>JABRPJ010000128.1:0-33942 GCA_013461525.1 Naganishia randhawae
CCTTTGCCTTCCTCGGTCGTCGCGTCCGTTCCTCTCCCCCGCTCTCGCCCCCCCCCGCGCGGCGGCCGGGGGGCGGGCCCCCCCCCCCCCCCGAGGCTCACTCGGTCGCTTCTTGGTCAACGAAACAGGCATCCTGACTCCTTCCAAAGTACTGACCTGCCACGCGCACCATCCCCCGCAGTTCTTCGACTACCCCCACGGTAAGCTTCCCCTTCCCCATTCTCTCACGTATATGCAAGGCTTCTTAGTATCTGAAACCTTTCACCGGGCGCACAGACACGAAGCAGATCCTGCTGGCGAACTCGACACGGAGCGTCGGCGTCGTGGAATACAACGTCCCGGAGGACCAACAGTGTTTGCTCAGTGGAGGGGAGGGGCGGTCGAAGGTCTTCAATTGGCCTGTCATTTGGCGTGAAGCCGACGCAAGGTTGCTGCAGTACTTTCGTTGACCGCCACGACTGAAAGGTAGGGAAGGATCGGAAAAGTGATGCAGGAAAGCAGAGGCGGCACCTTTCAGCGGCAACAACCAACGAGC
This sequence comes from Naganishia randhawae, assembly GCA_013461525.1. Lineage (NCBI taxonomy): Eukaryota > Fungi > Basidiomycota > Tremellomycetes > Filobasidiales > Filobasidiaceae > Naganishia > Naganishia randhawae. The sequence goes on from JABRPJ010000128.1 coordinate 536, forward strand.
GGAAAACTGGTGTCCAGGTGTATATAATAGACCAATGAAACCCTTGAATCTTCGGTATTAGCAATGCCATGTACGGTATCCTCTCAACAACCTGCCGTGCGTTATGGATTTGCCATACCAGTCACCCAAGCTTATCCACTGCTCTTCCGTTTGATACTGGCCTGGCTAGTGCTTCTTGTTCCCGTTGCCCATGTCCCACCAACAGAATAGAGGGAGGAACGAACGGCCATACACACTCCGCGCCTCCTGCTCCTGATTGCTTTAACTGCATCACCAGTAACTCATGCGGGGTGGTATGTAATGATGAAACGGTCCCGCAATCTGTGATTTGTTCTGCTGCGCGGCCCTTCTACGCCCCAAAAGAGTGCACAAGAGGTATACTCAATCCTTGACCATCACAGCGCCACCGCTGCACCCAACAACAGTGTCCCTGCGCTCCTTGCTATCGCTCTACTAGCTGTTCTCGCCAGATGCGCACCAGGAACTGGGTATCAGGGTGACAACCCGCATAACCCACACGTGACCTCGCACCAAGGCGGGCGGGTAACCGGGCCGCTTGTGCGGTAACGCGGGATCACGTCGGTGAGCGGGGCAGCGGGGTCTCGTTTGTTCGCTGGTTTGTTTCTGGCTGGCGCGGTATATAACGGAGCATGGCCACGGTACGCACGCACGCCCCTCATCCTCTCTCTCACCACAACTCCCACACCCCAAGATGACTGCCGCCCCACCCACTGTCCTTGCCTCCGACCTCGCGGACGACCCGCAAAAGACCCTGATGCGGCAATACGACCCGCGCAAGATCCTGGACCACCCGGACTTCAAGGTGCTCACCCCCGCCGAGGTCGAGGGGTACGTCAGCGCAGGGAACAAGGAGGTCAACCTCGCGTGCTGCTACAACGAGAAGAAGGAGGTGCATCTGGTGCGCAAGCCGACGTTGGGCCCAGGAAGGGGGGAGGTGTTGCTCCATGTTCGCGCGACGGGGATCTGTGGGTGAGTCCGCGGGTGGGGGTTACGTCGAGAGGTGGCGTGTACTGACCCGTTGGGTACCCGCACGTCAGATCGGACGTGCATTTCTGGAAGCACGGGAGAATCGGCCCGACAATGGTCGTCACCGACGAATGCGGGTCGGGCCACGAATCCGCTGGCGAGGTGGTGGAAGTCGGGGAGGGAGTGACGCAGTGGAAGAAAGGGGACCGGGTGGCCATCGAGGCCGGGGTGCCGTGTAGCCAGGCTAGCTGTGATGCGTGCCGCACGGGACGGTATAACGCTTGTGAGTCGCGTGGGGTGTTGGGTGCTGGGTGAGGGCAGTGCTGATGTCTGTGCATGGACAGGCCCGAATGTCGTGTTCTTCAGTACGCCGCCGTACCACGGTACCTTGACGCGATGGTACGCCCCTCATCATTTCTCCCTTCTGTGCGTGGACTAATAGACCCTGCTTCGTCGACACGCGCAGGCACCTGCACCCGGCGCAGTGGTTGCACAAGCTCCCGGACAATGTATCTTTTGAGGAGGGCGCGCTGTGCGAGCCGTTGGCTGTTGCGTTGGCCGGTTTGGAGCGGGCGGATGTCAAGCTTGGTGATCCGCTGTTGATTGCGTGAGTTTGTGCGCGCGGATGCGGAAGGAAACGCTAACCCCCCTCTCTCCCCCGTGACAGCGGCGCCGGGCCCATCGGTCTCGTCACCCTCCTCGCCGCCCGGGCAGCCGGGTGCGAGCCCATCGTCATCACCGACCTGTTCCCCTCGCGGCTGGAATTCGCTAAATCGCTCGTGCCCGGGGTGCGCACGGCGCTGGTGGACATGAAGGACACGCCCGAGGAGATTGCGCTCAAGGTCAAGGACGCCGCGGGGATGGAGGTTAGGGTCGCGATGGAGTGCACTGGCGTTGAGAGCTCGATTAGGGCGGCTATATTCGTGAGTGGCGGAGGAATGGTACAACGTGACGCAAGAGGCTAATGAAGGGTCTCTCTCGCCGCGCCTCGCCTCGCCTCGCTCTTGCTCTCCCCATACTCACTCACCCACCGCTTCGCTCCTCCGTTCGCTCGTCGCGCACAGTCGGTCTGCTTCGGCGGCAAAGTCTTCGTCGTCGGCGTCGGCAAAGCGGAACAAACGTACCCGTTCATGCACCTCTCTGCCAACGAAATCGACCTGCAGTTCCAATACCGATACTGCAACCAGTACCCCAAGGCGCTGCGGCTGGTCAGCGGCGGGCTGGTGGACCTGAAGCCGCTTGTGACGCACCGGTTCCCGCTGGAGCGCGCGGTCGATGCGTTCGAGGTCGCCGCGGATCCCAAGCAGGGCGCGATCAAGGTGCAGATCCGCGACGAGTAGGCGCTTGTACTAGATAGGCTATTTTGGGATGCTACATGGCGCGCGGCCGACTCTCGCGCGCGGAACCAAATATCCAAGGGAGGCGCACATGACGGGTGTCAGCAGCGTCATAGCCCCGCTCCCTTGCATGTCATAACCCGCTTGGCGACGTGATGCGCCGGGTCCTTTGAAACGCGCGCGAGACACAAGATGGCCGATCCGCAGGCACAGCACGCACAGCGCCCCGCGATGGTGGAGCGCCAGTCGAGCGGCTCGTTCCAGACCGCGTGCGAGGGCGACGGCGCGTGTGGGAGCGGAGAGGAGGCGGGCGTGGCGGCGGAGGCGGAGGCGGAGACGGGAACCGGGATGCCGCCGATCGCTGCTCCGGCTGAGGGCGTCTCCTCCGCCCCGGCCCCCGCCCCCTCCCCGTCCGTCGCCGCCGCCCCTGTCGCCGCCCCCGCACACAGAGGACCAGGGCGAGCCCGCGCAGGGTCCGCCGCCGCGTTCACTCGGACTCACTACACCGCGACGCAGGATCCCGCGCTCGGACCGGCCGTGGGGAGACGGTCGTCAATCGTCGAGGCGAGTGGCGCTGGGTTGAAGGCGTGGTGGAATAGCTTCACGGGTGGAGGGGTAGGGGAGGGGGAGGAAGAGGGGGACGGCGTCGGGTTGAGGAGGGTGGGGAGTAGGCCCAAGGGTGAGTGCGGGCCGAGCGAAGCGAGGCAAGAGACAGAGACCTCGAGCGAATCGAGAGAAGGAGACCTCGAGCGAGGCGAGAGAAAGAGACCTCGAGCGAGGCGAGACTCTGCGCTGTAGGCACCAAGTCCGGGGGCCTCCCGAGGGCGGCGTAGGCCGCCCGAGAATCCCTCGAGTGAGGCGAGAATAGCGACTGCGCCGCGCGCCACGAGTCAAAGGACCCCGAGGCCGCCGTACCGCGTCGCCTATTCCAGAAAGGAGGGCTGGACGACTCACCGTTTGTCCCGCGAGGCCGCCGCAGAACTTTGGTGTCTTTCTCGGCAGCGATGTCCGACGTCCGGGACTGGACTCGTGTGAACGTCCCCTCCGTTCCCCACCTTGCGCACTCGGCACTCTACGATGCGCGCAGAACGTAAAGCCCGCAAAGGCTATACCGAGGTCTCCGTGCGCTTCGCAAGACCTGCTCAAACACCATGCTCATGCGCCTTGCCTTTGCGAAAACACAGAGACCAACGCTGTATTCGGTGAAAAACTAGAAACGTCGCTTCTGTACGCTGCCGTGCCGATCAGCACCGCCAAACACGACGCCTCCGGGACCAGCGCGGGTGCGGGTGGGGACCCTTCTGCTGCTGGAACCGCCACGGCGAGCGGGAGTGGTACTGGCGGTGGAGGGATGTACGTGTGGGGCTACGTACCCGTCGTCGTCGCCAAGTGGTACGTTTCCCGTTTGTTCGCTCGCAAGCGCCCTCATATCATCCCGCGCTCCCCACGTGTCGCTGACCCTGCTCCCCTGCGCGCGTGTGCAGCGGCTCCCACCTTAAAGAGACTGCGACAGAGGTGGAAGGCACGTTCCGTGTCTCCGGGTCAGCAAAGCGGATGAAGGACCTTCAAGCGATCTTTGATAGTCCGCCCAAGGTGCGCTCTTCCCCCAACGTCTCTCATCCGTTCAAGGCTCATTGTACCCCCCCCCTCCCCCCCTTCTTTTCTCGATCCGGGTAGTACGGGAAAGACCTCGATTGGAAGACGACGCAGTATACGACGCACGATGTGGCGACCATCTTGAGACGGTACTTGACACAGATGCCGGAACCAATCATTCCTCACGAGGTGGGTACCTCAGCGTCGCGCCACCCCGCGATAAGCCTGGTAAACCGCAAGGCAAAAGCTGATCCGGCGTTCCCTCATCCCTGTTGGCCGTTGTTCTTGGCATAGCTGTATTACGACTTTCGTAACGCGATGGGTACGTCCTCTTTCCACACGATACAAATCAATGTACTGACAAACCTCGTCGCAAACAGCCGATGGAACGTACACGGAAGACGAGCAAATCGCCATCTACAAAGACCTAATACTCAAGATGCCCAAGCCGAATCAGTACCTCTTGCTGTACGTGCTTGACATGTTGAGCGTGTTTGCGAAGCGGTCGGACGTCAATTTGATGACGGCGGGTAGTAAGTTGGTTTTGCCCCGGTCGGGCCTTTTTAAGGCGGCAGGATATTGATCATTCGGTGCATGTTTCGAAAACAGATCTCGCCACCATCTTCCAGCCGGGGATCATTGCACATCCCGACCACGAAATGCTGCCCTCTGAACATGCGCTGAGTCAGCGGGTGCTCGAGTTTCTGATCAACAAGCAAGATCATTTCTTGATTGGGATGGAGCTGGTGCGTCATCTCCCCCCTGGCCTTGTCTCTGTGCACATACTAATTCCCGGTCGACCGCCCGCTGTTGCAGGAGCCCGTTCGCTCAAGATCGACCGGTTTCAGCTCGTACGTCAGTCCTGTGTCACCCACTGCCTCGACCAAACTGCCGTTATCGGGCAATCACCCGACCACGACGACTTCCCTCGCGCCTCCTCTGACGTCAGGGAGCGCGGGCGGCACGACACACCATGCGAAAAGACGTCGCGGGTCGAGCATCAACAAACCGGGTCAGGCGTCATCGTCGGGACTCGGTCGTGCCTCGCCTTCCCCCGTCACCGTGCAACAACAGCCACCACAGCGGCCACCCTCGCCCCAACGTGCCGACTCTAGCATCATGCCTGCGTCTGATTCGGACGACGAAGCTCCCGCGGGTGGGTGGTACGTCAAGACAGGCGATCCGACGAGCTTGCTTCGTAATCGAAATGCCGCCGCAGCCGCTGCCGCAGCCGCAGCCGCTGCAGGGAATCCGGGTGGGGCGGCAACTCGGATCGGACGTAGCTCGTCTGTCGGGGGTACCGGCTTGATCAGCCATCTAGCGAATCGTCGACAGTCAAAGGCCGCTGCAACGTCGGGGCTCGGCGGAGCGGCCATGTCGGCATCGGCATCGGCAGCATCGAGCATGGGAGATCCGCTGGGTTACCCGCAAGTGACCGTTGTGGAGAATACGGATATCGCTGCCTTGCCGGCGCGTGGCTTGTTCCGACGACGGACAGCGCCATCGAGGCGGAATAAGGAGGACGAGGTATTGATCAGAAAACGTGCAGAGCGGGCTGTAAGGGATTTGGGAAAGACGTCTGCTGAAGCACCGTAGGTGCTGGAAGGAACGAGTCGAGATTTCCGTTCGAGGGCAACATGAACGGATGTCGAGACTCGTCATCTGGGTTGAAATATTTTGCTGCTATGTTAACGGTACCTAAGTCCAAGCCTAGTTCTTTATGTGTATTCAGTGATTAGGGCCGAGAGAAAAATATCTATAGATGGGCAATCAGTCGAAGCGTGCTTTGCGACTTGCTAACGTCTAGCATCTGTCACTACAACCCGAGCCTCCTGCCGTGCTTTATATCGTGTCTCCCATTGCTCGCGCAACGTGTCCAATCTGTCCCTCCAGTGCTGTTGACCCGACGCTTCGCACAATTCGAGCGCTTTGCTTCCCTTTCGCACCACGTTAAGGAATAACCGTTTGCCTGGAACCACTTCGACCTTTCCGATTGCTTTATCGTGATCGAGGGCCAAATCGAGTAGCTCCAGGTAAGGCTCTCCGACACTTGACGGCAGCTTACTTAGTGCCCACCGTAGAACCCGTACCGTCGGGTCTTCAGCACTTGTCGAGTTATCACCAGGCTTCCCGAGGCGCTTTGTCGCATGAGAGACAGTGGCCGATTGTCGGTGAACAACAATGTATTTGACCATCCGTACCCCAGCCTCTACGTTACCAAGTAAGAAGAAAGCACGGGCCAGGCGAGCAAGGTCGTCCACTGATAACTGCGCGAGCGGCGGCGAATACTGAATATACCGCTGGACGAAAAGCGTTGCGGGATCCAGATTACCAACGGAGTGCGGCGTCGGCGTGGCTCTTACTGGTTTATCACCAGATGCCTTCAAGACCTTGAGCATTGCTTCGACATCGACGGATGCTTTCACGAGCCCAAGCATTGCTTCGGAATGAGTCAAGAGGCCCATGCGTAACCGATCGCCTGCGACTTCGTTGTCTATTCCTTTTCCTCTGCTGGCAAAATCCCTTCGCGTATCACTCCGCACATCTACGATCCGCTCATACAGGTTCTTCGCCAAGCGGTGTGTTCGCAGCGCCGACTCATCGAAGGAAAGCAGCGCAACGACGACATCGCCTACCGTTGCTGGTTCCAGAAAAGTTGTTGGCTGATCACTGATCGAGTGAACGACCCAGCGAAGCATTGCCGCATCGGATGGGACCCAAGGGGTAGATTTCTCGGCCATATACCTGAGGAGATGAACGAGTGCTCGACCAGTCGGAAGAAACTGCTGGGCTTCCAAGTAATCAGAGCGGGAACCATCGGTAACGACTTTGTGACTGGGGATACCGGAAGGTGATTTCTTCGTCTTGACGTTGACCACATGTTCCCACAAACCCGTAACGAATCGCTTCATAGTCCGTCTTCCTCTGCCAAGTACTTGCTCGTCGCACACCTCGTAAAACGCCTTGACCACCCGCGGGGGGACAGCACCAGCGCGTCTCCTGATCAATCGGGGAAGAACGCTCGCCATCCGCTCAAGTGCAACTCGGGAACGAGAGGCGATAACGATCCGACAGGTCGTGTTGACGCTCACTTCAAACTCCGCAGCAAGGCGCGACTGTGGCTTGATCAGATTTCCCTCCATGGCGAGTTCTATCAGGGATAAAGCTTGTATGGGCTGTTGGTTATAGTTGAGCGTGTTGATGAGCGCGATGTGAACTGCGAGTGGTGTCAGTCGATGGCGGGAAGCATGGATTGCTGCGCGTGAGTGGTGGATGGTTGCCGGAAAACGAATGCATGGATCGTCGATGATCCACCAATGTTGAAGAAGGATCTTATGCACTGCACGTCCCCCCGTGACCTCTCGCGCACGAACGAGTCGAATTAATGTCTGCTGCAGAAGCCAGATGTCCTCTTCCTTGTCCATACTATTAATGGAGCGCGAGACGATGTCCTGCGCAAAAGCACGTGCGATGTGGACGAGGCGGGAGGCGTCAATGGGCAATGGAGAGGTAGTTCCTGGAGGAGAGGGCAAGTCATCGTCAACGGCCAATATCAAAAGAGCACGAAGCGTTTGAGGCTCCAAGGTGTGTGTGCAAGCGTTGTAAGGTTCGGCCGCTGCCGAGCTGGGTTTTGATGGCGGGCAGAAATAAGAATCATCCAGCATTTCAAGCAGGTTCAGGATGTGCCGTTTATCGACTTTGACTGCTGCGCTTCCCGATGCCGCGGGAGGATGTACCCGTTGTTCGTGGGATGAAAGCCCCGCTGGAAGTGCATAGGTACGGCAACACACGTTAAGTGCCTCGCGAACGATGTCTAATCGACCAAAACTGCGAGTCGAAATATCGTGCAGCAACAGATGGACGAGGTGGATGGCGCCAACATCGACGACAAGGTGGTTGAGCAGCGCACCAAATAGCGAAGAAGGGATGGTAGATAAGATGTGGCGGTATGTTGGACGCGTGCGGATCGCAAGTACAAGCGTAATGAGGCTTACTGCTGTACGAGTAGATGAGGGCACAACAGCATCGGCAGTGGCGGTGCGAGATCGGATGAGCGAATGGCGAGCCGAAAGAGATATCCATGGTATTGGTGTGAGTGGCATAGTAGCCACGGGTGCAACCTCGGCTTCCACATGCGCTCCTGGATCATCCTGTAGGTGCTTGTCTAAACGTTGATTCCCACAAAGTGCCTCTTCCAGTACTTCGATCACCTCGTCGTCCGCCAATTCATCTAGCGGACTCGTCAGCGCAGACGTCCAGAATCGCGGCTGACTCGATGCCGCTTCCTCATCCACATCACATGCAGCTTCCTCATTCCCTGATGCCGTATATGTGTAGGACTGATCCTCCAGGGCGTAAGGCTCGTGAGATGGCTTTGTTTCATGCTGCTGCACGGCGATGGCGGCACTGTACGAGCGAAACGAGAGGCCCGTGGCGGGAGTGGCCGATGCGGGATAGCTCCGTGGCGCAAGACGGGCTTGTACAAGTACGCTGGGCGATGCCGAGGAGCGTACCCGCGCCCGTGAGGCGGAGGAGAGGATGCGATGTTCTGCGCGGAGGACGGGGAGTCAGCGGGAGTCGCGTAATCGCCACGGGGCGGACGGGGAACTCACTTGTGCTCATCGCGAGGGTACACGTCGGGGGACATCCGAACGGGATATGTGGCGTCTCTATCGCATTGGGCTGCGCCGTCGCCTGCCGCACCTCTCCGCCGGAAATGTCGATTTCTTCACAAGACGTCTCATCCGGCTCGATCGTTCGCTCACAAAACGCGCGCTTAGCACGCCCATACAATCGGAAAAAAGAAGCGCCGAATCGCGCTCGCCCTGTTACAAGTATGCCGGGGCAGTCCATCTACTTGGGCGCATGCTTGTGCCATCCACTGCAGGCTCCGTGCCATCCACTACAGGGCTCCATTCCTTGCTTGCACTGACGTTCCCCGCTCCTGTACTCAATCACCAGATCAGATACCCCCCATCCACAAACACCTCGGAGCCGGTCTGGTAGCTCGACACTTCTGAAAGAAGCAACAGCACCTGTGGCGTTTGCTCCTCTGGCTTGGAATACCTCCCGAGCGGTACACTGGCCGATTGGAACTCTCGTACGGCAGCGGGGTGGACGCCGCTTTGTTCTGTGGCGACGTAGCCGGGGGAGACGATGTTGACGCGGATCCCATGACTATCGTCCGGCAGATGGGGATGGGGTTTCAGTAGGAAGACCAACTTCTGGGTGGCTCTGTGGTGGGACTCACGGTGCCCATTCAGCAGCGAGGGCTTTGGACATGCTCGAAACAGCCGCCTTGGACGAGTTGTAAAAGACCTATTCACATGACGTGCAAACGATCAGATAACACGTACCGCTCAAGTCGCCTTTAGAGTTTGTTCTCCCTTGATGCGGAACTCACATGTCGGAGCGGCTTGTTCAAGCCTTCTTGGTTGTAGATCTGACTCGACATGCTGGAAATGACGACGATCGAGCCTGTTTGTCTCGCGCAAGTTAACACACTAGGTGACGCCCGGAGCAAGTGTAGCGCTGCAAGGCCTTCGGCTTACCTTGTCGGAATCCCTGGTCAATCCAGGTTCTCGCTGCTGCTTGCGCGGTATAGAACACGCCTAGGACGTTTGTCTTATCTGCGGTACCAGGTTTCTGATTAGCGAGCTATAGTACCCGAAGGAGGGAAGAGGGCATACACATAACTAGACAATCGGAAGGAAGGTCAGCGGGATGAGAAGCCCTTGCTAAGAAGACAGTACTTACAATCAAATTCTTCTTGTCCAATTTCTAAGGCGTCTCGCACAATGGCCACGCCCGCATTCTACCCAGGGAACCAAGATCAGAAGTCCACCCAAGCCTCGAGCAATTGGAACCTGCACAGACAGCGACAACACCATGCACCATCCCACCCTCAAACTCCTCCCCGACTTGCTTGAACACCTCCGCCACCCTCTTCTGGTCCGTCACATCGCATTGATACGCCTTGACCTTCACTCCGGAAAACTCTCGCTCGAGATCCTCCGCCACTTGCGGCGCTGAAGCAGATGACCGGTACAGGATCGCGACATTCCCCCCAGCGGAGACGATGGAGCGCGTGATAGCGAGACCGATGCCGCGGTTTCCGCCCGTAACTATGTAGTTCTATGACACAAGGCAGGGGAGAACGACCGGAAAGCTGGTTAACGGGGTTTCCGCGGAATGCGGAGGGGGAAAGGGGGCCTACTTTGCCGGTAAAATCGATACTGAACACCATCTTGGATTGAATGTGTTGGATGTGGATCGGGCGCGAGCTGCGGCTTGGATCAGAGAGGGTTGATGCGATGACAGGGCTGATATAGCTGTTGTAGGTCACCCGGCCTACGGGCGCTATTACGGAATGCAGGAATGCCGTCAATGGAGACCCACAGCTGCCGAACGCCGTTGACTTCGGGGGGGCACCCCGGGTGGATCGCTCGATGACGACCAGGTCTTTGGTGAATGGTGATACTCGTAGCTGTAAACTCATAGATGACACGCACGCATGATCTCTAACCGGCTGCCGTGTCTCTATCGCGCCATTTCTTCTATACTGGTAAATTGAAGCCGCACAAGTGACTCCCTACGAAATGGTTGACGTTCCCGGTCTCGGCTCCGGCGAAGTCGCGTCGACATTGGCTCCCATCTGGGCTATGGTAGCTATAGAAACTGGTCAAGCTCGGCAGTCCAGATGACAGGAACCTTGGATCCGCCATCTATAAATTCGCTATCTCGGTCGGTTCTGAGTTATGGTTGCCCGGCTTGCTCAAGAACACAATTCTAGGACATTATGGAACCCTTTCAGAAGGGGTATGTGGCATATAAATGATGGAAGACGAGTCATCTTCAAGCATAATAGACGGACGTCTACTTGTCAAGGCAAAGCGCGGACGCGAGAAGAGGAGCAACAAGGATACACGGGCCGAGGTGAGTGCAACGTCGAGCGGTCGAGCGCTTGTGACCAGACATGCAGCAAAGAAGTATCGGATCCCACTCGAACTCCCAGCTTCCTTTTCTGCAGAATGCGACAAGGGTCAAAACGGCCTGCCTCAAATACTCCTGCAACCACGTCGAGATATTTTGCGCTTGGAGATCCTCCAAACAAATTGGCAAAGCGACTTAAAAACAGCGGTTTGCATACTGCAATGAAAGGCCAGAGGAAATCCTATATCCGAAACATCTACACGAGTCGTATCATGGGCGCAAGACTTGAGCCTGATTGCGCGCAGTCCACAGCGAGAGAATATACCCCAGACGGAAGCAAGAGCTTATCGTTTCAGCGTATAACAAGCAAACGCTTATCTAGTCGTCCCACTGGTGGCAAGTCCAGCATCCAGGGGTGATCGCGCGGCGGAGATAGAAAAGGGTCATACTGCCATACCGAGAAATATACAGCACGGAGAGCGCAAAGTCAAAATTAGTCTGCAGCCTGGCTTCCAGTTGGCCCCTACAGTAGTGAAGCCGACTTACTCGCCAAAAAGCCACGTTGCAGGGCCATCACGGAAGTGTTGGTCGTCGTCGTAGTAGCTGGAAGCAATAAACAGTAGCGGAACCATGCAACCAGTAAGCGAAGTAGCGGTGTGCCGCATGGCCTCGGTATAGGAAGCGGGCAGCTTACTCCTGGAAACCCTCCAGCTTGCCGCCCCAAGTAAAGTATCTGCCAATTCACCCTTGTATATCAGCAACGGTGTCTTCTCCACCAGGCGCATATCTCTAATATCTTACCGCAACCCCATCTTTTTGGCAATCGCACGACACGACTGATCCAGCTGAAAGATCTTCAACATGCCCGCCCACTTGGACTGTTTCCGGATCTGTCTCGTTCTATACATCATCGGGATCGCGTCGTCCTCGAACATCACCCGCATGTGATGAATAAGTTTCTGGACTCGGGAACGGTGCCATTTGATTTGTGGGTACGAGAAGCCGTGGATTCCGTCTAATGAGATGTTGTTGTGCTTTGCGAGCTGCGGGAACATGCCGTCGCGACGATGAGGGAGAGGTCACGAATCAACCTTATTGGTCCCGAAGCTATTTTATCCCGCCGCTCACCTCCCCGATGTAGCTTTCATCCCAAAACAACGAGCTCAACACAATCATATCCGGTTTCCGAGCCGCATCAAACCCCTTGCTCTCCATCCCTGGAACCATTACTTGTGGGATCCGCTCTTCGAACGTGAGAGGTCTCCATTCCGTGGGTCTCCACCAGTCCGCAGCCTCGTCGTCTACCATTCCGAAGCTGTTGGGCGTTCGGATGTTTCAGCAAGGAGAGGGCGAGTCGCACATCCAGGCACTGGGACATACAAGAACCAATTGGCGATCGATACGTTCAGCCAGGCAATGTGGCATATTCCACCTTGATGCCCACCTGGAGTCACAAAATACGTTCATTGAGAATGGTAGTCGGGGGAATTAACCTGCACAAATTGACACACCCCAGCTGGAATACTAAGTAGGTGGATGAAGATCAGTGTGTGTACTTTTGGCGTCAAATCGAAGACCTACCGCTCCATGTGCCAATTTACAAAAGTTTTCGACCTAGAAGATGAATTCATATATTGTTAACGCGCCACGAAGTACCAACAGATATTGCAGGTTTAGCTGACATTGTTGCGGTCATCTACAGGACATCAAATAGAAGCAAGTCAGCCGCCGAACTCGGTTGGTTTCGAGCGACGATGTGGTACTTACGACTGGGATATGCGGCAGGCAGTGCGGCAGGCAGTCAGCTTTGATTATTTAGCTATAAAACTTCGGCGCATGACGACTAGCCTACTCACCTTGCTCCTAAACCAGCACCAGCCGCATGTATGGTCAGCTCCCCTGACCGCAAAAGGGGCCCCCCATACTTACCCAAGAATAACACATAGGTATCCCTCGCCCACCCGACTACTTGTTCCCGCTCATCCACCAACCCGGCCATCAGCTCTTCCGATCCGTACCTCGCCACCTCGTCAACATCCAGATGATCAATCTCGCTCAACTTGTTCGTCTCGCCCCCAAATTCCACGTTTCCCGTACGCACATCATCAACGGGGAACGGCACCCATCGTGTCTCCCGGGACGAGTTGCCAAAGTAGAGCATCCCCGGCTGGACGTATGGATCCGAGGGACAGTTGGCAGGGCATCGTTTCTTGTTGAAGAGTGCCGGGGAATGCGTGGCCCACGTTTGCTTGAGGCTGGAGTGGATGACGTTGAGGCTAGGCGGGACAGGTTTAGACAGTCGCGGTCAGGATCCGTTTCGAAGAGCAGGGGCGAGGCGACGTACCTGGGGACATGGGATCGAGTGTAGGCACTCAGCGGCAGCAGGGTGACGATGCAGACGACCAGAATGATGGCGCCGATCGTCGCCCTCCTGGTCCATGCCAGGCGGCAGAAGCGAGCATACGGGGGCGGCTGCATGTTGGGTGCACCACTTTGCCACTGCGCACGGGGGCAGGACGGCCGGGGACTGGGCTTGTATGCGCGTCCAAGCGGATCCGCGTCCAGGCTCATCCGTGGTCTGCCGCAGTCAGACGTCAAAGGACCCTGATCCGCACGGGTTCTCGAGTCCCGCTGGAAGGCTACCCGGCGTTTCAGGTTGGTTCATTTGCCCCCGCGTGCATGTGCGCTCTGCACGTCCCGCCGCGGTAAACTATGACACAGCTTGGAAAATAGCTGCCAAGGGTGAACTTTAAGCTGAACATTGGGTAGCTCGATGGCCGTCTCGGTGTCCCACATAATGAACCCCATACATGATGCTCATGAATGCTGCCTCGCATCAGTGTACAACTATACTTGGATGCCTTAGAGCCTCCTACCAGTCATCTTGCTCACTCTTGTTATTCCCCAGAACGCAGGTGAACTCTGCTAACCAGCCCAGCGAGAGGCATCGGCGCCCCGTTACAGATCACCTCCTTCTCGTACTGATTCCAAGCAGGTCCAACAGCCTGGCAGCATTGCTTGTCGGAGGTAGAAGAGCATCATGCTATACAAGGCAATTATCGGGCGCATCACTTCACCATGAGCAAATCCTCCTCCCGCTCGTTGGATTCGCGTAGACTCACTCTCCAAACAACCATGTAGACGGTCCGCTACGAAAATGCTGGTCTCCATCGTAGTAGCTTATAGGCGTCACCAGCAAGATACGACAAGCAGCAGGAACAAACATCGATTGCAAGTCAGTGACGATGCCGTATGCGCCGCCTTGGACGCTGTCACTGACTCTTGGAATCCCTCTAGCTTGTCGCCCCATGTAAATAACCTAGCCGAGCGATATCGATCAGTCTCGTGCCGACAAAAGTCCCATCTAATGAGGACCGGCAGACCTACTTGAGGCCCATAGCCGCCGCAACAGCACGACAGCCCTGATCCAACTGAAAGATCTTGAGCAAACCCGCCCATTGAGCGTTCTTACGGTGCTGCCTCGTCCGGTACATCATCGGTATAGTATCATCTGTGTAAAGATTTCGCAGAAACGTGACGAGTTTGCGGAACCGCAGGCGATGCCAGCGGATTTGCGACCAGGTGAAACCATGATGCGTGAGATCCAGCGATTCGTTGCGATGTGCCGCGACCTGTGCAAAACGTGCAGAGTATCCGCTTAACCGTCAGACCCGGTTGTGTATTCAACAAGTGCCTCGAGGTCACTTACGTCCCCGATGTAACTTTCATCCCAGAACAACGAACTCAGGAGTATCAGATCCGGCTTCCTCGTCGGATCGAGGCCATGCGCTTGCATTCCGGGAAGCATGACCCGCGGAATCCGCTCTTCGAACGTTAATGGTCGCTGTTCGACGGGCTTCCACCAGTCTACGGACTCGTCGTCGGCCATGCCAAAACTTGGAGGGTCGGCCGAGGATGTGTAGCGTTGTTGGTTAGTGAGACAGGCGAGGGAACTAATGCGACTGGGATAACACGTACAGGAACCAATTCGCGATTGTGAGATTGAGCCAGTCGAGGTGACAGAATCCGCCTTCATGTGGGCCTGATAAGTGGCGACCGGACAACTGCGTGTAAGTGAAGCTCAGGCGATGGGATGAGCAGCATGACGTACCCCAACTCGAAGACTGAGAGCAACCTCCGATTCGGATAAGAAAACTTGCTTGCCTCTGGAAAAGGGAAAAGGCAACTTACCGTTCCATTTACTTGTTCGCAGGAGAAATCGGCCTGATTGAGAAGGTCATCAGAATGATCGAGTACTTGGATGCAGCGTGATAGGATTCGCTGTTACTGCTGACATTGTTACGATCGTCTTTGCGGAAAGCGATGTATGATCGTGAGCCGGTCGAACGGTGCATCTGACTTCACGGAGACGTCACTCACGACTATGAAGCGAGCCGGGTCGTAGTGGAGCATTTCCAGGGAAACAAAACAGCTTAGCACATAGGTTTAAAGCTCAACTTGGTGCGCCTCGACTTACCTTGACCCTGCCGCCGTCCATATTGGGTGAATTTCTCAGCCAAGATGGTCGGTCGCACAAGAGAAAAGCCTTTGCTCACCGACAAGTAGCACAAACTTGCCTCTCGCCCAATCCACCACCTCTTCTCTCTTGTCCTTCACACTAGCCATCAAGGCCTCTGCTGCGTATCGTGCGACTTCTCCATTCGCTGTAGGATCGATATCACGGAGCAACGCTTCGTCTCCCTCACCTCCAGCGTTCCCACCATCCGTCGTGAGAGGGAACGGAGCCCATCGGGTTTCTCGCACGGTGTCTCCAAAGTACATCATTCCTGGTCGAGCATATGGGTCGGGAGGGCAGTGCCCAGAGCAGGCGCCACTGCGCTCAGGAAGTTGGATAGAGGAGGTAAAAGGGATGAAGAATGTGGTGCTGTTGTGTTCGTCGATCGCAAAATATACATATCCAAGCAGTGGTTTGCCAAATTAGTGAGTGAGAACACCGCAAAGGCGGTTTCGATAGGACCACATACCTTCGATATTGAGTGGCAGCGAGTGTCACGATGATGCCCGCGAACAAGATGAAGATGCCGATCAACCTGCGGGAAAACACTGGCAGTTGGAGCATCGTTGCTCGTGCGTGCATTGTCATGCTGGTGAAAAACAGCTACTGTGGATTAGCCAGCGCACTGTCACTGTTCGCGAGGGCTCACATTCTCGTTGTGCCAAGAACACATATAAGCACTGTTTAACCACCCACTCTTTGCCCCTGTTCTCCCATCGGTCGCGAAGTATTATAGATATCTGCTATCTGTCTGGACATCTTGAATAGCCATCTTGACAGATGAAGACGGGGGAATCGAAATACGAGTGACTGATGAAACATACTAAGGACTAGGGCAAATCGGCTTCATCGAGTAAAGTGTTTGCAGAGCTGCTTGCTAGCTTGTTGACCAAAGCGCTGTTTGCACGAATTAGATCGGTTGGGTAGTTCAGGCAGCTGTTTAGGCGAAAGATGGAGGCTAACTTGGCTTCTGCTTGGACCTGGTTACTGACCCCGGCCGTCAATCAAAGTGTTCCTCCAGCTGTTCCCCCGTTTGGCGATAGTAGCTGTGAGGGTCCTTACATGAGTGCCGGATCCGTGGCATATAGCAAATAGTCAACGATTTTTTCGCGGGGCGCAATGGACGAACAAGAATAGAGTGGAAGTTCTCTCAACTTTGAATGTGCAAGGAATCGGTTGTTGGAATAGTACAATTTCTCGCCGTAGCGGATGCTTGCACACGTTCGTAATCACATTTCGTCAAGCAGCTCCTTAGCAAGGCGTTTTGAATAGCTCATCGAGTACGGCCTTGAAGGCGCTCACTGGGCAACAGCCTAGATAGCTAGCTGGACCTTTGCCGTACATTACTGTCACAGGAACGCAAGTGCGTGTACCCAGGCGAATTTGAGTGATAACAAGCTGCAGTATTACGTGAACCTGACGGGTTATATAGACACGCAAGCTCTCACGCAGCCACTCACCATTCCGACAGCCATTGCAGTGTCATAGCTAGTAGGAATAGCGACAGGAATAGGACAGCAGAGGACAAGAATAGCTATGAGAATAGCAGCTAAGCGCGCCTGAACAAGCAAGCGGGCCCCGGGACTAAACCAACGGTCAACATGAACATTTCCGTGCAATTCGACCAGCCTCGGCCCGCCCTTGTACACTTCAATGGCTAAGGTGAACGCGCAAGACGAGATGCGCAGGACCAAGAGGGGAACGAGAGCAGGATTGCCCAAATGCTGTTCAGCGGGAGGCGGGAGGACGAGATGGGCGCGATGAGTTCGCTGCGCAATTCAAAACGTCTTCATGTATTCCTCGATTGTCAGTTCTCCAGCTGATCCTGAGCGCTCCATTTCTTGTACTTCAGGCCGAGAATGCCGCCCTTCGCTCATTCGATGAAGTAAACCAGCGAGCGCAACGACGTTTAGTGATCGCCAAGAACAGCTCAAAAAATCCGAATACATTCTGAGGAACGTCATTGAGGGTCCCAGAGCTGTTACTTTGATCCACCAGGGGCTTGTGCTGACGAAAGCATCGACGAGAGTACAGATACCGGATATCATGCCCCGACATTGGCTACAACCACCACGATGCCCGTGCACTCGAGGGAAGCAGCGGAGCTCATCCAAGCTGCCTTTGAGGGATTCACAGGCGACCCCAAGCCGTCATGTCACCCTGGACAGATTCGGAGCCATTTCTCGTTGTTTTTTTCCTGTTCTCCGTCTCCGGTCCCGTACTGGGCGACACCGACAGTCCTCCGGAGACACTGCACCTCATCCGCCTGCTCTCCACCCGCCGCTCTCGACACCCGACAAACCTGTTTTGTCCCATCTTTCAAGCTCTCGTGTTCATGTTCATCCAACAGGGCTCCCTTGCCGTTCCCGTGCGAGTTAACGACAGGGACGCCATCGCCAACTCGGATTCATGGGCACGAGTGAACCGGAATGCTGAGGGACGTACGCCGCTTACATCGAGATTGCCGATTTCGTCAACTTGCCCCGACCAGAGTGCCGGTACATGGCATTCATGATTTACGTGAGCGTGGCGGATCGTTAACACCTGCTCACCAGCTTTATATGCGCTTTGCCGCGCCTCCCATGACAAGGCTGGGCGGCGACATAGATCCTACTATCCTCTCCTTGCGCACTGCTGGTCACTGTAATATCCAGTCGACACCGATAGAACCCTTGGTCCGCCACACGCCGTCGCTTCCAAGCTGTACCAAGCCTTGCTCGGAAAGGAATAGGAGCAAGTTTGGGCGCGTGAGTTTGAGCTATATGAAAGACGGCAGCAATATTCGTCTCCGGAATTGGAACCCCTAGACAGAGCGGATTGGGATTCGGCGGGGACGATAGAACGCAGGTAGTGCGTATGGCTAGTGAATAAGGGTCACGGAGGAGATCTCTTTCCAATTGTGCTCTGACGGCACGGGGTTGCTTCCCGGCCCATGATATGTTGAAGCCAAGGTATTTGGCGAAAGATCAGGCAGGCACTATATATACTTTCTAGAGGGCACACGGTCGTTCCTCGGCTAACCTTTGCAAAAAACAGTCTGAGGAATACCTCGACTGATAGTCAAGGCTAAGTGAACGTCCAGTCCACAGACTAGCATCTTACTAAAGGTTTCGCTGGGAACAGATGCCATGACGCACACGTACTTTGACGAAGTTCGAACTACATTTGCTGGAGGTTGTATGTAGTATTGGAAGTATCCAAAAAATCATGTGGGCTTACCCAGCAAGCTATCCAGCAAATCTGGAGTCTCCAGTTCGGCGACCGGCGGCGCAAGCAGCTGGGATTTGGGCGCACCATCCCTACGCATTCAGGGGCTCCTCAGAGCAGCTGTCATGCCCCCACTCGTCATAATGGTTGTAGCCTCCGCCCTGCTTCCCTTCAGCAGTGATATGCTGTGGCTTGCTTCTCAGGGTTCAACAATACTTGCAGCTCGGATCTTCTCAACAGTCACGTAGAGTTATAACGCAACGTTGCAGAAAAATGTCAACCGCCGCTTCCACGACCACACTCACCGGCTCTTGTTACTGCGGCAGCGTCGCCTTCGAAGTCAGAGATGTCCCTGTCGGACCCCTTGATGGTATCATTTGCCACTGCCGTGTACGATTCTCCCGAAAACATCGCGTAGCTTGAGGTTCACCTAAAACCCACTTTGTGAAACAGACGTGCCAAAAACTTAACACGATGGCTTCGTATAATGTCGCCTTTGGTGCTAATCAGCTCAAGGTCACCAAGGGTACACCAACAGTACGCTTTATTCGTGCACCTGGCTCAGTGATTCCATTGATTCCATTGTTGGCTCCCCGATCAGAAATGGGACGACCACACTACTAACTCGGGCTTCCGAATGGAGCGAAACTTTTGTGGCACTTGTGGTTCGGCATTGTTCGCTTTCCCCGATTCCAAGCCGGACACTGTGTTCGTCAAAGCCGGGACCTTGGACGAGGTAGATAACGTCAAGCCCGCTACAGAGATCGTGAGTTCTCGGTATCCGTCGTACGTATATCCGTGCCAAGAAGGCGGCTGACCCGGAGCTTTGCTGGTAATAGTTTGTCGAGCGTACGATCGTAGGAACCACTGTGTAAGTCCAGTCTCTGGTACTTTATCCCATAAAGGCGGGTCAGCTGACATGTGGCCTTGTACTTCGTAGTACTGATCGAAAAACTACCCTCTTCGAAGGTATGATGGCCAAGCGGATCTCCTGAAGTGGAATTTCCCCCAGAGAGTTTCGCCAGAGACAGTGAAAGCCAGGAGAGCCATGTGGGATAAACCAGGGATGAGGATCAGGAAGTGCAGATCTCTCGAACGAAGATGAACAAGAGCCCAGTCACTCATCAAATGTAGACATATATACCATGCCATCTATTACGGTCTGTTGCGATAAACCGACGATTTAACGTTTCTAGAGAAACCCACGCCTTTCTCGAGTGATAGGGCGCTTTTTCCGCGTAAGAGGTTGGTCCTAGGTTTATCTATGCTCTTGAGGGGTAGCAAGCCCCGGACGACATGGTAGCTCGCAGGAACACCTCGCAAGAGGGAGGCTAGGGCAAGTTGAATATCGACAACCTTAAGAGTGCCCGTCGTTCGTTGGCTTACGTAACACCATGCGATCGTGTGCCGTGCGCCGGCATGCTTGCTTGGCGCCTCAAGTTGCAAGTCGTCGGCCAACTATTTTGGTTTGGGTTGTTCATGTCGTCTGCAGAGCACTCCATCTGCAGCGCCTCTCCTATCCGCCTCCACTATGACGGACAACACGTCGGAAAGGTCGACCGTGACCCGGAACCGGACCCGGTCCGCCAGTATCACCCAGGCGTTAAAGTAGGTCGGCTTCCACAAACCCCTTCAGCTTTCGTCCTCTGACGTTTTCCCTTTCACTACCAGAGCTATCCCTCTCAACGAACAACGAGGAGACGCACAACTTTCGCCTGTCTCATCCTCTCCCATCTCGTCTGTTCCTCCGCCCACGGAAGGGAGCGATGTCACGGCCGCATCGGGCTTGCGAGCCAGGAAACCTGTTGCGACATCGTCTGAAGGGTTAACTAAGACGGAACCTCAGGCGGTATCGAAAAGACCCAAGAAGGAAAAGAGAGCAACGATGAGCAAGGAAGATCAAGACCGATACAAGAGCGATGGCTTCTGGAAGGACTTGCGAACCGGGAAATGGATGTTGATCCCTAGTAAGTCTCGCCTGTTACGTTGTCACGGACGACCTTCTAAGTTTTCCCGCTTTAGCATCGTGCCTTCCCCTCCTGGTTCTGCCATGGCTCGTATACTTCAACCACCGCTACATTCTTACCAACCCTGCTCTCCCGTCCTACCTCCCGTCTTTCCTCCGATCCCTCCTCGCGCAATGCCTTGGACGAGCAACGGGACCGGACAACGCCTCGTTCAGCTGGAGCATTCTCCCTCCGTCAACTCCCAATCCTATGGAGCCTTTCCTCTTCTTGAGCGGGGCCGTACAGAAGAGCGCGGCAGCTGGACTGGGAAAGATGGGCGAGGGAGCGGCGCTTACAGGGGAAACGCTGTATAAACGAGACTTCAAAGTAAGCAGGATTTCATTTCCCCCATGTTCGATCTACGCTAATCGATTTCTGCCTGAAGGATTTACTATTCATTTCCTACTACATCATCTTCTTCTCTTTGTAGGAATATTATATCCTCTAAGTTCCCCACAGAACAACTTATTTCCATCCTTCTACACAGCGTCCGACAATCGATCACCATGTACATCCTTGCACCTCTTTCGCGTGCCCTCGGTATTCCACGAGGCAAAACAGAGCGATTCACAGAGCAAGGTTACGCCGTCGCCTACTTTGGTTTCTTCGGCTTCCTCGGAATATACGTCATGTCTGGCCTTCCCATCTGGTGGTACAACACTTCGGCCTTTTGGTCCACTTTCCCCGTCTTGGAGATGCCCGCGCTACTCAAGGCATATTATTTGCTGCAATTCTCTTATTGGTTGCAGCAGACGATCATTTTGGCTGCAAGAGTGGAGAAGCCGAGGAAGGATTTCAAGGAGCTTGTTGCGCATGTACGTGACCGTCGGTGATGTTGCCTGGCAAACACACTAATCTTCCCTGTCCCTGGCCTCAACAGCATGTAGTCACCCTCTGGTTGATCGGATGGTCGTACTTCTTGACGGTTAGCTTGGGTTTGCCACCCTTTTTCTGTGTTATAGTGAGCTAACGCCGTCCCCCGCAATTTAGCTCACCTACATCGGTGTCGCCATTTTCGTCACCATGGACGTATCTGACATTTTCCTTGCTGTGAGGCGTTATTCTCTTCGATACTATCCGGAATCAACCTGACCTCTTGTTCGTGCGAATAGCTCGCTAAATGCGTGAACTACGTTTCAGAAACAGCCTCGGTACCCGTATTCGCCTTCTTCGTTTGCGTATGGACGTACGTTGGGAATCCCTTGTGTGATTATCCACATGACTGACTATCTGGTCGACCTAGATATATGAGACACTACCTAAACCTCAAGATCCTGTGGTCCGTGTGGTACGAGTATGATTTAGTCCCGTAAGTCCGACCTCACACGGTGATTCTACACATCCACAGCATTTTGATTCACATCGCGTATCACAGTGAATGGGCCAGATCCTCCTTCCAGCCGTGGAGGGAAACCGAGCTTCTAAACTGGTGGTAGGCTGTTTGTTATTCAGGGTAATAACTCGACTTTCCGCTGATGGCTAGGACGGTGTAGGATGAAGTACCAGATCTTTGCACCCATCTTACTGTTGCAGCTCATCAACCTCTTCTGGTACTTTTTGATTCTACGAATCCTCTACCGGTACGTGCCTCAAAGAGGAGCCGTATACCGTAGAGTAAAGCTAATAACATAGATTTCGTCATAGGGCTGTCTTTGGAAACCAACTTGCTGACGAGCGGTCGGACGAAGAGGACGAAGCTGAATTAGCAGACGATGTACAAGAGGTTCAAGATGAAAAGGCTGATCTTCATGCCAAGGCGCAGAAGGGGTTGTAGGGCGGGATGAAGGAAAGCTGCGGCGGTAAAAGAAAGGGCTGAACCCATTACCTGCACAACAACGTCGTCCGAGACTTACAAAATCAGACATATCTTTATCAGTACATCAAATTGTTAAGATAATACGAGATATGATCGCAATAGTATAATTCAATAAGCATATTGCATGTATCCTGTTGCGGGCTGAATGCATTTCTGAGGGCATGGGAGGTGAGCCGATAGACAGACGACGGCTTGATAGGTTGGTAGATTGAACAGAGGAAAAGCTTGGAGGAGACATGGCGGCTCGACGTCACACGTGCGTGAGCGAGCAACCAAGCTGGTTAATAGCGGAACAGGGCGCACCGTCATATCGCAAGCATTCGGCTTGGGCAGATCACCTTGTGTCAAAAATCATCCAGCGATCTTCTCGCCGAGCCCTATTGGGCCCGCAAAAGATTTCCTACACGGTTGAAGCAAACTACCAGGGAGTTAGCATACAGTCCCTCAGGGCACCGCTCCAGGTATCCAATCCATTTCAACGCAGAACGGTAAGTTCAGTCAGCCCATATGACGTAGGAGCCTTCCTCTGAACTGTAAACCCTTGTCCCTGTGACCGTTGTCCACGTTTTCATATCTATGCCAACCATGATCAGACATCTCTGTATATTCCTTGCAAAACCGCCCGCACCTTCCGAAATGTCCGAGGACTCATCAACAGCAGGCACCAGCGGGAGGAAGTCACCGTCGATGCTGAAGAGGACGATTAATCAGGTGTCGGATATCTTTTATCATCCGTGAGTTCAAATTACTTGGTTTCACTCCTTTCCCATGTTCTGCAGAAAACGCACGTATCGCGTAACGGACAAGATCGCCCAATCCGCTGGGAATAGGCAACACCACGCTTATTTAGATACGCTCATTTCAGCTTTGCCACATGTTCATGTTCTCAAGTGCTTTCGTGCTGACGCTGAGTCCCTTCGCCTCAACTCGGTTTCCGTAATAGGTTCTCTGCCGGTGCTTTACAATCACTGCCGCGCCGAGAGTCCACAACCCAGCGGGTGAAAGCCAAACGTGCGGATCGAATCCCCGAAGTTCCGTAAGTTTACAGGAGATTCGTCAAATAACTTCTTCACTAAGTGCTAATTTATGTGGGTTGCCTGACGGTATGTTCGAGCAGAAGTGATAGCGCCATCCAACCACTAGTGAGAGATTATCACTCAATCAATAATGCCGATCAGGTCAATGTGAGGGTTCCGAGTGAGTTGGGTAGTGGTTGCGTTCATCTGCTACTGCCGTGTCTCATTGGGTTTCTTGACTTCCTCTTTTACAGAGAAGGTAGCTACGCCTGTCAAGGTCGAGGCCAAGGTCTGGTTCGCCAACGAAAGAACATGGATTTCATACCTCTCCACGTCAATCCTCATGTCTACCATGAGCTTGGCACTGTATAACGCTTCGAAAGACAAGATCACAACATACTTTGCTTACGTCTATGCTTTGATGTAAGTGTATCACTCCGTATCTGATGGATGGGCGATGTGCACCGAAACTGATTACAATGTGCGCTCATACAGCTCCATAGCCATCTTGATATACGGCTATGTCATCTTCCAAAAGCGACTCACAATGATATCGGCAAGGGATGCTGCTCAGTTTGGTATGTTCTACAATCCCTTCACACATCTTTGTAGATCCCACCACCGGTCTCCTTTGCTAATTTCGTACACCTGCATATAGACCAGCTCTGGGGCCCATTATTGATTTGCGCCGCGATGTTTATCGCTATACTTACCAACTTCATCATTCGTCTCCGCGAGATGTAAGTTCAATATACCCTAGTCGGGAGTCTATGAGTGCAGGAGGTTGACCAAAGCTACTCTTACCACGGATCAGGCAGCGAGTTGACAGAGCCGCCGGACCGGGTCATCATCACCCTAATGGCACCGGATATTGAGTTGGTTGAGAGTGCGGGCGAAATGTATGCTGCTATGGGAAAGTGGACCGACTGAATGGAGTCGGAGTGCCGATCTTCTTGCATCGGTGTGTATATCTAAGATACTATGTTAACTCTGCGAGATTCTGGCTGTTAGGCGCACCAGACCGAGTCTCTTGCGCTGCTTTCGCTGATTTGACCATCCGAGCGTCGCCTCAGCTTTCGCCTATTCATAATTGTGTTTGGCCGATCTCACTTCCGCGAAGGGGTAAGAAAGGCAACAGATCCTTCGCAATGGAAGGCTGGTCACCAAGTGCAGGACACGAGCCATTCTCAGCTTCAACAACTCTATAGAAGCGGGTTCTCCATCATTGCGCTGTTGCCTTTGAGTACAGATTTCGGGAAGATTAAGTGCATTAACTCGTAAAATATACAACCAATAAATAAATTCTGACGGGAAATGAGCAGTCCATTAACTAGGTCCCTACATTCGACTTGCTTATCCGTCCATCAAACGTCTTTCCCATCGATCATGATCCTCCACTCAGCATCTTCCTCCCCATACTCGCGTTCGTACCGTTCAAGCATGTCGCGATCAATCTTGCTCCCCCCACAAACGACAATAACAATCGTTTGCCTCTCGAGGAGGTCAGATTTTGCCACTCCCTTCCCACGATTCCCAGGGGCAAGTACCTTATCAAGAATCCGCTTGCTGGAGTAGATGGGCGACAAGGCGGCGCCACACGCCATCTCGACCTCAATATGGTGATCCCGATTGAATTGCCAGCAAGCGGCGGCAGAGACCGCATCGTCCACGATGACTGTTGACAAGTGGGGCGCAGGACCAGCAGCGATGGGGATGTCTGGTTGCGAGTAGTTGATGGCGGCTGTTAGCGCAGCCGCAGAGCACGTTTTGGCACCAAGTGATGTCGCTTGCGAGGTAATCGCGGACAGTGAAACGACGTTGTTATCGTCGCTTGGTGTACCTGTACTTGCGTCTTGCAACCATCGGTTGAATGAAGCACCGAAAGAATGAGCACCAAAGTCCTGACATGCCACGAGTTTAGGTTTCGGACTGCCGAACGACGGATCCTCCGCGGTCATAGTGTTGATCCCATGGATGATTCCGCGAATGAGGCCGCCCCCACCTACAGAGCAAGTCACGACGTCCGGTCGGCCATTGGGGACACCGGCAGCGAGGAGCTGGTCCCGGATTTCTTCCACAATCGACGAATGTCCCAGCGCCGTTTCCCAACTCTCGAAAGGGTGGATGTAAACGCCCTTGGGGTCAAGCGCTGCCATCGTTCGCGCAAGCATGTCGGCATCGTCAAGCACCTCTGCGGTCCGGTTCTCCACTTCCGCCCCGAGCTCCTGCAGCTTACGGACTACTTTGGCTTCCGTTCGTTTCGGAACGACAACGGTGCAGCGGACACCGAGGCGTTTGGCGGCGGTTGCAGCTGCCAAGCCCGCGTTGCCACCGCTTGCGGCGAACAGGTGCGTCTCTGGACCATGCTGAGCGTACCCAGATTCGGCGGATTTGAAGATCCCTCGGTCTTTGAAGCTCCCTGAGAGGTTGGCGGTTTCGAGCTTCAACCATACGTCGTGTCCAGTGCGATCCGATAGAATCGATGAGTAGACTAGCGGAGTGACAATGGGCCCTGCGGTGTTAGGATCCGGAAGCGAAC
This sequence comes from Naganishia randhawae, assembly GCA_013461525.1. Lineage (NCBI taxonomy): Eukaryota > Fungi > Basidiomycota > Tremellomycetes > Filobasidiales > Filobasidiaceae > Naganishia > Naganishia randhawae. The sequence goes on from JABRPJ010000128.1 coordinate 26,489, forward strand.
CAGTATCATAGCTAGTAGGTAGGTCAATGAAGCTGTTGAGCCGTGTGACCACGGTGGCTAAACTTACCTGATGTCCGGCTTGATGTTCACTACATCCTCAAACCCATTGTGACGAGGGAGCAGGCTGTTGGATAAAAGACGCATAGTGAAAGCTGTTGACCGTTCGAATTATCGAATAGTAAAACGGCGAGGAGGAATGAACAGTTCAAGCGACCATGCCCCTCGCCTCGCCTCGCCTGTTACCCATATATCATTCCTGGCTTCCCATCAGCTTGTTGTCCATCTTCCAGAAGCATAGCTTTCGTATACCCACCTATTTCCATTCAAACGGTCAATAATGGAAATCGTGGTGTACCACTACTCAAACGGTCAATAATAATGGAAATCGCGATGTACAGAAAAATGGAAAACATCAGCAAAGGAGAGTCGAAGCTGATAAGGCATGATCAGGTGCCAGCTGGATAGTGCTTGAACTTATTTTCCAACGATTGTCGGGGACGTGGCCGTCGGAATTGACCGGAACGATAAGGCACAATACAATTTCCACTATTCCTGAGCGGCGGGAGCTGCCTCACGGATGACGTTAGCATTTGCGGACGTGAGCTCGGAGGCTGACTGTGAAGCTGAAGATGCAGCTGAAGCTGTGAGTGCGGGTCGTTGATAACGGTTCCTCATGTCATCAGGTGATATTTCCCTGATGTGAGCGCGGCCGTCATGACCGATCGTACAGTACGCTTAGAGCAGTCTTAGAGCTGAAGCCTATACTTTGCTTGTGCGAGATCACGCATATTATACGAGGTATGACTAGGAATACAATTACACCACACCACCGATTACTCTACTTGATTTGCATGTCCGGTGCGTCGTAAAGACGGATCTGATTTTGAGCTGCGTGAACAACTCGCAAACCTGCCTGAATTAAGCACAGCCCTTCCACCGCCGCTCTTACCTCCGAAGAGCATAGAGTCGACAGAGAATGGGTTGGGTTCCTTCTTCCTCTTTTGTATAGATGCCCTTTCCCATAGACCAAAAGGTGGGGAAAGGGCATTTGTTGCCGAGGGAGCCACCAGGTGACGATTAGTCGAAGCCGAAGCCTTCCAATAATGACTGAACGGCAGCTGACCGGACGACTAGACAGAGCTGAACCAAGTGATGGTAGGTAGAGCGGTATCTGGTCGACCAGTGCTTGCCAAGACGAATGGGTGTCAAGCCTTGCTGGTGAAATGCACGATGGACGATGAAGACAAAACTTATATATTCAGCCCACAGGAAAAGCGTCGCAAGAAAGACAGCCATGAGACAAGCGCGGGATGGACGCGCTTCTTATCGGCGCCATGTCCGGAACAGGTCCGGCTCAGCCGAAAGGAGTTGTCGTTGTCAGTCAGTCAAGTCCTCTGGCTTTCGCTGCATCTGGACAGCTGCTGTCACCACCCTCACCATGCAGACCATCGCAGCTGGTCTCTCGACCGAACATCAAGACGCCATTCCCAACCCGAATCTAAGCCCCGCTGTCGTCGGAACCCACGCTGCAGAGCATGTCAACTCGGTCATTTCGGCTACAGCGCATTATGCCGAGCCTACCTCTTCAGCTCTCCACGCTGTGACCCCCCTGCTGTACTCTAAAATACTTTCGGATCGTACGGGACATGATATTTACCTCAAGCTCGACTGCTACCAACCTTCGGGGTCGTTCAAGATACGAGGTATCGGAGCGGAAATCACAAATGCATATGCCAAGTACGGCGACAAGACACACATCATCACATCCTCCGGCGGAAATGCAGGACTCGCAGCGGCTGTTGCTGCTAAAACCCTCGGCATCAGATGCACCGTCATCGTTCCCACTCACACAGAGGCGGCGGTCGTTCGAACGCTCAAGGAGCTTGGTGCGGAGGTGGACAACGACAAGGCAGAGGCATGGGATGATGCCGACCGAATGGCTCGACGAATCCTCGAACGGGAACCGGAAGCGACATACGTACATCCTTTCGAGGGAGATGACCTGACCAAAGGCCATTCAACGATCATTGATGAAATCCGTGTACAGCTGGGCGACGAGGGTGTACGGGATTCTCGGCCGGATATGATCGTATGCTGCGTCGGTGGTGGAGGGCTGATTAGAGGGATCATTCACGGAATTGAGGCGACGGCATCGGCTCACCCAGAGTTTGGGACCCCGAAACTCGTAGGCGTTCAGGACTTTGGCGCGGATTCCTTCAGTCTTTCGTACAACCAATGGCTGCGCGACGGAGCGACGGGAGAAGCGCAAGTGATCTCTATTCCAGCTATTACTTCGAAAGCGACTTCCATGGGTGCCAAGACAAGTTCCGCCGGTGCTCTACGTGCTGCTTGTCGTTACTCTGGTCTTACAACAGGAGACGGTTCAGGCATCACAAGCTGCCTCTCAACAGTGGTCGTGGACGACGCCATCTCCGGTGCGGCTGCTGCGCAATTCTACAAAGATCACGAAATCATGGTTGAGATGGCTTGCGGTGCGGCACTGGCGCCTGTATATCAAAAGCGAATTCTCGAACGTCTGCTCAGTTCTCTGGAAGACGCTTCAGGTGATGGCGCAGCGAAGAAGACTATTGCGATCGTAGTGTGTGGCGGGAGCAAGATTGACAAGGAGACGTTAATGCAGTATGAGAATGAATACGGAACAGCGGCTGATGGGTCAGCGAGGGCAATGATTGATGGACAGATGTTGTAGGTCACATTCTGCATGTAGACGGACGATAATACTACGCACATAGATTGTTCAGGGAATACATAAACCACGTGGTGAAAGCTTTCATCTGCCCTGCCGACCAATGACACCCAGACGACGGATGTGATTTCTCATCTCCGCCTAGGTAAACCGCCTCTTGAGGATACTGCGTACGTGCAAGACATTCAGTCTTTTTCAAGCGACAAGTCAAAAGCATGACCACCTCCAGGACACAACTTTCGGGTGTGAGCGACCATTCTTCCCAGCTCATGCTGGGTGCTATACTTGGTGGCCATTGAGACGTCAACGGAGATGTCCTATATCCAATCTACTAAGGCAGTTTCTACTGCGACGACAATGCGGCATAAGAATGTGGAGGAAGGACCAGCTCTGCACGGCACACCTTCAGATGGAGCGCCCTTCCCTTCATGGTCATGCACAAGGTGCAGGCAACGCCCTTTCGTGGCGTATAGGTAACACGCATCAGACGAGTACCGTCCCTTGATGTCGTCGTTCCGATATCTTCCCATGGCTCTTCTTCGGGATGATATGTCCTTGGTCGCTGATCATGCGCTCCGAAGATCCATGCCCTTGGCCGCCCTGTCCGCAAGAGCGACGTCTGCCGCTCAGTTTGTGGTCATGTTGTCCACAGCAATAAGAAAGTACTTGTCGTGCAATGTTTCATTCCAGGAGCCATACAGAGGCGGAAATGCTCATTTCGGCTGATAGTCCGGTTTGCAATAGTGTATACAGCGCCATCTCTGTCTCAAGTCATCTGAAGATCGCTACCTTCTGTAAACACGATCGGTGAGGCAGTCAGTCGAATCGTATTGAACCTCGAAAATGTACTCACCGTCCTAAGAAGATGACCGCTTTGGTTTCACTCGTCCAGCAATCATAGCTTTGCCCTGACACTCTTGCCAGTTTCGGGATTCTCGAAATTTCGAGCTCCAGCTGACAGAAGCCCAGAAAAGTTGAACTAGTCACCCGGGCGCGCAAAAAAAGATATGGAGCGCCCGAGCTGTGCGGTAGGCCACTTTGAATAAGGGCGTGTGGATTGAGCAGGCTAGCAGAAAAGGAAACGCAGCGATGCTCGAGTGGAGGTGCTATGGATCGAAGGACTAGACAACAAGGGCATCCAGCCATGCTCCAATCCCGCTACAAGCGAAGGGACTTGTAATTATCGAATACATCGCTGCCCACAAAGCAGCCGAAATGTAATGATATGCGGCATCTTACACGTCGCCACGCACAGACGTACATTACTACAGCTCCGGTTCACCGCTAAGGGCGGTCTCTTCGGCTCGCGGGATCCAGTTCACCACTGCGGAGGAACATACCTCAACCAGTGTCCTTCCTGTGAGGATGCTCTTGTCTGCGTTCGGCGGGTACTCATGTTCAACCATGCCAAGGGGCAGTGAGATCATCCATTGCGACTAGACGAGTTTGCGATTAGCGGCAAGAATTTTTGGGTGTTCGTCCGCCCGTACCTTTGTGTGGCCGCGACTATCGTATTCATCGTTGACTTTGCGTATGACAAAAGAGTGGTTGATCATCTAGACGTGCATCCTACGATCAGCTGGAATGTAAATTGCTATGCATTGCTACCATCCTAACCTTCTTGCCATTTCTAAACCAAGTAGCCAATTAGCTTGTACCGGTGATCCGATGACCATCACTTACTTCAGGGTTATATGAATAGACGGTTTCTTGTGACACCGTTTACCTGTTTTATCCCACTCATATCTGCGCCCATAGATTGCGTTACGAAGCTTCTCTTCTTCATAACGACCGGTGCTACCGACGGGCGGTAAGCGACAGAAATATGAAGCGCGGAAGAAACTTACGGATCGTCTAGCGATGTTGGTTCGGGACTGTCTGCTTCTCGAGCTTGTACAGCATCTATGACGTATTCCCCGATATCCCAGAGCTCTATAATCCGCGACAGTCATTAGCAGAGACGGGTATGCGGTCGACACCGTGGCTTACGGGTTCCCCCACGAACACCATTCTTGAAGACTATCAGGTGGTCCAGTATCAATGCCGAATCCAACAAATGTAATCGTAGTATGGCGCACCCCTTCCATCGGAACCCTACACGCGCAAAGAGTCAATACAGCGCACTTCCCCCAATTATTGTTCTCCCGTTACCGACCTCGTGATTCGTATATCTGTGTAAATGCGGGTGTCAGTTCCTAGCTGTTGGATCGTTCTCGGAGCCACCGACAGATAAAAGTACGGCTTACGAAATTGGATGAACGGGCGTCTGAATTGCTTGATGGTTCGGCTCTCGAGTCCGATGAAGGCCCATAAAGCCCTTCGGTACAGCCCAGGAGAACGTTCCGCCACCGAGTTGAAGGCGAAGATCGTAGTGTAGGGCTTTGAATACGTCCATTCACACAGAAAACCCACCAAGCTATTACAACGATGGTGACGGAGATGGTATATCATGGCGTACATACCTGTTGCCTGATGATGCTGTATACAGAAAAAGTTCCTCTTTTTCAAACTCGGGAACCGCTCAACCATCGTTTCCTCAAATCCCCAGATTCCAGTAGGCTTCAACACACGCTGCGCTGTTCCCCGTAATGCATTGTCGGTCAGAAAGTACGCATGAGAGGCGACTTGCTGATGTTGCCGCTGAATGGTAGTGATTTGTTCTGCCAAGGTTTCTCCTGGTCGGATCGGAACCGGACCATATGGCGTATATCGACGAGCTCGACGTCCAGCAGAAGGAACCGAAGGGACTTTCTGCACAGCTTGTGATGGGGCACTAGAGACGACGTCAGGTGAAACAGGTGATTTAGGTTGCAACGGGCGCGATTGTGTGATGCCTACGTGTCCATCCCTTCGTCTTTCCCTTGCATATCGATCGGCGAAAAATATCGATAGCATCAACAGGAAGACTACTGTGACGGTATAGATATTGTTACCAGGACTCGATCAGGAAGGCGGTACAATGCGGGTTGCTATGCCAGTCGCCCCGCTGCGATTCATATCTCATCGGTCAACCGGCACCTGAGGCTCCAGAGCGTAGGGGGTGCCTCCGGTATACTACAGTGCTGGACAAGCGAACGTGACCAAGTTTGCTTCCGCAAGCCACAAATGGAGGCACGGCCAAAGCCGGAGAACCACAGGTGAGGGAGCAAGGAATCGGCGCTAATGAGCAGAGCAATATCATTTTGACGGGGTCTGCGATAGACGCAATGAAGATGGCAATCCCCCTCTTCGAGACCTGAGACTACCAGTGGGGTCCGTCCCAAGATGAGACCTATCATCTGAGCCAAACTGTGTTCCAGGCAAGAGAAGACCTCGGAACACTTGTTCCGGTATGGGGCAATAGGTGGTGATCCAATGGGCCAATGTTGTATTTGACAAAATTCTTTAAGTTACAAGTCGAAATGTTGTGTTGGGGACACCACCTCACCTTACCACCTCCTTCGCGACAACCGCGGCTTCCAGCGCGATCATCGCTTCCGCACTTACCCTCCTGTGACGTTTCTGCTTCTTGACAGCCAAAGTCTCCCCAGTCAGCCCCTGACGATATGCATCCATAAACCGCAAGGCACGGTCGATGAATCACTTGATCTTATCACCACCGCAGCCTTCCAAAGCTTTAACGACCTCTTCCTGAGCGTGCTGAAGGCCGCTCTTGTCCACCTGACGGTAAAGATACTTAGTGTCCCCGGCCAGTGGTCTATACTACATGAGGAGATAGTACCGTTTATAGAGGGAACTTAGCACAAAGATGTACACTTAATACTTAAGATGATACTTGAATACGGTGGGTGGAAGACGAGGGTAGCTAATCCTGAGAAGTCTTGCACTCAAGGTAGCTTCGTTATTAAGAGTAAATCAAAGGGTGAGTCAAAGATCATGTAGCTAGATGGGATACAACTAGCCAGAGGTGCTCTATATATACCTATGGAGATACAAGATTGCCCCAAGGGAACAGGTCTGCCAAGCGCAAGTGCAACTGTTGCAGATGTTGGACTTGCTGCAGTTGCTGCAGTTACTGAACTTGCTGCAGTAATTACAATTAATATCGAAGCAAGAGTCGCGCTGAGGGTAAGGCGCAACACGTGGTAGAGAACCAGTAAGTGACGTCAACTATGACATATTGCCATCAAACTATACTACGGTTCTCAATACTACGCTTGGGACCCTCGGAACCTTTGTGTCCCTTCGACCCTTTGGAACCGCCAGTGCCCCTAGGATACTCAATATCCATTTCCACCTTGTGCAGCATTCCCTTTCGTCGTATTCGGTTGAGGTAATCGTGCTCTTCAGGGGTCAATAGGTGCCAAAGCATTTCCCGGAAAACGGCGGAGTACCCCTTGAATCGTAAGTGGGCTCGGATCTTCTCAATAGGCACTCATCCGCATCGCGTGTGTCGCCAATAAGTCCAAAGAGCGGTCCGGACGCCATAGTCACGCTCATCAAGGTTCTCGGCCTTCATCGTGGAAGGGACAGAGGACGACTGCGGCTGCTACATACATGTACCGGATGTCACCTCGTACCCAGTAATGCCGCGCTACCTGAGTGACATGCAACGCATCCTCAACCTCCTCGCTTTCAGATGGCGCACAAGAGGCGGCGAAGCTGTGTAAGATCGCTTAATATCGTTCTATCAATAGATAGTATACAATGTTATATATAATATCAATGAATACAGTATAAGATCTTAAATGGGCCAGTCAAATAGTATTATGCTTCACGACTAAGTGTATCGTACAAGGTAAACTAC
>JABRPJ010000129.1:0-33687 GCA_013461525.1 Naganishia randhawae
CTGTGGTACACACTCCCAGATTCCCATAACTTGCCCTTGCGGCATGCTTCCATTTGCATACGACACCAAGAGAGGACCGGTGCCAGGTGGATATTCCATAATGTACGTCTTGCCTCCTTTGTCTGTGAGCGTCAGCTTTGAACTGCCATCCCCTCGATCCTCCTTCTTATAACGTACAATCGGCTTACTGGATAACTGGATAGTCCCTAGTGACGATCTAGTTGCTGGCTTTTCCGTTTCTGGGAAGCCAGAATCAGATGTAGTTAATTTCCTCTTGGCCGAGCGTTTATTGAACCAGTTCCTCATCGTTGAGAAGTGAAGGGAAGTTAACACTCAGAGAAAGTTCCTATCGTATTTCAAGGTCGACCAGGCTTTTTCACTCGCCAGAAAGACTCCCCTTATATACATGACTTTGGATACCTCAAATGGGCTGTGCAGTGAGAATACTGGCGAAGAAATCAAGGTATTGAATGCGCTGCAGAAATCAAAGGAAGACCACTGTGGCTTCCTGTGCTTTCGAATTCCGGATGCACCACCGAAGGGGTAATGGCAATTTGACACAGCTTTTTCTGCCTGTATCGGGTACGTCGGAAGGGCACGAATGTTCCACAGGATGGGCAGATCTCGCAAATCAAGCGTTTCGTTCGATTTACTAGGGTCCCTCCGTGACCTTACGCCCATCCACTACCAATGATAGCCCTCTGGTTAGCCGTATCTGGCAGGTAAGGGAAAACATCCGCTTCGCCCGCATCGGCCGACACTCGGAATGTCATGACAAGGCAACTCTAAGAGAGAGAACCACGCCATGAAGATACCCTGAGGGCTAGCCTTTCCGAAAAGTAAAGCCCTTTGGAGATATTGGCTTCCTTCTTGTTCCCCCTTTGCATCCGGGACTGCATGAGCCGAGTTAGTTTTCATCTTCTCGCCTGGGTCATGTACTGTAAGCAGGCAGGAACGTCATCATGGAAAAACACAGTGCCTTTCGCCACCCTGGCGTCACACTTTCAACCAGATTTACAACGTATGTTGTCGTCCGTTAGTAGGAAGGATACTTGCCCGATAAGCTCGACAAAAGGCAAGCTCCAGTATTTCCGTCTGCTGAAACCCATCTGAGAGTTCAATTACTCTACCGGTTATGCGCTTTGTTTGTCCGTAAACGTGCTGTTTGCCGACACTTAGAAACCCTACCAGATACTAAAACAAACCTAACCAGATGGTGTCTCTAGTCTGCACTCTCCACAAGTAAAACTATGTAAGCGGGTAGCAACTCTATGACGCACTTGATGTGGAAGCTGATGTTTGCTTAATGTCAAGCATCCAGCATGACACTCAGCCCCTTCCTCCTCGCAGTCCCGGCATAACTGGCTTGCCGGTTGATATGAAATTGGTCTTAGACAAAGCGTAATGCGAAGTCGAAATCATTCCAGTCACATCGCCATTGTTCAAGACGCGTTATTGTTCCCCGGATGTGTTGTTCGGCTTGAGGCCAAGTCGGGCAAGAATAGTAAACAAGAATAGACAAAATTTGCCCTTCCATCGTGCTCTAAAGGTTGTAGCTCGATAGCGATCACTGATAGTCTCAAGGTTGTCTTCCGGATAGCTATACCGCTACCAGTATACAACTCTTCAGTTGCCCGTCCTCGTGGCACTTAGTCGCAGTCCGCCTGTACCACCGGAGCCCTCTGTCGATCCCTGGCAGTGGTACACTTACGAGAACTGCCGGAAGATTTATGTTGTACCCTTGCCGGTTGTATTTGTGGGCATTGCACCTAGATCATGCAAGTGCATGTGTAGTGTCTTTGTCGGCAGGCGATGTGCCACGCGTAACTACTAGCCGATCCAACTTCGAGTAAATGCTTCTCTCATTGCAGCTTCCATAGTTCCTATACCTCCTCATTATAATGCCTTTCCCGGAATGCAACTGGAATGACCGAACAGTCACTGCGTCGTTGCTGCGATTCTCTCCTCCTCCTGCCATTCAAATTCCACCGCATCAACCATACGAGAATACAGTGAATCGCGTTCAGAATTTGACCCTTGGCCATCAACCCCGCCCGTCTCTCTTCAGTCTTTCGCCTTCTTGGCTTCGCTCTTTTTTCTCAAAAACTCTCGGAGAACGTTCTGCTCCACTCGCTCCTCCAACACGTCTGAGCCTTTGTGACCGTTTCGATTGATTCGCTCTCTCATTCTCGTCAACTCTTTTTCGGCCCCTCTGGCCTGCTCGGCGTCTTCTTGAGCGTTTAGGTCAGCTTCTTGCTTCGTCATGAGCTTCTGAGGGATTCTGTACGCATGGTCGGGCTCATCACTACATCCCGCAGAATCTATCACACTCCATGTTCCAGAATCCGCCTCACCAAAGAAGTTGAGCTCACTTGGAGGGTTTTTGCTTTCTGGGCCTGCAGAATCGACCAGGGTTGAGATGCCAGATTTTGCTGTGACTTCACTGCCGCTCAACGAAGCCCGACTACCCGTATTATCAAATGTTCTCGATGAAGCCGCATTTTGCGCATGAGGAGGCCAGGTGAGCTTTCGGCAAACTCACGTCTCCCAAACGGCAATCTGAATTTTTCTTTCAGGTTTTGATATAGCGGCATACTGTCGAGACTGACAGGTGGATTGTGGACTTGGAACTCGACGATTGGTGTCTGTGGTGTCCTCTTCGGATCTCTCTCTCTCTCGGTAGTTTGACAGACTCGTCATCCCCGGTATATATATGCCTGGAACATCCATTCGAGCTGCGAAAAGATAAAGGCATCTCAAAGCGTAATCAAAAGAATGACCATCGCTTGCTGATCAATCTTGTCTTGTTCCCTCGTTATCGGAGTCGCACTGAGTTACCTAAATTGAAGCTTGTTGAGTTATTCTGTACGGACGATGGAAAGTGTTACTGGGCGGCTTAACACCGGTCCGGTTGGAAGTTGTTGAAGAGCCATGGTGTAGCATATACCTGGGCAATGAACGCCATTTCAACTAGAACGACTGTCAATTCTGCAGTTTTGACGTTATGCCTTGTCGTAGGCTCAAATATGCTCATAGGGATCTCTTAACTCGGTTGTGCTGGATACCTCAGGCCTTGCTGTGAGCAAGCTAACTCATTCAAGATTTAAGCAGAGACACGGGGTTGCAGGCGGAAATGGAAGCCTGGGTTGAAATCATCCGTCATCCCAGTCATATCCAGGAGAGGTCGACCTGCTATGTCACCATCTCTGTGTCATCTGAGGGACAATGTATTCCCGGTTCTGCGTGATGGTGTGTTATATCGATTCATTACGCTCCGATGCTCGCCCTTTCCGCAGACGGCCAAGTTTGCGAAGAAGGTGGGGGGGGGACACAAGTCTTTTTCGATTGGCTGATCAGAACTATCTCCGTCTGCGCATCACCAGAGACAGGTTCACAGGCGTTACTACAGCCCAGTTTCCGAGGCCGTCTGCTCATCGTCCTCTGCCCGTTGACGTCCCTCCAAAGCCCGAATCTTCCGCTCAAGTCCATCCAACTCCCTGACAGCCTGCTCCACATTAATCTGTGGCCTCTCCAACTTGCCTTCCCGCTCATCCCCGCTCCCATCTTTTGCTGATGCCCTCGCCTTCGCCCACCGCTCATATGCTTCCAAGTCCGCCGTCACCGCGTCTCGCTGCCTGAGGAGGATCTGCGCGTATTCCTCGTTTGAGAGTTTGCGTACGGGGGAGAGGCTCGCGAGGGATTCTTTAATGCGCATGAGGATGGTTGGCTTTGCGGTTGTTGTTGCAGTTGGTGCTGCAGATGCTGGAGATAGAGACGTGGGGGACAGGGCCGGTATTGGTACGCCGTCGGCGTTCGAGTTTGCGGCTTGTTGGCGAGTCAACAGCGTCTGTACCCGCGCAGCACGGACAGAGTTTATCCCGTATTGAAGGGACGAAGTGATAAGTGCGGAGGTGATGAACGCCGCCGGTACTGTTCGGACTCCTCCTGTTAAGACGGCAAAGGGGGAGCAATTCAGCCCAAGAAGGGAGTAGGAGAGGAATAGAAACGTGTAGCGAACGTACGGAACATGCCCGAGATTGCGCTGCCCGCCAGTCCGCCTGCAAGGCACGAGTCCAGTATCCTATCATTACGGATCGCAGCGAGGGCGTCTGGCATCTGAGCTTCAGGCCCAAAGTCGTGGCTCTTGCCCGTATCCTCTTGCGGTTGCGAGTCCGATCCCCCCAGCGCCCTTCTCTGGGCGTAAGACGGCCAGTCGAGTGTTGCAACGAGAACGGGAGAGACGAGGTACTCTCTAATGCCTGTCTGCGAAGCGGGACGTTAGCTGCATATCCTGTTGGAAGCGTATTTCGACCCCTAAGACGCACCAAAGAACGCCAAACCAGCAACGGAGCCGTTGATTCCCATAGTCGTGGCCAGCAGAACCGGGTTCTGAGCGCGCAAGGCACCAAGGGTGCCGCCTGTTGCTGCGCCAAGGACGGCGAGCGAGAGGATGCCCTTTCCCACGAGGACGGGAGACTCGGGGTCAATGGTGGGAGTGTGCATATCGGTTGCAAGCGAGAAGAGAAGGAGGATTGCCGCAAGCTTATAGAAGTATACACAAGTGTAATGAATTTCGCTCGGCTTGCTTATCTCGGCGGCCGGAAGCGCGCAATGTTGTTGCTGTCGGCGGGAAAGCAAAGGTGACGACCTGCTTATCTTCTGCATTCTCCCCTCCCTCCTCCCCTAGTCGCCTTCCCTACTCCTCCCACAACGCCTCCATGCCACAGACAGAGCGTCAACCGCTGCTCCCGTCCTCCAACCGCGATGTCCCACTGCCGTCTGCCGCACCCGTAGCAAAGCGCGACAAGGGTGTCCTCCAGAGCAGCTTGGATATCGTGTTTTCCTGTGCGTCATTCGAGGAACCTCACCCGTTCCATCATTGACCCTTGCTACTCGGACCGCTTTCCAGACTCGCGATCCCAGCAAATCTTCGCTGCGTCTCATCTTCCCTCTGCGCCGTCGTTCATCGATGATCCAGCAGACGATTCCTACTTTTACAACGAGGAAGCCGAAGATGATGTTGAGGGCAGTGACGATGGAGTCGCTGAAGGCGAAGAAGACGCAGAGGAAAGCATGATGCGGGAGCCCACACAGGAATACCAAGACCTCGAGGAAGACCTACCGCCGGAGCTGCGTCGTGGGCGCGACCAAGGAACCGGACAACAACAACGCGCCTCACGATTCCCTGCCACTGCCAGCAGCACAAGGGGCAAGAAACGCGCTGTCGGAGGCAGGGGAGGGCAACGGAAAGACTTTGCAGATGCAATTGATCCAGAACACGGATTCTTTGGCCAGACCGACCATTCACCAAGTCCTTCCCGTGGCCCGAGTCCAACTCGCGCCGCTCGAGGGCAACAGCTCGTGGGTGAAGGACCAGGGAGGGATGCACTCCTTCATCGACAAGCAGGGCCAGGGTACGGTGCTGCTGCGGCACCACCGAATAATACCCGCTGGGCAAGTTCACGGACGATTACGAGCGCGAATGCGTTTGACGTTTCTACTCAGGGCGTCTCAGAGGACACGAGTTTCATTTCCGACGACACTAGTTTCGCCACTGCCGATAACGATGACGACGAGAACCTGAATGGGGAAGAACCCGGTGCGAAGCGAAAGCGATCTGTCGTTTCTTTCCGTGGGGATACGGATTTCAGCGGTGGTTTTACTCCTCTTTCCACCACCGCTACGCGACGTCGAAAGTCGAATGTGTTGAATGCGAGCACGGCGGGGGAACCATTAAGCCCTTCCTCAAATGCCCAGACCTACCCAAGCCAACTCTCTCCGCTCAGCTCGCGCGTGCTTTCCTCCCCCTCTGGGCTGCGTGTATCCAGTGGTTTCCCCGGCGGCACGGGACTAGGCGCACGACGAGGCTCGATTGCCGGGCGACGGATGAGCGTCAGCGTAAAATCCCTCCATGGACATGAAGTCGAACTCGGACGAAGTACTAGCGGTCAAACCATGTTCAACGCCATTGCCGTCCTCGTTGGGATCGGCGTTCTCTCCGAACCCTTGGCCTTCCGATATGCCGGATGGATAGGCGGGACATTGTTGTTGCTCGCGTTTGGTGTTGTGACCAACTATACGGCAAAGCTGCTCGCCAAGCTGATTCTCGATGATCCGAATTGTCAGGGGTATAGTGATCTGGGAATCAAGGCTTTTGGATGGAAGGCTCGGTTGTTTGTCGATACACTGTATGTTCCTGGCCTTTGCCTCCGCCTTCCATCTGAAGCTCGCTGACTCTTCGTACAGATTCTGCCTGGAACTCTTCGCGCTATCCATCGCGTGGATCGTCCTTCTCGGAGACTCGCTGCACGCCGTCCTTGGCCGTCTTTCCTCGGACACCTACAAAATGATCGGCTTCTTCATTGTCGTACCAACAACCCTCCTCCCGCTCCACCTCCTCTCTATTCCATCCCTCATCTCCCTCTTCAGTTCGTTCCTCCTCATCCTCATCCTCCTCATTGATGGATTCAGCAAATCAGCCGCTCCCGGGTCCATCCTTCACCCCGTACACACTTCACTAGGGCCCGATATGGAAAACTACAACTTTCTCGGTGGGTTGGGGTTGCTCATTGCCGGATTTGGCGGACACGCGATTATTCCTTCGTTGGCGCTCGACATGAAGAGTCCGCACAAGTTCAACAAGGTCTGTGATTGGGCGTTTGGGATCGCTTCAGTGATCTTCATGATCACGGGTACCGCTGGTTACCTCATGTTTGGAGACAAGGTGACAGATGAGGTGAGTTGGCTACCGGAAGCGCTCGTGGGTGCAAGTGAAGCTGATATCCCGTCCGGACTGCTCCATAGATCACAAAGGATCTGATGAAGGATGAGTATGGGTTCTCAAAGACGTTGAATCAAGTAGCGACGTGGATGATTGTACGTGGCTGGCGCTATGCTGTGTGGCGAAGACGTGGCTCATATTCCGCTTCAAACAGGTCATCAATCCGATCGCCAAATTCGCATTATGCACGCGTCCGGTAAGCCCCTCCGACACTGGTGATTGGCGGCAACGTTGGGCAACGACTGATGCTCTGCTTATGGCTTCCGCGCAACCTCGCAGCTCAACTTGACGGTTGAAGCGCTCTTCGGATTGAACCCAATGCCATACGGCGATCCCCACAAGCCTGCCCCTCACGGCGGCGAGACGAGCAAACCACTACTCGAAGGCGAGACTCCACGAGACCTCGGAAGTCAATTCACGATCACGACGACGGGCGCCTTTGCTCCTCCCCCCGCAGCCTCGGCTGGTCCTTCGGTCGCGCTTGCGGAGAAACGAAAGACTGCTGGAAGGCTCGTCGCCCGTGTCGGTGTCACCGCGGCGTGCGTTGCCGTGGCCATCTTGCTGCCCGAATTCGAACGTTTGATGGCGTTCCTCGGAAGCTTTACGACGTTCTTCATTTGTGTTTTGTTGCCTGTGAGTTGTTGGGTATGCAGACTTGAAATGGAGCACCAGCGCTGATCAGTGGTCCCTCGTGTGCTCTCGATTCAGCTCATGTTTTACACCGCGATTGTGCCCAAGGAAGAGAGGGGGCGGACACGGGACCTTGTGCATCTTGTCATCTTTGTGATCTCGTCTACGATGATGGTGTGCGGGACCGCGTGGGCGTTTGTGAGCGAGTAGTTGTGACCCAGTAGTGTAATAATATGTAACTTGGAGATGCATCGTCCGTCCAGTCGCGCCCGTCCAATCAGCCGCGTGCTCCGGCCGCCGGCGCCCAGCTGGCCGTCAGCGTGTCGCTCCTGGCCACCAGGTGTTCAACTCAATTCTTGCCTCGCAAACCACAGCACAGCACACGGCACACTCACACCGCCACACACCCCCACTCTTGCTCCGCTCACGCATATCCAGCTCATACTCTATGGCGTCTCCCGCTCCCAACGGCACCTCGGCTGCCCCTGAGGCCACAAAGTCGAAAACAACAGCAGCCGATGTAGGATGGCAGTTTGTGCCCCAGTACTAGTGAGTCGGCTGGACACAAGGGTATAGTGTGCCAGATGCATCAATATGCTCATATGTGATGCCTGAATGCGTGCTTCCGTAGTACCATGTTGCACGATGCGCCAGAAAGGTTGCACTGCTTTTACAACAAAAAGTCCACGTTCGTTCATGGTGTCGAGGGCGAGGTCATCACCGCCTCTTATGGCCAGCAGGTAAGCCACGAGCGTCCGGAGCATTGAACGCACGAGCTCTTGCTGAAGCGACCTCCCACTTGTAGGAAATTCATCAAAAAGTCATGTCTCTTGGATTCTCCAACTGCAAGGCGTACATCCACCACATTGACGCACAGACATCATTTTCCGGCGGCATCATTCTCCAAGTGATTGGTGAAATTTCCAACAACTCTGGCCCCTGGAGAAAATTCACCCAGACCTTTTTCTTGGCGGAACAACCCAACGGTTATTTTGTGTTGAATGATATTTTTAGGTATTTGAAAGAGGACGACGAAGAGGAGGAAGACCACGATGAGGAGGAAGTCGAGTCTGCAACTGAGGCTGAGCAAGCGACACAAGTACATGTGGAACAGCCCTCGGACGAAGCAGCGCCATCTTCGTCCACGGCGGAGTCTGTTCATCCAATTTCTTCGGAACCCATCAAGGTCGACTCGGACGCTGTCCTTGCCGCCGGCCAGCCCTCTGTATCCGCTCTTGCCGAAGCTGCTCTAGCCGTTGAAAAGCAGGAACCAGAACCAACTGCCAACGTTCCGGAAACCCCCGCAGAGGTTCCACAGGAGCCTGCGACCAGCGCCGCACCCGTTGAAACACCCGCAGAAGAGAAGGAGAAGCACACAGAAGAACAAAAGGCAGCACCGGTAAAGGAAGTCACTCCCGCCCCGCCTTCCACAGCTGCTACCCCGGAGCCTGCTCCGGCTCCTGCCCAGCAACCCGCACAACAACGAGCTCAACAATCCAAGTCTGCCGCCACACAGCGACAGCCTTCCACGTCGGGCAAACAGGCCGCCACCGTTCAGCAACAACAACCACCAGCTACACCTTCTCCTGCGCCTACTGCTACCGCTACTGCTCCCGCCCCTGCTGCTGCTCAACCGCCAAAACCCGCCGCCCCGCGCACGTGGGCCTCGACTGCTGCCGCCAAGCCAAACGCCTGGGGCACCGCTCTCGCTACGAAAGAAGCTCTTTCTGCCTCTGCTGCTACGGGTCAGGCTCAACAGAAGCCTACCGCTCAGCGCACTCCCTCGTCTCAGCAACAAGCACAGCAGACGGCACAACCTGCTCAACAGTCACAGGCTGGTCAGGGCAAGCAGCAGCCACAGGGCGCTTCATCTGCAAAGTTCCCCCTGGTTGAGGCTGCTCGTACCGTACAGACACCTATCTGTTTTGTCAAGGTAAGTACCGCGGAAGCCTTCCCTTGCGTCACGACGCCAAGCGTCACCTAACCATACATGACCTTTTTACCCTACAGCTGAACAACTGGCAAGCACCAGATGGAGCCCAGCCTCTCGACGAGCAAGAACTCCGACACATCCTCAACAAGTACGGGGACATTACAAAGGTCGAAATTGTGCGTGACAAGGCGTGCGCGTTTGTCGAGTTTACCAAAGTCGAGTCTGCGCGACGAGCCATCATCGCGTCCTTGCTCGTCGCCCAGGGCGGTGAGGGTGGAATCAAGACGGACAAGGGTCACAGGATTATCGTAGAGAGCAGAAAGGAAAAGTCGGAACGTAAAGCCGGGACAGGTGCTTCGGTACCTGCTCAGGGCCAGGGTCAACCCCAGACTCAGGCTCAGGGTCATGGCCAGGGTCAAGGTCAGAGACGACAAGGTCAAGCGCAGAACAATACCTCCAGCAGCAACCAGACCTCACACCAAAACCAGAACCAGAGCCAGAATAGGACGGGCGGAGGCATGAGAGGCGGTCGTGGAGGTCGGACTGGCCAGTCAGGTCAGGCGGGTAACGCCAAGTAGAGGGACAGAGTCTTGAAAGGATGTTGGAGGTTTCTGCCCAAACTTCCGGGATGATACCTTGTCATGAAATGATGGGCTGGATCATGAGGATTGTATGCATATATGGTAGGCGTTGGCTCATATGGATGAGATGAAATCGCCACGTAGCTGCTGAAGTGTCACCAGGACAGCGGAGCAGGTAAAGGAAGCTCCATAGTAGTCATATAACTGGGCCGCATCGATATGCCGCACAACTTCTCGTTATGACACAGCCCTTCACCTCTTGTTGCGATCGCTTGACAACAGCAGCTTCAACATTTCCTCTAGCCTTTCCTGCCCGTCCTTCATGACAGTCATCTGCCTTCTCAGATCATCAAATTCTTCTGCATGAGTCCGCGCAAGATCGTTGTGTCCCTTGCTGTCTCTACTTGCGCCATAGCTTGCCATTTCGGACGCTTTCGAATTGTCGGTTGCCGAGAATAATTTCCCTAGTGGCGAACTAACTGGTGGGACCGTGGAATTGCCAACTTTGCGCTTCAGATTCGTTGACGTCCGGTGCTCAGGGTTTGATGACTCGACGGCGTCCAAAGTCATTTCAGCCCTTTCTTGTTCCTCATCCCCGGGGCCAAGTTCATCAAGTCGAAGCTGAATGTCGGAGTCCATACCATGAAAAGACTCGAACAAGTTTGCAATCAGATTCTCCGAAGTGGACCCTAAAAATCCACTGATATGGATAACGCACATTCGGATTAGGAATCGAAGCGGAGGATGATTTGTGTGCTTTGTGAGTCAAGCGCACTCACTCTAGCAAATTCTGCCTCGGAATGATACCTGTGCTTCGTTCCTCAGCTAATCGAAGACTCTTGCTAGACATACGAGTCTGATGCCTTTCCCACAAGGAGATAACCACCAGGATAGGAAAAGACTATGATAGATTGTAGTGATGGTGTATAAGCGGGGACTCCTGCGCCCAACATTGTCTTTTGGGTAGAAGGAAAGGAGAAAGTCGCCTACAGTCATACGGATAGCGAAGACGTTGACGCGGTGCAAGGTATGGGCGTCTAGTATCCAAGAGAGCGGAGCAACAATTGCCAAGGCAACTATGTTCAGACTATCGCGGTCCAAATGATGCCGCATCAGATGTCGGTCTCAGACGATGTCAACACAAGGTGTGTACGCACGGAGGCATATAGAGGAAAATGCTGTCCGCCTTGACGCCTTCGATAGTGCTGATCGCTCGCTGGAACAAATGCTAAAGGAAAATAATTATCAGGAACGTGACCAGGCTGGTATGGCCCGTTCATGGTTCTTACCTCTTCCTTGGCATTCTGACAGTGCAGGTACACGAAGAAAATCAGTAGGGTAGAATCTGGATCGAAGCTAAGAGTATGGTCGTACCGCGCTGATAGCTGCGAATCGATTCGACAAGATCGAAATAAGGATCGTCACGAGCAGGGTATTAGTTAGCCTGAGAGCGGTGACCGAAAGATAGTTTCAGTATGCGATCCCGGCTCGATTCGCGACAACATCCACGCACGCTCTGTCGCGTGATAAGGCAGATATCAGCCACAACGCCACCCTCGAAACCGGATAATCCAGAACTTACGCAAAGATAACAAAAAGGATGGGACCGAAGATGGGATCAAAGCTAGAACTTGCAGAGAACCCTAAATAGCTGCTTCCAACTATTGACCGTTCAAGGGCGTTCAGAGTTCATGAGACATTACTGCAACCTGTTGCAGTTTAGCTAAAAACTTACACCATATTTGCCTGTGATAATGCAAGACCCGTTAGCGCCACATTACAGACGGGAAGACGAGAATAATAGGTTGTTGCCTTACAGTAACAACCAAGCAATCTCCTTCAGCTTCCACGTTTGCTTTCCCAACGTGTACAGAGTGAACAAAAATCCCGAGAAACAGACCGCAGCTAAACTCATGAATCCGACAAAGTCGACAATCATAGCTTTCAGCTGTACCAAGCAAAGCCATTGCGCGAGGGACGATTAACATCCCAAAGCATTGAGACACGTCGGCAGAGGAGCTTACAGAGATGATGATCACGTTGTCTTTGATCAAGAAAAAACACAGACGTGGGAGAAGGATACACGCGCCGGTGGCTAGCAGATTAAAGGCAAAGGTTGCCCAATCCGGTCGGTGAGTAACGAGACCTACGACTCGAACAACGAGATAAGCGGCAAAGAGGGCGATGAACGTGATATCGAACGCATTCCAAGCGTTTGCGAGATATATGGTCCATCCATGCTCGTTGCATGCGGCAAATTCATCGAGCCCGAATCCGAGGGCATAGATGATAAAGGCCCATTCGATTCCGTTGATATGGGTATTGTTCTTGTGGGTAATTGCAAAGACGAAGAGGACGGTAAGGATAGTAAAGTTGATAAATTCGATGATCGAGCGATATTTGGGGATCCGGAGACGGCCGTGATCCAACCATCCAGCTACTTGCGGGTCGTAGACGTATACACCGATGTTCTTCCCGCCTGACACATTCGCTGTCGCCGTGGTTGATCCAGCGAGGCCGAGTTCATTGTTGCAGAGTGCACGAGACATGAATCCCGACGCGGACGCGGCTGCGCGTCGAGCAGAGGTATAACTGTCGTTAATGATGGAGCGAGATGACTGAGAGGTATATACGATTTGGCCCGAGTGAATCAGGTTGATCACTTTTTGGGCGAGAGGAGTGGCAAGGAAGCGCTTTCCGGAAGAGACAATGGCCATCTGAAGGAGTTTTTCCGTTAAGCTCGACCTGTTTGACTTCTTGGGTGGAGATACATACTTCCAGCGCGTTGCCGACGTCTTCCTCGATATCTTCCCGGTCGTCACCCATGTTAGTCCATACACTTTCGGACGCACCCTGTGACGTTGTAAAGCGTACACATTCCATTAGCCACGCCAGTGTGGATCAAAGCCATGACCCACCTGAAGAGGACAATAGCCTTTCGTCAGAACAGAGACAAGTTCCAGTTCGGAATCTGCAAATGTACGCAAAAGCTTGACTAGGGTATTGTTGGATAGAAACGTGGGTGAGTAAACGCATGCCAATGCGACTAGACAGGTGATATTTGTACTCACTAGCCAGCATCTCACACATGGCCGCGCGGGAGGTATTTAATGCTTGAAATGCGAGATCGCCTGCTGCCAATTGAAGAAAACGAATTCTACGGATCGTTACGGAACGAGGATCCATATATTAGTTTTCCAGAGGGGGCCTGTCAAGGGGTTGAGCCGACAGACCTGTTCACCATTAATACATAGATGATTGCCTTGTTCTTCCCCGTGGACAATCGTTGGATAAGAGGCCGAATGATCGAATAGTTGACCTCGGGAGCCGACATCTGCCTTTGAGGATACTTGGTACGGTATTCATAATCAAGGCCGTTCGAATACTGGACTTACTCCCATGTTAACGCGGTATCTTGGGAGAGGGAGGGGTTTGAGCGTGCTCGAAAAGGTGCGTTGCATTATCCGACCTGAACATACCAACATTGATCTATGACGCAGGATCAGTAATCGGCCGTGACTGGGCGAGATCTGGCTGCACCAACCTTGACAGCCCTATGGACGGTGTGAATCAAGCCAAAAACATCCTCCTCCTCCGCCGCCACCGCGGCAGGCGTCTCCATCCTCGCTGAGTCCGGCGTAGGGGACATGCTTTGCATGGCAGCACGGGTCTGTGGCGGACGACCCCGTCAACTGATATCGCGGTATGTATCGTGACCGCCCCTGAGACACTTGCCGCTTACGTAAGCCTGTTTACTTTGTGCGTGTGTTCCAAATCCCGCACATGAAGGGCTGCTCCTGGATCGAGCGCGTCTCTGGGAAATTGGAGACTCGCTATCAGCGTCATTTCTCCAGTGACCCGGCGCGGCGACGCCACAACACCTCGTCCCCCATCCCGCTACATCAGACCAGCCATCGAGCGAGTACGGTGTTGTCGCATGATCCTCATCCCCTGAAACCAGGAGATATAGGCGTGCCTCACGTCCGATTTTAACGCTTTCAGGCTGGACCTGACAACGCCATGGGGATCTCGGGGCTCTTACCCTTGCTAAAGGAGATACAAGTGCAGCGGAACATTTCAGAGTTTAGAGGTCAAACGTAAGTCCGTCTCTCGAGTTGTTTCGTTGTGCAGCAGGACCATCTCTCTAATCCTTCCACATACTCTTGCAGACTAGCCGTAGATGTACATCTTTGCGACGAGTTTTGGACCAAGCTCGTGTGAACGTTAGGGCTGATATGGAATATCTGTCTTTCATTAGGCTTACGTATGGCTGCATAGGGGGGCTTTCGGGTGCGCCGAAGAATTGGTAAAGGGCAATCCGACAACCAAGTAGGTTCCGTCGATGGCGACGTCGGGATAGCTCCTCACGTTTCCTGACGTTGCTTTCCTTTCTTCGCAAGATTCGTCGACTATGCCATGTTCAGGGTGAGGTTATTGAGGTATCATGGCATCACGCCTATTGTCGTCTTTGACGGCGGGCCTCTTCCAGCGAAGAAACGAACAGAAGTGGATCGCGCAAGGTATGCCCATGGGGATCATTTTACTGAAATCTAATCACAGGAGCTGACTGCTGCATGATAACTCGCACGCATCAGTCGACGAGAGTTTCACCTTGGTCAAGCTAACGTACTAGCTGCGCAGGGAAGACATCGGGAAGCACGAGATCATTACACGAAATGTGTGGATATCACTCCAGAGATGGCATTACAGCTCATCAAGGTGTGTTCTTCCATCAGCTATCCAAAATGTGCAAAGTTGACACTGTGTGATGAAGGCTTTGAAAGCAGAGAGTGTGGACTATATCGTTGCCCCGTATGAAGCAGATGCTCAGATGGCTTTCATGGAAAAGGAAGGGCTGGTTGATGGGGTCATCACAGAAGATTCGGATATGTTGGTTTTCGGATGTCGAAATGTCAGTGGAGCCTTTTGCTTTGTGGCAGACTTGCCGCCGCCGAACGTGTCTCAAACCATTGAACGTTCTTGTCGAGCAGGTAATCTACAAGCTGGACAATGATGGGGCATGTACCTGGATATCGAGAGATCGGTTTGCGGCCTGCAGGGAATACAACTTTACCGGGTGGACGGAAACGGAATTTCGGCGAATGGCGGTAAGCTGCACGATCGACCCGACAATGTGATGGGTAGGATCCTGTCTCCGCATGCTCACGTTTGCCCTGTGTGTCTTGCTTCAGATTCTCGCCGGTTGCGATTATTTGGACTCGATTCCTGGTATCGGGATCAAAACAGCGCACAAGCTTCTCAGGAAGCACAAGACGGTAGAGAAGGTAAGCCTCGCGCACAAAGATCATGGAAACACCGGGGTTAGAATCCGGACATTTTGACGCTGTTCGTCTTTACAGGTGGTACAGATGGTTAGACTGGAAGGCAATGCCGTCGTACCACCAGACTATATCCCCCAATTCCGACTGGCAGAACTTGTGTTCCTACATCAACGGGTCTATGACCCTCGGCAACGCAAATTGGTGACCTTGTTGCCGCTCGGGAATGGACCACTAGGTCCGTTGGAATGTGCGCATATCGGAGCGTGAGTAGCCCATGTTACGCCCGCCATGACTATGCGACTTGCTGACTCGTATCGAAAAACAGCGACATGGAAGCAGAGCATGCGCAAGGCATCGCAGAGGGCCGACTGCATCCAGAAACAAGGGAAACTCTACAAGATCTGTGGCCAAGTCATAGACCCTTGGCGCTTTCTGCTGCGCAAGGTCGCGTCGTGAGTGATGTCCCGCGAGTCTATCTCGTTTCCGCTGCTAGTACTGATAATGTTCGCGTGTCATAGTTTGCGTCATCGACAAAGCAGAATGTTTCTCTTAGTAAAACGGCCAGTGGGCCCCTCGATGCGTGGATCAAAAGTATGTATTAGTCAGGCCAAACTCGAGATCAAACATTAACTTATCACGATCGCTGTCGCACTTGTAGAAGGGGCGTCCCCAGCTGTTCCGCGTCCCAAAGTGTTTCTTCCCAAACTGGTGGGCGAGAGTAAATCCGGATTGACACGCCTATCAGAGTTGAAGTCCAGGAAAAGCGAACCGCTGCCATCAGGCAGTACCAGTAAATTTTTCCAGCCGCAATCACGACGCACACAACCGCCAAAGTCAGAATCGATTGTTGTGGACCTGGTCTTTGATGGCGAGTCAGATTACGCTCAACTTGACCAAGCTATGCAAAATTTGTCGGATCCAGACGTCAAGACGCCTGAAGACGATGAGGAACCTTTGACGAGTAGACCGCCTTCTCCCGTTTGTTCGACATATCTTTCATCGCCAATCAAAGCCGAGAGTGTACGCGAGGAGTTGCCCCTGTCCTCACCTGAAAGCTTAACAAATGATAATGAGCACCACTCAACTTGTTGTTTGACTTCTCCCTTTGATCCAGCCGGGGATGATTTTGGCAGCAACAATCCGGACTCTGTCCTTATCAGCGCTTTTGCTAATGCCGTCGGTCCAAACCATCCTCCAACACCATCGCCTTCAGACGATGCGAAAGACAACGATATTGTTGCCTCGACTCAACAACCACCTATCATGCCTGACTCTATAGACGTAGGCCTAGGAGTAAACAACGTGAAGCAAGAGCGGAGAAGCGAAATCGATTTTACGCGCTTTTACCAAGACGAGGGAATGGCGTCAACCCCAATTGCGGTAGAGTCAGATATTGAGACCGAAGTCGAAGAGACACAACAAGAGACTGCTAAACAGGAAGAACGGGAACAGGAAAGCATTAGAGCGGTAGCAGCTGGTTGGAAAGCCAAGTTTACATTTGGAGGGATGGTGAGATCACTTGAACGTCATCGCTTAGTCAAAATGTATTGCTAAATGCTTGCTCTTGCATTCTATGCAGAATCGCTCAGGTAACCTGACGCCCCGGAACAAAATGCTCCAGCGTGAAAGGATTGATGACAAGGAAAACCTTCCGGCACCTACGCCTCGACAACAGGACTCGGTGCGGTCAAGGTCAGCGCCTAAAGTGAACAGAGAAGCACTAGCTTTCCATTCTGCTGGAAGTGGGTTTGGTCGTCCTTCAAGAAGCCGTCAAGAATCGGGATCAGGGAAACGCAAGTTGGATTGCCAAACGATGGAGACGCCGGTGATGAAGAGGACACGGAGTGGCATGAATGTTCCATCTCAAGCAAGGGGACGCGTATTAGCGGATAAAACGAACGCAGGCCTCGATGAAGAAGACTTTGTACTTGCGCCACCCAGTCAGAGTTCCTCGCCGTTGAAGCATAGCCAAAGTTCACCTTCCGTGCTTAGTGGGTCTCAGAAATTGCTGGCGTTTCGTTACACAGGATAAAGAGTTGCCAGTACACGTTGTATTACTAAGTTGTATTGCTTAAGCGTTTATAGTTAGAAACAGTGTATGGCATGTGCAAACTGTCTTGATCATGTGGCCTAGGTAGGAAATGCGACGATTCTTATCTTTGCTGGCCCTTCTAGAACCCACATTGGTCCATCCATCGCTCAATAGTCATCCGTGTGCGATCGCTGTATGGGTCTTGAACCTGTTCGAATGACACTCCTTTCCCGCCTCGCCCGATTCCCTTGGGTGCGTAATCTCGCACAAGCCTATTGCTCGTCTTCAACTGGTCCACAAGCTCCGAGGGCGAAACAACAAGAATGGGAAAATGTGGCTCATAATTGAATTCAGGTAGTCGGTCGTCCGGGTTGCTTGTTGCTATTGAGGCATTATCGACTGGTGGTGCGACGAGTACGATACCGGATGCCGGGTGATCACTGATGTATGATTGGGTCAGTATAGTGGACGAGGAGTTTGATATCAGGATCGGTGGGAAGGGAATGGCCAATAGCCGCACTTGATGAGCGAGTTCTGCAAATAAGATACAATGAAACATGGTAGGTCATTACCTCGCTGCGCTGGAGACTCGTCTGTGGCCTACCTGATACCATTCCCTTCATCCTTTCCACGGCAGTGCCACCCTCGGAGCCTGCTTCGATGTCAACCTCTACGGCGGTGTAGCCCCGCTCCGCGAACATGGCTGCCCAATCCGTCGCCCATGATGAAGATCTGAAAGTACACATTGAACGTGGTCAGATCGCCTAAACAGGAAGAGTGAAAAGGAAAAGGCCTTTCCACTTACTCCTGAGCACCTTCATCTTCAGTGATTCCTTTGGCCCTGAGCAGGATCAATGGTGTGGGACACTCCCGTGGAGCCACCTCGCTCGGGTTTCGCACGAGAAACTTGGTACATTTTGCACCTGTTCCGGACGACACTCCTCTTGTCAAGGCCGACGAGGTGAAGAGGCCAAAGGCGGAATACGTAACCGGTCGGACGGCCGTGCGGAAAGTTTTAAAAAGACCGCTCATACTGTTGTGCGGCAATAGCTATATGGGATGCAGGACGTCCAGTAATCCACAAAGTTGAGACCTATCTAGAAGTTCAACCTCAATTGCTCGTCGTCGTCGTCGGTCGATCTCCTGGCAAAGATGACGTAATTCTCTAAAACCTGCGTTGACCACTGCCAAGTCACCCAAGTCATATCGAAGGCTGCACTCATCGCGATGATGTCCTTGAGACAACATGCCTAAACACACGGCGTAGGCGCAACACGTATTACTGCATCTAACGAGGACCACATAGGCAAAGGACAGCAAGACGAGCGATGGGAAAGTACAACTTTGATCGGACAACTGTAGCAGTTGAATCGATGTATCGCCATGCCAGTCATCTCTTTTCTTTTAAACCCGAGTGCATCTCCTTACATAGCATACCTGAAGGGAGGTGATGTAGATTAGAAATCGCGCTCGCGATACCATGCAGTAATACACTCACTTTCTCGTCCATTCCCTGGCGGTCGCTTCATACCTCGCTCGATCCGTCTTATAAGTATGAGCAATCTCCGGAACCAAAGGATCATCTGGGTTCGGGTCGGTCAACATGGAGCAAATTGAAAGTAGAACTGATCATATATTCCAAAGCAGTGGTAAGTACTCGCGTGCAAAGATTTCCCTCATACCGAATGGCTCTCCTACCTTTGCTGATTGTCAACGCCGGACTCCACTGATCCCTGAGGATATCCAGACAAATCGAACCGTTCGAGTTGATGTTCGGGTGATAGATCTTGGTAGTAAACTGAACCTTGGGAGGCTTGAAGGGGTAGTCGGTGGGGAAGTTGAGGTTCCTGTACGCAATACGCAATTGGCGAACAATGAGCATCGGATAAAGTATTAACGCAGGTTGTAGTCCCAACAGTCCCGAGGGATCACATCTTGACCAGCAAAGGCGCTTGATAATTCTCTCCCAAAAATCGTCTCCTTGTCGCGGAACCCCAAGCCGTTACGCCATTCTATCCGACTCGAGCCTCATCCTCCCACATTCGCAATCCACTCGAGCGCTTCAGGCACAAACCTTCACTTACAAGAAGAAGACACCACCAGCGTAAGGGCTGTCACCGGGACCCATGATGGTCGCTTGCCACTGGAAAAGGTTGTCTCCAACAGGACCGGCAGAGCATGATGACGGTGGGTCTTGTCCGAGATCTTTCAACTCCTATATTTCCAGCAATGATTCCCAGCGTAATCGATAAATAAGAGAGTGGTGAAACAAGGGAAATATCGGTGATCAGCAGAGTGTTGGTATATCGCGAAATCGAGGGCGACCATTGCTCGGTTTACCATCAGGAAAGCACAACTAACCTTGTTGATTCGCTTTAACGCCATTGTGGTATGCTAATCGACAGGGCACGATGATTGTTCGAGGAGAAAACGATGTAGCGAAAGGACAAAAAGCAGAGTCGATACATTGATGATGGCGCGTCGAGTCCGATCGGGAATTGACGGGTGCGGAGATTTCAACATTCAGAGGCGATCACAGACAAGGTAATGGTGATGTGAAAATCCACAGCGATTGGAGAAGTGCCGACAACACGGGTTGAGAGGGTCACACGACAGCGGCAGAAGGACGAAGAGGCAAGAAAGACAAGAAAAAAAGCGATGATCAGTGATCGCGATTCAAATGGCGAATGGACGGGATTCCATTGGCTGTCGTATCGGAGCGCTGCTCACCTCGATCTAGGTCACGCAGTAACACAGCTGTGATGCAACGTCTATACACGAACCCTGCAGCGACGACCACCACTTGTAGATGATCGGTCGAGGGGTAATGGAATGACAAAGGCCAGTGACGTGCTGACTCTGCTCGTCCGTTCGGGCGCTCCTCCGCTAAGCGCAGCCGCGCTTGGAATCGCTCGTCCACACCCTTGCGCGCGTTGGGCGTTCTTATATATTTGTATAGGTCAGAAGAAACAAGCAGGACTTCCGGCTGCACCTTAGCAATGCGACACGCGAGTGTCAAGGCGAGGATATAGAGAATGGCAAACATTCCATCTTGATAATGCCTCTCAGGACGGTTTGTGTAATCCGGTGCCCAGCAGCAGAATCTTCTCGTTCTCGTTCGGCGCCACAGGTGCGCCCTAATCTTGGGTTAGCCAACTCTAGCTAATGCAAGAGAAGCACTGCACTCATGTTTGCCTGTTTCCCACGATGGCTAAGGGCAGTTGATATTCCAACACAAGAATTGTTAGCTTTGTGATCCCGGCTCCTAAAGAAGGTACAGTTACAACACATTTGACTCCTGCAGAGGATGCTTGGTAAGGAAAGATACAGTGAGGGACAGGTCGGCGACGACGGACATGATTGGCTTAACCGGGTGGCTTCCGAGCGATGTATACATGGCTAGATACCGCAACGGGAAAGCAGCGATGTCCGAATTTCGATTCGGGTCAAGTACACCCCATAACGCGGACGATAAACTCGCGAGGCATGTAACCTCCTCTCTACCTCTTGTCACTAGAAGCCGAGACAGATCTTGCGCCAACTCCTGGGCTAGAAGATGCCAAAGGCGGCCACTCAAAATCTCTTGTTTGTGGCGGTCTGGGTCCCATGTAACCCGAGTCGGGCAGACCCGCAGACGGTCCCGGGCGTGAGCCAATCACATTATGCGACTGGGCATGTTTCGCTCGAATGGTGAATAGTGCGGAATTGGTTATGAAAACGAAACAGGTCATGGTGCAGAGGAGGAAGAACTAGGTGGCAAAAAAGGCGACCCGTCCCGGCTCAGTTCGACGGCCTAAATCGTAGAGAGAGACCACTTACGATTGTCTTCCAACTTAGTTCATCGACAAAGCCGCTGATGACACCTGCAAACATTTCTGCGCCGACTTTAGCGTGTCCGACGACGGTCGGATCTCTGTTCATACAGTGCTCCCACTCGAGGCATGACGTTTCCCTAAGTGATGGCACAAGCAAAAGCATGCCGTGAGCCTGCGAATCAGACTTAGTCGATCATGTGATAGATGGCGCACTTACATTGCAGGTATTCTTGTAGAAGGCTCGCACCTGTTCACGAGATATAAATTTGTGCACGTGGATATTTCCTGCAAGATCTCTGTGACCGCCGAAGAAACATGACGATCAAAACGTGGTGTCAGGTGGACGGAAGAAGAATAGTTACCCGAGGAGTACGTGGCCATGCGTTCCTTGACATCGTTTCGGATTGTCCAGATAAACATGAGCACGAGGTACAGGCAAACACCGACAATCGAAGCATTAAAGACGAATTGCAAGTAGCTGACCAAGAGGAATTCAGCATGGATCTACGGCCTGCCTAGAATTACTAAGCAGTATGATGGGTCGAGAACTCACCCGAGCAATATATACGGCACTTCGGAATGATTGATTTTCCCTTTGCTATCCTGCATGTATTCGAGATGACTTGGAGAAGGTACAACGCCAAGCGCTTGTTGGCCGTTACCACCGAAAAGGTTAAGAGTGTAACGGTTTCCATTTGACTGCGTGGAATGTCCGCGCCTCTGACGGCGTCTCCGAACAGCAGGTATAGCAGAGCCTTGTCGCGTGAGCTGGAAGCAGTGCAGGTCTCATGATTGGTACTGTGGCGGCCGGCCTTTTTTTGGAAACGAGTGTTACTTACATCGATGTTCCCCTCTTCATCCGATGCCTCGTCAGTATCTCCATCTTCGGAATACTCAAGGTCTTCCGCTTCCGGGTCACTTCGTAGCACCATAGCGCCTCTGTTCGCAGATCCAGACGAGACAGTTCGGTTCCCTTGGGATAGCGAGCGCTGCTGTGTCTTGCTTCGTTGCTTTTCTACCCTTTTCACGGCGTTCGCATTGATAGGTCGAAGAATAGTAGACAAGATCGAAGGTGGTGTTGCTTGAGCACCAGTCCCGGCCGTCTCGTCATGCCGATGTTCACGCTCGACTTCCCCGGAACCAGAAGCAGAATCCACAGAGCGAAGAGCTTTAGCCGGACTATCGCTCCACATATCGACATCCCCATGTTCATGAATGCGCATAGAGGTATCCACGTCCATTCCCATACTTGTATCCCCTGCATCTTGTTCTTTTCCAGGAAGATCGGTGGGAGAAGGCTGGGCGAATAGCATCGGTCCCCCGTGGATGACGGGAGCTAAGTGGGTTGCAGTGTGTGACAAATCAGTATAAGGACCATGGGCCCATGTGGACTGCCCATCGATAGTCTCAATGTGTTGTCCTGGACTTATAGGATTCAGCAACGTATGGGGAAGGTTATGACATGCACGACAAGGCTCACTTTTGCTTGGAATCGAGCCAAATACGCCCGGATCTCGCGGCTTCTCGAAATCAAAGTCCATAGGTGCGGACCGATCTCTGTGCATATCGGGAGGGGCACGGTTGAACTTGGTCGACTGGGCAAACATGTCTTGGAATGAAGGACGTTTTCTGACACGCAAGAGCCCTTGAAGACTGGCCAGAGAATAAAATGTTGGTTGTGATTCTACGGTACTCGCGGGAGGCTGAATCGTCGGCGGGTGATCGAGAATCGTCGGCCGCCGGTCGCTGGGCGGTTTGTTGTCCGTTACGCCCTGCACAAGTTACAAGTTGGTTTGGATTACTATGGAATCTCCCGTGCTTCCTGAGCAGCCATTGCGGACCGCGTTATCTGCAGCGCACAAACCAGACTTTGAGGAATGGCATCTCGTAGGTTGGCTTTCTTGCTCGAGCTCGGAAAATCTGGCTGATGCACTCCGGCTTGCGTCGATGATCGCCCCTCCTGTCCTAGCCGACATCTCGCTTCAACCGCCGATGGACGGCCTGAGCTCCGTCTCATGGTCAGGAGACTCTTCTAAACTGCTTGTTTCTAGCTGGGATGGGGTATGTACACTTCCCAATCGGGGAGTTTAGCGACTGATCGAACCTGATGGATTATGTAGTCTGTACAAGTACATGATACCTCGGCATTACAGGGGGGAATTCGTCCTCCGACAATGTGAGTGTCAACCTTACCATGAATCTCTCAAGCGCATCTCAAAACGTCTTTGATTTGTAGCTTTCCGACACAGGTTGCAGTCCTTGCAGCCACATTCTCTTCTCAAACGCCCAATGGTCGGAACGCTTACTCTGGTGGATTGGACAAACGGCTACGTGAATGGGACTTTGAGACGGGTCAGAATCGAGTATTAGGGAAAGCGGATGATGCGATTTCCACCGTTACCGCTTGCGGGGATAGTGGTATTGTCATCACCGGTTCGTGGGATTCAAAGTTGCGCGTTTGGGATCCGTAAGTAGAGAGGACGTTTATCAATCACTCATTGGCAGTTCACCTGATGGCTAAGGCATAATTCCAAACACACAGGCGAGCGGCAGACGCTTTGGTAGCCACTCGACAACTTCCTTCCAAGGTCTACTGCGCATCCTTCGCGCCTGTCTCATCGTCTCTAGTTGTGTCGATGGCACACCGCAATGTTCACGTGTATGATGTTCGAAAGCTGGAGGAGCCAAAGCAGAAGCGAGAGAGCGCATTGAAGTTTATGACCAGGAGTGTAGCATGCATGGCCGACGGAAAGGGTGAGTGCTCTCGTATCCAGCTCACGCTGGTCGTCCGTGCAGGGGAGAAACACATCGGCGGACTGACTGAATCATCGAATACGGCAGGTTGGGCATCCGGTTCGATCGAGGGACGCATAGCTGTAGAGTACTTTGACGCTGAATTGGAAAGCAGAAAGTACGCGTTCAGGTGCCACAGGCAAACCGTTGATGGTGTCGATTGCGTATATCCCATCAATGCACTGGCCTACCATCCCATGTACGTATTCACGATTTACTATACTCTTCATCATTTCAGCTAATCATATTTTTCCTTCTCGATAGCCACAACACCTTTGCCTCCGGAGGTTCAGATGGAACCGTCTCAATATGGGACCACAATGCCAAGAAGCGAATGAAGCAGTACCCGCATTTCCCTACTGAAGTATCATGCCTCGCATTCAGCCCTGATGGCGAGAAGCTCGCGATCGGCGTCAGCTATGAGCATGATAACGGCGTCAGTCAGGCCGACGAGATGAGCAAGACGGCATTGCTGATCAAGACGACTGTGATGGATGATTGTAGGGTAAGTCATCACAGCTCGTATTGAGAGAGAACTTCTATAAGAGTGCTGATCGGCTTCGGTTCCCATTCTTGTAGCCAAAAACGAAGGCGGTTTGAGTTGTAGAGTGATCGAATATCTCATGGGATGGTTACAAATTGACGAGAGCCGTTGATGCACGCCGCTTATGAATTTGCACCTTCAACTCTCTCAAGAGGCACATCAACGCAGCAGAAGTGAACCACCTCGGCTTGGTGGATGCGGCACTGACATTACTTCTCCCTACTATGACTGATAACCATATATAACATTCTGCATTTTACCGGGTGGCAATCCTAGCTATCCTAGGCATTATACAAAACCGCCCAAACCCAACCCTGCGATCACCGCAGTCAAGAAGAGCAGTGGCGCGCCAGGCTGCGTCAATCCAAACACAGCGCTACCGGCATTTACAACAGACGGTAAAAGACAAGTCCCCGTCATGCCCCAACCGAGACCAAAGATCGCGGCTCCAACGACGAGCCGAATGTCAATTTTTCCCGCTTGTGCTTTCGTTGGGAGGTAGTATTTGAATGCGGCGGGTACTGAGGAAAGGGTCGACGTTGAGTCGTCCTCCACGGCGGGAGATGAGGAAGACGCCGTGTCCCTCTTTTTCGCCGCTGTAGAGGCGGTAGTATCGACGTCCTTACTATTGCACGCGGTCTCCCCCGCCTCTAGGACCGGTTTGATCTTCAACGCGTAATGGATCGCGTTCGGCACAATGCCGCCGAGAACGACCATGAACAAGCTCGGGTCCCATTCTGCAGGTGAGAACAGGCCCGGGATGGGCAGATGGAGAAAGCGGAGGACTTTGATCGGACGACTCATCCCGGATAGCTGCAACCCAGTGGCGAATGTGTACCCGGAGAGGAGGGCAATGAGGCTGTTTGTCGAGGATTTACGAGTGGCTCGGGAGACGAGGTAGTGTGCGGTGAACAAGGCGACAGGTAGTGCGAAGAGGAGGGATAGTTCGGATGAGGTAGGGTAGACGATAGTGTATGAAGGTACTATCCCTGACACCACCTTATCGGCAGACCCGGTAGTGGCGGAGAGGAAAGCGGTGATGACGGCGATTGCGAAAAATGTTACGGTAGCAGTGATGGATCGTGGCGACAGTCGCGAAACGCCACATAGAAAGTGACCGCTGGTGCATCCTGATCCTAGCTGGAAAAAGCGCCACAAGCAGATAGAGGCGAGTCAGTAACGAGGCTGATTTAAGAAGAAGGCGCCCGTCTGTAAAGGGCCAAGGCTCACCTTGCTGCCAAATCCAAGCAGTAGGCCAGCAACCACAAGCTTTCTCGTCGGCCAAGCCATTTCAGCTACCGGCTCGAGGATACCAGGTGCGGGCGAATGAACCTGCAAAAGTCGCGCCAACGGAGGAAACAACGAGTTGATCTTGGACGCTACGAGCATCCCTCCCAGCAGTGCCCACCGCCAGACGGCATGGTCACCATAGATGGCTTCGTAGATAATGGAGGAACCGCCGAATACGCGACCATTGTTGGTCAGGAGCGATGCTGACGAGAGGTGCAGGAGGACACCTCCGACAAAAGTGTGGATGGGTGTGAACATGGCGTGTTGTAGTCGTTCGCGCCGATGAGGCAGGGATGGTAGAGTTATCCAAGAATAGCTGTGTGCACGAGTACCTGAGAATATCGATTGCAGGAGAGGCAATAGATTTCTCGACGATGCATATATATCACATGTCCCAGACTGCCCATTTGGAGACTGCTGACTCATGAAATTTCTCTTGGCTGATTCGGAATGCTGCCATCGTTAAAGTCCGGCTATTAAAGTGCGCTGCGAAAGATTCGGAGGAGGGTATGCGACGGGAGGTAGGCTGGACATCTGCTACATCGCCTGCGAAGCAAAGAGAGGGGGAACGCCTTGAAGGAAGTACTGCTTCGGAAACATGCTCGTAGAGGCCCCTTGAGCAGCTCTTGCTGCCCTGTGACAGAAATAGTCAGCAGAGAACGGGAAATAGTTGCATCCTGGCGGTGGAGGCCGCTGAAAGGAGCGATCGACGGTGGTTATTCGCGTACATGTGCCGGTGGAAAGGAGTCATGTTGAGGCACCTTCTACCCTTCCCATGTGGTATCGTGGCACAGAGCGGACCTCCATCGGACTCGATCCCGGCGCTCCCTGTATCGAACGCTGCCACACCTCCTAGCCATCATCCGTCCCCGTCAAGTCCGTCCTGTCAACACCGGTTGCGGGGGAACGCAACACAGCCCGCCAGCTGCTCCACCGCTCTTACCAGTACATTCGACGCCGATGACGGACAAACCACTCCCTTCGCCACCGTCTAGTAGCGGGATCGGGCAGTGGTGGAAGCGAAACCGCCATCGGTCTAAGCAAAGTTCGAGCCCAGGACAGGCAGAGCTGGGACTCGGAACTCTGCTGTCGCCTTCCGGAAGCCGTAGAACGACATATGATCTTGAGGCGTTGACGAAACAGCTTGCAGCGGTGGATTTTGGTCGAAACTCAGGCGAAAGCAAGAGCAGCAGGAATGCTTCAAATTCAGCGGGGCAGGACGGCTCCTCATATCCTCCTGTTTTTCCTCTTCCGATGCCTCCAATGCCTCCGCGGCCAGTCACGACTGTTGGGTATCCTCCGGATGTCACTAGCTCGCAGTTGTCGGCAACATCTCCCCCTTCGAAGAGAGCCCCAGTATACGCACTACATGTCAAATCAGAAAATCTCCAACACTCGGCTTCCGCTCCTCAATTGGACACGCAGTCGCAAAGATCAACAGACAGCTCTCTACGTCCTTGTACCGAAAGTCCTTATCACATGTATCGCCCAGCCAAACATTACATGGGAGCAGACGACGTCTTCGGCGCTAGTAGGTCTATAACGACATTCGATCCAGATGTTCGGTCCCTTGAACGTCTTCCAGATCGCCCAGCAGAGAATAGCAGAGCTCTACAGGGTCAGAATCTTCGTCGTTCCACTGCGCAACCGCATCAGTCTTTCTCAAGCGTCGCGTCACCTTACCCGTTAGCTGCCTCATACCTTGAACCACCGCAATCCCCTTCGGTTACACACATTCCAGGCTGTCAAACCACTCATCGTACGTCTAGCACAACGCCAACTGCGGCGGAAAGCCAATTCAGAATTCCTATAACGCCTTCCCGACGACCCGCTCCAACAACCCCTACTCGCACGCCCGCTTCTACTACTACGAGATCTGGGAGGAGCCCCGCGGCTTCACTCGTGTCCCCGTTTGCGGTACAATGTTCTGGGTATACGCAAAAAGGCCAAAGATGCAAGAAGAAAGTGAAATCCGTCGCGGCGTATTATGCTATCCGTCCTCCCTCAAACCTCAACAAATCAACTCGATCCCATACCCCGCCACTGTTCACTGCCCCCGGCAAGGAGAACGAGCCGTTGTGGACGTCGTCCTCGTTGTCGTGTGGCGCAGGGCCCCCCGTATCGGTTGGCATGGTCGCCGGGGACGAAGAAAAACGATTCTGCAGCGTGCATACAGGCCAGATTTGTTCGCCTGAAGGGTTTTATTGCAGGAACAGGGCGGTAGCGGGCGAAATGTCGAGGAGCAGGGGGAAATGGGTTCAGTTCTCGGGTGAGTGGGGCTGATAGGCGGGGATGTTCCTCGCTGTGCAAGAGTTTAGCTTGTTGCTGTTCATTACTAACCCTGCTATTCGACTGTTGGTAGATTATATTCCTGACGACCTAGAGGAACAAACAAAGGTGCTGCTACGACTGACAATGGAGAGTCCACTGACGAACAATGTGGGTTCCGCCAGAGACGCACACCACAACGCTCAAAAGTAGGACGGGTACTTACTTGTGCTATTGGGGTCTAGGAAAGCTCTGGATTCATATACGCATACGAGCTTCGAGGTAAGTGCTAATCGTGTCTCATGGCGAAGAGCCTGCCAGCCAATCCCTCTTTCATTAATTATTTCCCTTATCCGGCAGACCTAGGCACAGACTCGATAGCCTACTATAAGGTGGGCAGGACAGACAACGTTCCGCGTCGGATCAATGAATGGAAACTACGCAAGTATCCAGGGGCCTTTCTGCCCGGAGCACCCCTCAACAAACACTGATGAGGTACATTTCGCCTCTATAGAATGTGTGTCACATCGCCCTACCCTTCGTGACATCTTCCCCCAACGTGATCTCGCGACGATGAATGCTGGCCCACGAGCTTCGTCATCCGTTTTACCAGGAGCAATGTCGAATCAGGAAGAACAATGTATGGCAGTAAAGAGGCTAGAGAGTACGTGCTCTCGCGACGCGTCACTGTCGTCGTCTCCGCAGGCACGCCGATTAAAGTCCTTTGTTTGACCCTCCTCTTGACCTCGTAGAATTGATTCATATCGAGCTCTCCGCTCGACAGGTCACTCTTGAGCGCCTACTGGTCAATCAACCGATCGCTACCCTGTTGCACACGGGACGACCCTGTCCGGATTGCCAAACCACACATCGGGAAATATTTGCGATTTCTCGTGATTACCAGCATCATCCTCTTCATCAGCCCCAACGGGAACAGCACGATGAGACGTTGTTGGCCCCGCGGGAAAGCGTGGAATATGAAACCGTGGTGAGGTCCGTGATACTGCGCTGGCAGGGATTTGTGGACAAAATTTCGCTCTGACAAGCAGAGATTCGAATGCGCAGTGAAGTTATGGGTGAAAGAGTTGCGACTATACGCTTGCAAGCGGTCTTCATGTAGAAGCAAGTGTGCTTACACTACGTCAGAACGGCAGCTTGCTCAGTAATGGTGAGGTCGATCTTGTCCGATATGGTTATATAGCTAGTATGAACGACATTTGTAAGCGGGATTTCGCCGAGACAGTTGTTGCGGGGTTCGTTATTCCTTATTGCAGAATAGCAGGTGATTTCTCAGTTCCTCCAGCTGCCACCTTTCCACTCCATTAGACATGGGTTTTGCAGTGTTCTATGGATTTACTATAATGCATTTGCAGCGATACAATTTTCGATGACCAACGGGGAAGAAAGGTGCGGTGAGGCTGAATGATATCCGTCGAACAAGAAAGGTGATAGAAATTCAAAAAGCGGAAAGACGATCGGATGAGTAGTTTTGGCGAAACGGATTGATCGCAAAAGCCGGTCAACAGGTTGCAAAGTGCAAGAATACGTTTGCGTTAGTCAGTCTTTCCGGCAACTTTGATCTTTCCACAACGTGTAGCTGCTTTCGAAGAGCGACGGTACCGGCACTTACCTGAGACTCCTCCTCGCGCCTCATCTGTATACCCCTCTGTTGCGGGTCTAGTGGTGACCTCCTGCAGGTTTCTTGGCGATGAAGTCATCGTAGATAACGTATGCGGCGAACGCTCCGAGGCCCCATCCGAATCCGGGGAAGATGTTCCTATGTACGGCGATATCGTTCCGGACGGATCAGTTGAAGCACCAAAGACATGTACCAAGGGAACAGATGAGAAATTAGTAACAAGCGGGATAGTCGCGAGAAGAGACAGGAAACTATGACAAGGAGGATGCTTTACATACCTGAACATGGCCTTGTTGGAGAAGATGGGAGACTTTCGCCATGCCTCTCGCTTCGCCCACGGATCACGGTACAGAGGTCCTGAAGACATTGTGGAAGAGTTTCAAGGAGGTTGGAGTAGAAGCGGTGTTGTGCAGCGGATATCAGGGATAGATGCCGCAAGTACGATAGACTCGCTGCACATACATGTAAGGCATTGGGCTGCCTCGGAATTGCGGCTAGTGAGGATGACTTGCGGACACAAGCGATCCACCTCCGCCCAGAGCGGCTTGAAACCAAGTACCAGAGTTGGTCGCCGAAAGGGACTGGACAACCGCGTCGCATTGAGAATTGAATCCGCTGGCGAGTAGAATCTGAATGAGCAAACAAACATTTCAGTTCTGGTGATGACTATCATGATCCCATGCTCATGGATTGCCCAAACCGCACGTTTATCAAGGGCAATAACCGAGAAACGCTGAGAGTTCTGGTCTGTAGGAAGATACCGGAAAGGTAGGAGTCTGATCAGACCCCATAGATCGCTCGTTCCTGACCTTGTAAGTTCCATCGCTTCCATAACGAATTAACGATGTCTGTCGCTGATTTCCTCATACAGCGATATGCCAGGGATGTCACGGCGAGATGGGCCTCAAGAGGTTCCGCATCATCACCGGCCAGTGCCTCAAGCCGCATCGTCCCGCATACGCCAAGCACAACCCTCAACGAGACTGCCACACAGCGCGTCTCAGTTGATTCAGGCACCTTCATCCAGGCGCCATGCCCATCTGCAATCGCTCTTGAAGGAGAAAGAGCGCCAACTCGCAGCGGTCGGAGAAATGGGACAGGAACTGTTGAAGCAGCAACAGGAAATGCGGGAAGCAATACTTGCTATGGAGAGATCAGATAGGGCAGAGGACCAGGACGATGAGGAAGGTGATGAGGAGGAGGATGCCTGGGTCGAAAGTGGACTAAGGGCCTTACAGACTAACTTGAAGGAGTATTCGGCAAATAATCAAAGCCTTATGGCAAAGATCCAGAAAGCAGTGAGTGAATCCCATCTCGCAGACAAAGGAAAGGGTGATGGGCTTATTCCTCTATCGTGACAGGAGGAAATGATCACGCTCGACAGCAAATCGAAGCCCAAGAGCAGAGCGGCAATCCCTAACTCAGTGTCGGACCCTTTCTTAGATACTACTCCTCAACGTCCGATGCTCAATACTCATGCCAGTACACCCTCGAAAATCGCTACAGCAACTCCTAATGGAGATTCGGCCAACATGACAAACTTTACCCTCGCACAAGCGATCGGAAGCGATTTGATCACCGAAGTTAGGAGACTAAATACACTACTGAATGAGAGGGACAAGGCGCTCAAGGAGACGAATTTGAAATTGTCGGAGCTGGAGAAGGCTCATGAAACGTTGAAAACGCAAGTCAGGTCTGATGAAATAGAGAAAGGTAAGCACAGATCCCTTCCTTGAAATTTACACGGTTGTCGAGACTCTGACATGCATGTACACAGAGCGTCTCAAAGAGGATAATTGGAATTTGGAAGTCGCAAATCAAGAAACCCGAACTCGTCTTGACGATCTTCAATCCAACCTCACAAAAGCAGAAACCGAGCTTAAAAGGATGCAGAAGAATCTGGCGTCCTCTCGCGAATCTGCTGAAGCCCATAAGTCGGCATCCGAGCGTCTCAATGCGACTATTGAAGAGATGAAGAGCAGGCATGAGACGGAACTTGCTCGAGCTCGGACTCGAACCGCTGGACTAGAACGCGAAAAGTCGGATCTAAGGGAACAGTTGTTACTGGAGAAGAAACGGCTGGGAGTCAGCGCGCATAGTCTGAGGAACATGGGATCTCGTGATAGGCTGGCTTCCCCCGGAATGCTCAGTCCTGCAGATGCCGATAGACGAAAATCCATAAACCGACGTGGATCGGACGATGAGGACGAAGACGACGTGTTCGGACGTGTTGAAAGCAAGCGACGCGGACCAGGATTCGGACCTGATGGTTCTGCCCTTAGCCCGACTTCGCTTTACGGATCCGACTTTGGCGATGCTAGTCCTGACATCTCCCTGTCGAAATCGGATCAGAGAGATCAAAGTCCGCTGGCACAACCCAACTTTAATGAGCTAGAAGACTTGAAAGATGAACTCGCGAAGAAGGACGACGAGATTGCGGAGTTACTTGACGAATTGGAACGCTTCCGTCTCGCAGCAGGTGCCCCTATCACGTTGATGCAACCCAATCAGCACAGTGCTTCGGACTCACCCTTGGCGTTGTCGAAATCCAGAAACGCTCCAGTCAGCCGAGGTCGAGTGATTTCTCGCGGCGTCCGCGGTAGACGAGGTCGTGGCGGTATCCGACAAGCGAGTGCACTCGGTCGACAAACCAGCTTTGAATCGCCTACTAGTAGCCCAGGCAACACACCTTCGCCTCTCCGCCAAGACATTCACGTTGGCGCATATACTTCAGAATCTCCGCTTTCGAACGCATCAACACCGTCGCGGGCAGGTGGATCACCGTTGAATGAGCAATTCACACCCATTACTCATCTAGGCCGACTCCGTGGTACCAGTGATCCGCCAGATTCAATGGTCGTCGCTCGTCGACTCATGTCCCATCCATCGCAAACCAGTCAGCTTAGCAGGCCGGACAGCTGCATCGTGAACGAAAACAATCTCGGAGACGAGCTCGCGGCGTTGGCGGACGAGCCGGAGAATGATGAAGAAGAACAGGAGAAGGAAGATCTTCCTTACGATGACATGAAGCCCGTTTATGCGGACATGGGCACGATGACAGATCCGGTAGAGCCCGAAGTAAACGAAATTACGGTCGACCACAGCAAATCGGACACGTATGCCACTACATCGATCAGCCCCATCTTGCCTGTATCTATGCATAACCTGGCATCTCTTACAGCCGCGACGGAAACCACACCCCGTCCTGATAGATTCGCTCGAAGCCCCATACAGGCGCGAGCTTCCTCGCCTACTTCTACGATTGGTCCTCAGACTGAAATGGACGGCGAAACAGATTATGAGTCAGCCCGGTCCGTCGGCACCGTCATGCCTAGCGATTCTCAGAACGGTGTCACCTCTGGCGACGAATTCCACTCCCTTGCTCCGGATTCCAGTGCAGACGAAGACAGTGATCAAGAAAGCGTACGGGCAATGCCCAGACGGGCCCTCAACGGTGGTGCTATTCACAACTTACGATCATTCGCTTCGCAATCTCACATACGAGAAGTAATCAAGGAGGTCATCAAGGAAGTTCCGATAATTCAGGAGGTGGAAGTCATTAGGGAAATCATTAAAGAAGTACCCGTCGACCGGGAAGTCATCCGTGAAGTCGAGGTCATTCGAGAAGTGCCGTTCGAAGTAATCAAGGAGGTGAGAGTAGAGATTCCCGTCGAGGTCATCAAAGAAGTCGTCAAGGAAGTTCCGGTTGACCGAGAGGTCATTCGAGAGGTGATCGTCGAAAAGGAGGTTATCAAGGAGATTCCTGTCGACCGCGAAGTAATACGGGAGATCGAAAAGATTGTCGAGGTAGTCAAGGAAGTTCCTGTCGAGGTCGAGAAGGAGATCATCAAAGAAGTATTCGTCGACCGCGAGGTTATCAAGGAAGTCTTCGTGGATCGTCCTGTCGAAATCGTCAAAGAGGTTGAGAAGATCGTCGAAGTCGAAAAGCTCGTTGACCGGCCCGTCGAGATAATCAAGGAGGTCGAGAAGATCGTCGAAGTCGAAAAGCTCGTTGACCGGCCCGTCGAGATAATCAAGGAGGTCGAGAAGATCGTCGAAGTCGAAAAGCTCGTTGACCGGCCCGTCGAGATAATCAAGG
>JABRPJ010000013.1:0-323071 GCA_013461525.1 Naganishia randhawae
AGACAATAGACAATAGACAATAGACAATAGACAATAGACAATAGACAATAGACAATAGACAATAGACAATGCGGTGCACAATAGATAGCCTCAACAGTTTCGCCGATCATGCAGTCCGCCCAAGCACAGCTCTTCCAGCGATCCAGCTATCGAGCACTCGCTTTCGCAACTCAAAGGTTCGTCCCTGCTCCTCCAGCAACCAAAAATGGTGCTGTCACAATATAAGCTGCCTTTGCACCGCACCTTTGGCTCTGGTCATGCAATATCTTGACGACAAACAGTTACGCCATAATGAACGTCACCTGCTTCACCTTTTTCTCTGGACTATCTATTCTTCTTGTCCTTCTTCCCTCACGATGGCACTGGAGATCCCGCAACACCGGGACGTTGATCTATATCGGCTGGTCTTTGATCGCCAATATCATATATTTCGTCAATGCAATCGCCTGGCGCGATAATGTGGAAATTGTCGCACCGGTGTGGTGTGATATAGGTATGGCTTTCTGTGCTTCAGCCAAGATATCCCAGTTGTGGCTGACGGACGTTAAGCTACCTTGTCAGCGATTAAGCTACAAACAGGTCTCGGGCCTGGCTTAAGCGGTGCAAGTTTGTGTATCACAAGGCGTCTCGCAAGGGTAGCGACTTCCCAGACGGCCGTTACGGACAGTCGTCGAAAACGTAACGACATTATGGTGGATGTAAGCATAGGCATCGGGATCCCTGTCATGGTCATGATCGGTTCGGTGGTTGTTCAAAGGCACCGATTTGATCTAGTGGAAGGTCTAGGGTGCAACCTACCACTTTGGCCTTCGTTGCCAGCGATATTCATCATCCCCTTCCCGCCTATGGTATTCGGTTTGGCATCCAGCGTATACGGAAGTAAGTTGGCTTGTAGAGTGGAGAAAGCCGACAATGACAGATGACCCATTATCTACTGTTCTTTAGTTATAGCGATCAAGGCGTTCTTGTCGAAACGACTCCATTTCAACAACTTTCTGCAAGGCTCCAAATCGGGTCTAACTACAAATCACTATATCCGCCTAATGGCTTTGGCCCTAAGTGATCTTCTGCTCACTTTACCCTTATCGATATACTTCCTCTATGGTTGTGTACGAACTTTGGTTCCCTGGACATCGTGGGACGCCATCCACAGCGACTTTGGTCAAATTCGCCTGAACTCGGTGTTACTGTTCGACCGTAGTCCGGAGTACGCCAGAAACACCTTCTTGCCTCGATGGCTGGCTCCCCTCAGTTCCCTACTGTTCTTTATGTATTTTGGGCTTACCCAAGATGCTTGCGAAGAGTATCGATCTTGGTATCTTCGGATTAGCAGAATGATCTTTTCGAGAGAGACATCTCACCAAGAACAGTGCGTATGGTTCCAGCTTCATACAGCGCAGCTCAGCTGAAACCATTTGCCGGCCTCAGATGTTTCGTACCTACTCTAGGTACCAGAATAGCATTTCCTGGATACTCTAGAAGTCAAGAGCACTCTGAAAGGAGAGCGACAGAAGGGCCAGAAGTATTGCGTCTTTCAAGCGTTTCTCCGGAAACTGTATACCTGCACCCAAACTCGGAATACAAGCAGCTTGTACAACAGTCTATCTCAGTGAAGGTAGATCACGAAACTTTATAAACCACAATTTGTGATCCATTCGCCTCGCTATAGGCTACCCGTTCCAAAGATCCCTTGAATCCTCAAGCTCAGCGGTTTCGCTCATGCCAAGTCGAGTTATTGAACTAGTCATGCGGGTGTCACGGCGATGTGTCAATCTCGACAAGGTCTCGCTGAAACATAATTGTTTAACCATTGCAAGGTAATAAGCCTCTCTTCGCATCCGTAAAAAAGCAAATGGCTTATACTCATCCCAGCCCACACGTCAGTGTTTGAAAAAAGAATTCGGGTATATCTTTACTCAGAGGCTGATGCAACAGCCAACGGTTTCAGAGCATAATTAGCTGCGAGTCCTCCAGTTGGACCACAAAGTACGCATCGTGTTGCTGATAGATGAAAAACGTTACCGATGGATATGTATGTGACTGTTCCCTGACTCATAGAAAGATACAGTACGGTCATTGAGGCATCGGCTAGCTACTCCTGAGGCCCAGTTAAGTGATTCGAAGTCGACTTATATATGCGCAACAGATGATTGCCTACCCGCCGAAATCCACCCAAATGAGGATAATCTTTCAGCTCCTACTAACACAGAAAGGAAAACCAAGAAACACTGACCGTCCCACTAATCAAAAGCCTCATCAGCGGACTTTCGCACCAGCCTTCTAACCTTCTTTTTGTAATCTATACATGAAAGGTATACTTTGTCACGGCATAATTACGATCACGAAAGAACTGCCACTTACTTGAAAAATCGTCCCGAACCTCCTTCGCTGCATCGACATTAGCAGGCGAATCTAAATCTGGCCTGTTCTGGGACAGGAGGCTGATCACCGAAATAAGCTGGATAATTCGTCGACAGAGTATCCCTTCAGCCTTCGACTGTACATAGGTGTGAAGGAAGATAGCACGGCATACCACAGTCTCGACAGTGTGCACTGGTAACCATCGTTCACCCGCATCTTCATAACCATATACATCGTCTCCAGGAGCATGCTTTTAGGATATGTATCAGTAACTCAATTCTCAGTCATTCAACTGGGTGGGTTTTGCTCACCAGTATGGAGATACAGACCGTGCCGTCTGGGTAAACTGTCATGAAGCGTATTATGAATGAAGCAGGACGAAACCTGTGCCAGACTGGCTTACTATTGGGATGCCACATCTCAGTGATAAATCTCATTTTTGGAGGCAGCAATGGATACTCCTGACAATGAATGACACGATAGATGCAAAAGCATTGTCGAGAAAGTGTTATTGAATTCAATTTGATCTTGGGCAGAATACGAGATACTTACTTCCGGAAACGTCAACCTGGCTTTCAAGAAAGCACCTTCGTACAAGGTATCTGCAGGTCTACAATGTCGTTTTAGCGAAGTTTCCGCGGGATCGTCAACATTATACGCTAGGCGAGCGGGAGACTACAAACGACATACCCCATTATCATGATATCCCATTCCAGAAGATTATTATCATCCACCAATCCGGCCGAGAATCCATCGACAGGACGCTTGCGCAATTCTGCAAGAGATTGATGCCGCATATTCAGTTTCTGTCTCATCTAACCCCTAATCTTGCGTCCCCGCGATGCACTGAGTCAAATAGTGCACTGAAGTTGGGCGAAATCCCGTAGTTGTCTTCCGAAGGTAGTAAAAACAGCGAAATAGACAAGCATTGACTTACCCATCAACTGTTTCCGCAGAATTAAATTGACATGTCCCTGGAACTTGCTTTCCCCGGCGTGTCCTGGGAGTGCCGACGATGGCATCGACGAAGAAGCCATAACAACGAATATTGGGTTGTGTGCAGGTGTTTTCAGTATCAGGGATGAATAATGAGCGATTTGATGTGCCGAGGAAGAGCCCTACCCGAGCGCAGAAAGCCCAACTGATTACTCCTGACATAGCTCTTTGATATCTTCATCTTGACAAGGGGAGAGAGGGGGATGAGCGAAGGGGACGTTCCCCCAGTCCCACCAGCTGTCCCACCTGTGTCATCAGGCCAGGTGCCTAAAATTGACCTTACATAACGGAGCCAAATTATCGAACTGATGAAGCACCG
This sequence comes from Naganishia randhawae, assembly GCA_013461525.1. Classification (NCBI taxonomy): domain Eukaryota; kingdom Fungi; phylum Basidiomycota; class Tremellomycetes; order Filobasidiales; family Filobasidiaceae; genus Naganishia; species Naganishia randhawae. The sequence goes on from JABRPJ010000013.1 coordinate 3,677, forward strand.
ACGCAGCTTATAAGGCCTTGGGTCGCACAGCTGGCCGCCCCTTGGGGACGCTCCCCAACCTGCGACAACATAGGGCGGAGCGTTTCTTTCCGGCCGTGTGAGGTCAGTCTGATCTCCGATGTGCTGATGTAATTAGGTTACCTAAACTGGCCTCTTCAACCCCCTAACATCATCAACCCAATACTACTGGGCGGGTTTTATCAAAAACTTCATAATAATGCGAATCAGGTCGCGATTCTCAGGGTCGCGATCATAACTGGCCGAATGGCCGAATGATCCAAATGTCCTCTTTTTCTTTTCTTTTTCCTCTGTTTTTTCCTTTCTTTTTTTGCCAAAATGGACCTTGTTAGCTGCTCTGCACTGCCTCGCAGGAGTCTGGTAGTAGTCTGGTGCAGCGACGACTCTCCCATGAAGGAAGAATCAGGGCAGGATGCCCATTATTTACTTTACGTTTGCAGTTCGGCGCAATGTAGCCATTCTCATCAACGCCTTTAGAATATCTCATGCTTTCAGTCCCATATCGGGAGCCCATAAGCCCTTCATTGAAGAATTCCAGTTACTTTGTGAAAGAGCGCACAATGAAATTTCATCCTTAGTTCGAATGCTGTTCACAAGCCTTCTATGTACCTTCGACGTCTGCAACACTATTCATCGGCGAAACCTTATTCTTTCAAAGCAAAACATATTTCACATTATATCACCTGTGCGGAATCTAGTAAGTGTCTAGTTCTCCGCCACTATAATAATACACGCTCAAGTGACACTGTGGATTAGGAAATGCTAAGGTCTTAGGCGACATGTCTGTCTCCAACTAATGCTGCATAAAGGTGCTATTATCTCGCTACAAGACGGTTGGGACAAGATCATCGGCAAATTTCCCATAAAGTATCATTCGTCTTTCTCTTCTCTTTTTTGGCCAGATGTGAACGTTATGAATACCATTTGCCCGTTCGATGATTTCGATGAAGCTGTTAAACGTCGAAATTGATACCGTATAAGCCGCTTCATGTACTTTTTCGAATAAAAGAGGGCATATCCAGAACACGGGCCGTCTCAATAACAAGGTGTAACCCTTGAGCCAAAACAGAAATTTACCGCCACCGTCGTAGATTGCGCCAAGATATGCTCCAGAGGATTGATGGGAGGTATTTTGAAGACTTTGCTCATTCACCCAATAAGTTAGAGGTAGAACACGACGAGATCGACAACCACAGAGAACAGATCGATGATAAATCTACTCAACAATCACCACCGTAACCATTATCACTATCACTATCGTCAACTTCCCAATCCGGTCCAAAACGCCCTACCTGGGGCTCCATATCCCCCAATTCGTCTATAAGCTGTTGCAAGGTAAACTCATCCATGTCTTCTTCCTCCTCGCTATCGAGCTTGTCTGCATGTTGATGACCACGCGCATTCCTATCGTCGCCGGCGGGGATATAGCCGCCTTGTGTGCTACGCGGGTCGAGCTCATCATCCAAAGGAGGAACGGCCATGCCCGCTGCTTGTCCGGGGGCATTTGCACCCTCGACGGCGGCTGCAGCACGCGGCGACTGCTGCTGCTGCTGCTGCTGCTGCCGCATGTCCTCGAGGAAGCCGGAGTCTAGCCGCCCATCGGTGGGAACCGGCGGCGCAGGCTCGGCAAAGAGGGGCTGCAAGGCCTCGATGCCCGCGACGACCACTATCATGGCGCGCGCAGTGGCTGGGGTCAATTATGGCTCTTCTTCCAACGAGGGGCCGCGCGGGGGGGGACGTACTAGCTGCAAAACACTCGAGCTTGACCTATAGCGCGCGACCAGGCAAGACGGCAAGGAGCGGAATGAGGACGTTGCCTCACGCCAGCAGCGGGGAAATGCACTCACCGCAGCGTGATTCCCGCTATTCCCCTGCATCGCATACCGCGCTTCCCCAGGCCCGACTGCGGCACGTCCCAGCACGTCTGCCAGCCGGCTCAAGCTCCAGGTGCTCTTGTGCACGGGCAAGACGGGCGGGGTCGTCGTCAGTGCGTTGGCATTAGTGATGGCGGCGAGGAGGACCGAGGTATCCTGCCCGTCGGTCGCGCAAGGCCAGCGTCAGTGTGGCGTCGGGGCGCGCGCGCAAGGTAGCAAAGACAGAGACTTACGAAAACGAGTACGAGGTTGTCCCGATCTGCATTGCCGTCCGCCTCGGTGACGCTCGCGTACCCGGGCTCGTCCTCGAGTGGAACGACATCCAGGCCGAGCAACGTGGTCGACGAGATGTGTCTGTCGGCGGAATGAACGACGAGATCTGCTCCCGCGGCGGACACGCAGGTGAGCGCGAAGGGAGGACACACGGGGCGTGGGAATCGGGTGACTCACGGACAGGTCCACCTGCACTGCGCTCACGCATCAACGGCACCAAGGCCCGTACGTTTTCCTTGATGGTATGCAGGGGCAAGACCTCGCTCGCCCCGCCATGCAGATACGGAACACGTTGTCCCGTGTCCTCTGCGCGCATGTCCGTGTTCAGCTTTTGTTGATGTTCTTGCACGCTACGGGGGCCAAGGTGAGCGGCGGCGGCGGCGGCGGCGGCGAACAGGATGAGCCGGGACCTACATCCAATGCGCGCCATCCTTCTTTTCGACCCAGCCACCGGGACCGTCCTCGGCGGGGACAAACCACGTGCCTGCCCAGCCGACATCGAGCACGACGCCGTACTCGAGCTCCCATACTTGGAAATCGATACTGAGCCATGCGCCCGGGTGCGCCCCGGCCCGGGGTGGGAACGAGCCGGAGCGCGGGTGGGATGCCTGTGCGCGGGCAAAGGTGGGGCCGGGGAGGGGGGACACGGTCGGCGGCGGCGGCGGCGGCGGGGGCGGTGCCGGGGTCTCGGTCCGGGGCGCGGGCGCGGGTGGCGACCCCTGCTTGGCGCGCTTGGCGGCGTCGTACAAACCGCGGGCATTCTTCATCGCCCGCTTGAACGCGGCCTCGGTCTCGATCGTCACGGGGATCTGCGCAGGAGGAGAGCGATCAGCGGGGGTCCTTTGGCGTGGGTCCTTTGGCGTGGGTCCTTTGGCGTGGGTCCTTTGGCGTGGGTCCTTTGGCGCGGGCGATCAGGACGAGACGAGGCCCTTTGGCGGGTGACCGGAAAGGAGGTATCGCCCGGTTGCTCCCGCGGGACCTGCCCTCGCCGCCCGCCCCACCCGTCGACTCACCACGTCCACCAAATCCTGCCCGCGCACCAACCACTTTGAATCCGGCAACGGCATCCTCTTCAACCCGTGCACGCCCTCCTCCCTGCCCCAGCCGCCGACGACGCCCTGCTCCTCACACATCCGCCTCCACTTGTCCACCTCGGCCTGTGTCGGCTGAATGAGGCCGAGGGCGCCGATATAGTACCGCAGGTACTCGATCTGCTTGAGGCTCATGTAGAGCCTCGTCTTGCCGCCTTTGGCAACACCGGCGAACACCGCGAGCCCTCGTCTCGGCTCCTCGCCCTCGCCCTCGCCGTCGTCCTCGCCGTCGTCCTCGCCCTCTTCCTCGCCCTCGTCCACCACGCCCTCGTCCACCGCCCCACCCTCACCTGCCCGCAGCGCGCCCTGCAGCGGATGCCTCGGATGCAGCAGCGCCTCCGGGTTGACGAGCGACTTGAGCGCATTGACGTGCCATGGCGGGAGCGGCTTGCACCACTCAAAGATGACGTCCGAGAGGCGGATGTAGGTCGTCTCTGGGGCGAGGTGGGTGTAAGCTGGGCATGTCATGGCTGTCGGGTGGGGCGGGTGGGGCACGCAGACAGGCAGACAGGCAGGCAGGAGATGCGGCTTCGTGATGAGTAGCTCGGTCGTGGGGGTTTGTTTACAATGTTCCGCATTCCCCGCCCGCCCGCCGGCCACGTCATTCCCGCGCTTCTGCATCCGCGCGCGCCCCTCGAACTTTTCCTCGCGGCCAGTATATATCGCGGCGTTTCTGCCGTGGCCGTGGGTGGCCTGCCCCGTGTCCCCGCTCGCATCCCCCAAAATGGCTATCGGAAAGATCTTCAGCTACCCTAGTACGTCCGCCCGTCTGCCTCGTTCGCGGCGCTGGTGCTGACCCCCCCCTCTCCCCCCCCCCCAGACAACTGGCGTGTCAAGCGGGTCCAGGCTGTCGCTGCCTGTGCCGGCGAAAAGCTGGAAGAGGTCGTGGTGGACATGAAGGACACCAAGAAGCCGGCGTTCTTGGCAAAGTGGCCGATGGGATGTGTCCCCGTGTTTGAGGGCCAGGACGGCACGTTGATCGGCGAGACTGCCGCGATTGCCGAGCATGGTGAGTGCCGGGCCGGGAGCTGTGCCTCCCTTCCCTCCTTTGCCCTCCTTTGGACCGCCTCCTCCCCCCTTTCGATCGCCCAGCGCGCATCTCCATGATGAGGCTTGATCTAGTTATAGTTATCCCTGTCCTAATCTCGCCGCGTCCGCGCGGCGGGGCCTGTCGACAGTTTTCCGGCGGGTGGTACCGTCATTTCTCTGAGCAGATGCGCGTGGCGTGGCGGCGGGTCCTTTGGCGGTCCTTTGGCCGCAGCACTGGCGGGTCCTTTAGCGCACCAGCTGACGTCCTGCCCCCCCGTAGTCGCCCGAATCACCGGCGGAAAGCTCATCCCCACCGATGCCAAGCAGGCTGCCGAGGTCTCGCAGTGGATCTGCATTGCCGATCAGGAGGTGAGCGTCTCTCTGCGGCACAGCCCTGCGCGCGGCACTGACCTCCCCGCCCCCGCAGCTCGCGGCCCCGCACGGCTGTGTGCACGGCATGATCGCCGGCTACATCGCGTACGCCAAGCCCGTCCAGGTGTCCCTGCTCAACAAGCTCGCCGCCCGACTCGCCACCCTCGACCGCGTCCTCGTCACAAGGACCTTCATCGTCGGCGAACGACTCACCTTGGCCGATATCGCCCTCGCCAGCGTCTTGTACTCGTTGACCACCAACGGCGGCCAGATCGATGCCGCAGCCCGTGCAAAGATCCCCAACGTCGTCCGATACCTCGAGACGTGAGTCCACGCGCGTCGGCCGTGCATCCTACCCCACTAACCAGCGTCTGCCCCGTGCAGCATCGTCAAGTCCCCCAAGCTTGCACCCGTCTTTGGTGAACTCGCCTACGTAGAGACCGCGCCCCAGTTCCAGGCTCCCAAGAAGGAAGGCAAGGCCGACAAGCCCAAGGCTGACAAGCCCGCCGCTGCCGCCGCCGCCGCCCCGGCCGCCAAGAAGGAAAAGGCCAAGAAGCCCGCCGCCGAGGATGATGACGACGAGCCTGCTGCCCCTGCCGAGCCAAAGGTCAAGAACCCGCTGGATGACTTGCCCAAGAGCTCGTTCATCATGGACGAGTGGAAGCGAAAGTACTCGAACGAGGATACCCTGACCGGCGCTCTTCCCTGGTTCTACGAAAAGTGAGTCGGCGCGTCGCGCGGCGCCATGCGCGAACTAACACCCTCTCCCCCCAGCTTCGACCCCGAGGGATACTCCGTCTGGCGAGTCGACTTCAAGTACAACGACGAACTCACCCAGGTCTTCATGTCCGCCAACCTGATCGGTGGTTTCTTCGCCCGTCTGGAAGCCTCGCGAAAGTACGCCATGGGCAGCATGGGTGTATTCGGCAAAGCCAACGACTCGATCATCTCGGGTGCCTTTGTCGTTCGTGGCAAGGACGCCATCCCCGTTCTCTCCGTCGCACCGGATTGGGAATCGTACACCATCACCCCGCTCGACATCACCACCGAAGAGGGCAAAAAGTTCTTCAACGGCGCCATGTCTTGGGAGTTGGAGATTGACGGAAAGCCCTGGGCGGATGGAAAGATCTTCAAGTAGGCGCCCCCCCGCGCCTGTGTGTAATGTACCCGAACCGCGTTGTGAACTAGAGTAGTGACACTTGCAGACGATCTATCGAGGCTTATTAGCCGTAATTAGTGTGAATGCTGGCGCGCGCCGTCGGTGTTGGGAGACTGGATGAGCTGCGACGTTTGGTTCTCGAGAAACGGAACACTATCGACGAGGCCACCACGAGAGTCTTATATTACGTGACTGCCGTGGACTTTTGCCACTCGCTGTCAAGTGGTCATTCCACGAGTTCTATGCGGGGCAGCCGGTGCGACTCGACGCTCCCACGGTTCATCACAGCCATGATATGCGGCCTTTTCCCGACTCGTCACCTTTCATTTGACAAGGAACCCCCGCCGAGCACATGCAAGATGAGCACCGGGCACAGTGTTACGCAACATGTGGACCGTCCACCTTCGACGTGGCCGACCGACCAGTATGTATCCCCCACATGCCCGCCCTGCAGCGCTCGCTGAGCGTGACCGCATGACCCAACAGTAACCTCCCACGGAATTGCGCGGATGAGAACGGAGCGTCGCATAACATGCGCACCTGCACCTTTTGCTCGACGTCCATCGTCCCGTCGCTTGACCCGACCCACTTCTCGCCCTTAGGTCGCGGAGAAACCTTGAAAACGTCGCGACTGACACGTCAGCTTGAGTTCTAGACAGCGCTTGCCATTCTGGGGAGACCGGGTGGGCACCGATGTGACGGTGGAGAAATAGGAGGGACTGCGTGAAGGAGTACGTCGTCTCCTGAAACGGCGGCGGGTGGCAACCGTTTGAGTACCTCGTATTCCCCGGCGAGGCGACTAACTTTATCACCGCCGTTCAGGATCTGTGCAACTTGTCGGGATGGAAATGGTTGTATACTCGTCCTATACCACCCAATGTAGAGCCCGCAGATATGCAAGAAAGAAGAATCCCCTTTGTATCTGTCTTCATGATCATGTTTCCCTTTGGGTTGAGGGACTCTAGCTTGCCCGCACGTTGTTCGGCTTGGTAGACGACCACCATTCTACCGCTCGCGAATGCGCCTGGAGACCACACGATCATCGTATCAGGTCATCCGGTGCCCACACGGTACATTTGGCCACCTCCTGCATTTCTACAGATAACCACTCCTTCCCCCTTTGCCACCGAATCTCGCAGACTCTGTGCCGGTACCTCGTCACGTCCAAGAACGCCAGACTCGGATACCAGATCATCAGCCAAGTGGCGCAAGTTCTTCCTTTCCCGCATAGCGCGAATACATGGCCGTCAAGGTTGATCAGCGCGGCATGGGGTTGTAGATGTTCCGATGACCATTTGCACTTCGCCGAAGGCGCGGGCGAGGCTGAGAGTGCGGAGATGGCTGCATGAGGACCATGGCACGTCACGGAAGAGAAATGGGTGTTTCCAACGGTTGTATCTACAATCGAGAACAGGACAGCTATAGAGTCATCTTTCACCCGCCCGCGCCTAGCAGGGTGCACCCAAAAATGATCCAGCTGCAAGACGGTGATGTCTTTGACTAAACATCATCCACCTTGCGGCTGAGATCATGATATGAGCAGGAGTTTCTACAAGAACAAAGGAAAGCCCTCAGACGACACATACCCATATATACTCATGCTTCCTTTGCCGTCTGTCTTTCAGTCCACGCCACTAGCATGTATTGCGGATGCTGTGCATGGGGACGAATCACGCAGCATGTTGTTCGTCTACATAATCCGGCATGGTCAGACCCACCAGTATGTATTCTTCCGCATGCCAACTTCACCCTAAAGAGCCGGCTAACTTCAACGGTGACCGTTAGCAATCTCTACCAGAGCGGTCAGGTAAGGCAAGTCTGCTGGTTGCTCAACTGTTGAGGCGACGACTGCTGACTCTGTCGTGTGTTCCAGGGACGTTTGAACGAGCCGCTCAACAACACTGGTCTTGCTCAAGCACAGCTCGTTGCTCAAAGGTTGATAGAGGAAGGAGTGAGTTTTGATAAAGCTTTTAGTTCGCATAGCGATCGCACAATCACTGTAAGCAGTGTTTCACGGCAATTTCGATATGGACGGGTCCTTGGTTGCTCCTGGTCTGCTGGTGAAAGTCCTGCGGATTCAACCCATAAGATGCTGGAATGGCTCAGACGCGGCCACGCTAATGCACGACCTGTATTCATAGACGGCACGTGCGATTTTAGAGAGGCAGGGGTTGGATATGACGTTGGAGAGACAGAAGGAGCTGCGCGAAAGAGTATGTGGTCTCAAAACCCCCCAATAAGCTCCGCAGCTTACACCCTCAGATGGCAAGCCCTACCATCGCCGGTATAGGACAAGGTTGGGCGGATAGAGACCTTAGATGCGTTAGGCTGAACCAGTTTTTCCATGCGCCTCATGTCGCATCCTGACTCTTATTCGCGCTGACTACCGTAGGTTTGGGGCGCGTCACTTGAATTGGTGGATGACGACCATCTTACCGATGACGAAAGCGCCTGGAGACCGAACGATCCTTGTATCAGCTCACGGCGGTTTCATCTTGGTAAGGGCTCCCGTTATGTGAATCATCCCACGTTGCCCCTGTCTTGCCGTAAATTATAGGAGCGAACTCTCATTACCCGCTTCTTCAGACTCTTGTCCGTCAGCTAGTTACAAACCGGGAGGACGGCGGACTTGAATACGAGATCGCCGGTCAAGCGGCGCAGCTCCTTCCTTTTCCTCATTGTGAAAATACGTCTATTGCGGTGGTAAAGGCCAATCAGCGTGGGCATGGTATTGTGGAACGTTTCAATGACAATTTGCATCTTACCAAAGGGGCGACCAAGGTTGGGAGCGGGTATGGCTGCATGGGCTTTTGAGGGACGCTTCGATGTATGGGAGTTGTACCTGTGAGAACAGAGGGCAGAATCGCGGAAAGGGCTATAGGATTACACTCCTTCAACTCATGTACAGAATCTAATCTGTCTAGCCACCCACAGGCCATGGTTTATCCACCGGTGTAAATCATGGGCGATATCTCTACTTCTGAGGGTGATAGATCCGTCGCCGTAAGGTCCCAGCTAAGAATCAAATATAGAATCGGTTGACAAAAGGAAGTACTCCACCGGAACTGAGAAGATTCTACATGAAAGCGAAACACTGAAGCTGCAGTCCTGCTCTTTTCACATGAATAACGAGACGCAGTTTCAGGTCCAATCATCGCCTTTTGCTATGGGCGCCAGTTCACAGTTTTCCGATGTCGTGCCTCTATATCAACACTCGGGAGGTTTTGTTCATATCGTCTAAAATCCAGGCAATAACCATCAGTAAAAAGAGCGTGCTGGTACGGCTCGACTCAGAAATGTAACACTGTAGCCGAAAGGTGAAAAGCTTACAACCCACGTAATTTTCCAGCCACTGATTTTTCCCTGGAGAGTCGCGATGAAACCTAACAGTACGAGTAGACATGGCGCGCATTAGCACTGAACCGAGGCCAACGCCTGACATTCGAATTTCACCTACCATATTGCGTCGCGAATCACATGGTCTTCCGAAAGCCAGATGTGGTAAAACTTAAACAACAAGACCAAGCAACCAGAGTAAGTCAAGTTCTCAAGTAAAGGGTGACTTTCGTATCTGCAACGGCCGCTGTGTATAACTCACGTCTTTCCAGCTAAGTGTGCAAGGTAAGGGTGCCAGGGAGAATCGTGCGCCACAAGGATATTTGGCAATCCTCGTTTCAGCTGTCCTGCTTGAGCGATCGCCCGGTAGCTGAGACTTTTAGATACCTCTACCTACCCAGTATGTGCGGACCAGCGAGACACGGATGGCACCAATGATTCAATGTCCAGTACGAGGCTTGACCGAGGGTAAAGACTGCTTTGCGGTGAATTGGAGCGTCGTGTTGGTCGGATGGGCGTTATTGTAGCAAGAAAGAGAGGCAACATTCAGTCACCAAGTCCCTCATTTGATGAGACGCTTCTTTGGCGAGTCTGACCCACTAGTCTATCCATCACAGTGCAAGATTAATGTCAGCTGCGAATGGCTTGCGGAAATCAAGAGCAATTCCCTACTGCCATCCCAGAAAATCGACTCTGTTTCCAGGCACTGATGAACGACTTTACTACTAGTCCGTGGCAAAAGAGTGGCGGATATGGTTAGCCCGAGGGAGTTCGAATGACGATCAGGGGAAAAGATTGGAACAAACCTATGTGTCTCTACCCTGCAGTAAAGACCCTTGTCAGGGCAAATTGCATCTTCATCGAATGCCGTATAGAGGGCATTCATTCTAGGATATGCCCCAGTTCAGATTGCTAATGCACAACTACTAAGTACCAAGTGGATTGACGAGAAGAAGGTATCAGGTCCAATATCTATATATATCGTATGCCTGTCGATGACGTGACGTACACATGCCGATATTCAGAAGGGGTACATGAGGATGTGCCTTGCGCCCCTCCTCATGTCCCGCCAAAGGCCTTCAGTTATTAGTACTCGCACATCTGGCAAAATACATAACGCCCCTTCCCATCGCCCCTGACATGTGTGGTGCTGTTGACCATCCGGGAACGCCGTTGTATAAGTGAATCCACGAGCATTGGCTGAAAAGCTGACAGAGAAGTTGGAATGCGTTTCAACACTTGAAGGGGTTAAACATCCTTTCCTGTATGTGATATCACGGCAGACAGTTTGTTTCGATATATGTGTATGTGTGGAGTATGGGGGATAGCATGGCGCATGGGTTGACGGGAGATAGGCAGCTGGCGCGGCACGTCGGTGGCTGAGTGCGGCGTCGACTCCCGATGAAGCGCATACTACATGAGGACTACTAGCGCTGCGCAGCTGAGTGCGCTTGGGCATACGGGACGGAAATCGTGGTAGTTTGTTTACCTAGTTGAATTCCTTGGCGCCCTTGGTCGGAGGGAGGGAAGGGGCTTGCTGGACCCCGTCTCGCTCCTCCTCCTATACCGCTTCCGAACATGCAAAGGGAAAACGAATGCCGAGCACGCTGTCGCAGCTGTTATTAATCGCATCATGTGCTGCAATCATGACGGCAGGCTGCTGTTTCATCTTTTCGTGAAAGTGTCAACACGGTGAGATATGGCAACAGGATGAAACGGAGATGAAACGCGAAATAAAGCACGCGGCCGCCATTGTCAGACTTTGCATCCGCCCGGCGGCCGCGCCCAGCAGGAGGAAAGCCCGGGCCCGGGAATCTCGATCGCCGCCTCCGTTTTGGCTGGTTCCAAAGAGGACGACTCCCTACTGCCAGGAATATCGAGAGACAAAGCGACGAGCATCCTCCCTCTGCCATCCAATGTTCTCCCTTGCCCGCCTCCCCCTCCGTCTCCGCGCGGCAGCTTCATCCGCCCGTATTCCGGCCCGGCGCCACCTCTCCGTCACCCGCTTCCGACTCGCGCAACAACCCTCGGATGCCAACTCGTCTCTCGCGTCGGAATTCGCGGCCACGTTCGCCCAGTCACCGTTGTACAATGTGATCAAAGCCCATCCTTCAGCTATTGAGGCGATCAAGGCCGTTGGGGATCTGATGCAGAAGAAGGGTAAGTCTGGGTTACCGGGCTGGCCTGTGGGTTCTGGCTGATATATCCTCAATATGGAATTTGAAACGCAAGGCATCGACGTCACACAGCCGCCGAGTAAGATGACCATGCTCAAGCTCGCAATGGATGGAGACTTTAGAGAGGCGATTGGAAAAGTGATGAGCGAGTTGAAAGCGGCCGGTGTGGATGTTACGCCCGAGGTGAGCGTGCTGCACCCATTGACCTCTTCCTCCCCCCGCCAGACGGTACTGACTAATTTGATTGCGGGAGGGTAGAACGTACAGCAGTTGATGGGACCGCTCGGCAAAAAATAGACGCCTTGCGCTGCGAGCAGGCCAACTGTAGCTTTAGACTGGTTATATCAATACTATTACTGACATCTATGCTGGCGGATGAAAGGTATGATTGTACAGCCAAATACAACCAAGTGCAGCCTATGCGGCGGATGATCAAGAGATATCGGACGTCAAGCTGAGCCAAACGCGTTACGCGTATCTCGTTGCCCTTTCAGGCGTACGTGGGGAAGACCTCACGCACAGAGCTCCCACCGCCTGGCCGACAATACATCAATCCGATCGTTCGGTCTTTTGTTGGGTGATGAGCGCACGTCGGTTCGTCCTCTTACACCGCGAACCCGTGGTATGCATACTCGACGCAACGGGAATGTTTCTGTTCAAGTATTTAACGGCTTGACGCCGTACGTAGAGCAACCCCCTGGCCCGTGTCCAGGTCCCAGCCCGGTCCTGGGGCCATAGTCAAAGCATTCCGGATCAGAGGCAGACACAAAGACTCGGCGGACCGCCGTATTCCAGCGTGTCAAGAGCTAAAGGGGCTGTCCGAACGTCGCTCCACCCGTCCCCGGAACGCCTTGACTGGCGCGTAATGGATGTTGGGCGTTGCCGCCTGCGCTGCCGCTAGTAGCGAGCGATGGACCGTGATGCGGATGCGGGATTGCTGAGTCGACGGCGGAAGCGTCGTCCTATATAGCGGTCGAAGGGAAAGGACAAGGAAAGTGTTTAGAGCTTCGTGCGCATGGAGATCGGGAAGAGGAATAAGGCATACCTTTTGTTCCCTGATCAATTCGTTGAATTGCTATCACGCGTGCAAGGAGAGAACATTAGCCACCAGATTGTTTTCGTATCGTATCGAAAGAGGAAGGACAGGACGCGGGACCTACACCCCATAGATTAGCAACTGTTTGAAACTCTTTCCCGACTCCGAATACTTCTTCCAGTTTTCGGTTAAGCACGTTCGCAGAGGATAGCAGGTCTTCGAATCCCTATAAGCCAAGGTAGGGTTAGCACACCGGTCGACTGGGTGGAGGCGGGAGCACAGACGGGACGTACGCCCGCAATCTCTTCTACTAGTCTGTCCCGCTCTTGTTCAAAAAAGGAACGTTCAGCACCTCCGTGTTCGTTGTCCTCCCCTGCTGGGGAATGGTTTGCCGGTTGATCGGCCCCGGCAGCAGCCCCGGTGATGGACGGGGTCGCGCTGGAGGAGGCGGAAGCGCCGATTTGATGGCCTCCTACGTATGTAGGGGCCGATGTGGCCATGGACTTGCGTGGATGCATCGTGGGTGGCTAGGGGGGGAGACGACGGTAGGGGCCGGGGACAAGCTGGAGTCAGCTTTGACCCAGACAAACAAGGACCCGTCAAAGGTGCGCCCGGTGCATCTATCCAATTCACCCAAAACGTAAACAACGCCAGGTATACAACTCTTCCGACCTAAGTCGCACGCCACACCTTGACACTCCCGTCGTCCGCAGCGGTCGCCAACAGCCGCCGTGTCCGCTGCTGCATCTTGACTGCCCGCGCATACCCGGGACTGCCAGCGTCCTCCTCCTCAGGAACTGAGCGACGACACCAGGCGACCGAATTGATATCGTGGATTTCGTGGGCGCGCTCTTGTAACCCGACGATGGTGGCAGTGATTTTAGGGACGGGGCTACTGAGGTGCGAGGAGAGAATCGTTTCGCTTGTTTTCCTCTGCTTTGCCGTGCACGGATGTTAGCGCGAAAGGTTACGAGCCGGTGGTGAGGTAGGGGTATTAGCATGGACTTACCACGTGCCAGATCAAAATCCGACCATCGCCCCCTGTACTCGCCAATCGTCCCAGATCATCCTCGTCCCGCTCCGATTCGGACGTGGATGGAGAATCCGTCCATGACAAGCTGAAACACGCGCGCGGATCGTGTGCACGATAGTGCGCCACTTCGGTCCAGCGTGCTTCCGTGCTATGTCCGCTGCAGGGGAGCGCACAATACTAATGCATTAAACCAAGTCCCTTGACCCCTCCCCTTTTCGCACTCAACTTACCCGCGTGCCCATATACGAACTCCCCCATTGTCACCTCCGCTCGCAAGAAACAGTCCACAAGGAGAAAACGCCAAGCTCCAGATCGTTTCCGGGTCTTTCAGCGCTGGAACGGTGAATTCATCGTTCTTTTCATTGTCGTCCGCTGAAGACGGCTTTGCCTCGTCTCCAGCTAGGGACATTTGCTCGTCTTGAGACTTCAAGCCAGGAGCCACCGCTGGATCAACAGCAGGAAGGGACGGTTGAAGTTTCTGAAAGGGGCCCCAGTCAGCGTCTGGGTCGTCGGCGAAGAGAAGGATCGAGGCGTCATAGGATGCCGATGCCAGAATCTGAACAATGGGCATGAGGACATGTCAATCGCGCAACATACGGGGAGAGGAGGCGAAAGTAGCGCACCTCTTCTTTCGGATGCCACGCCAAGGTTTTGACATCCTGCGTATGCTCCATCATGACCGAAATACATTCAAAATCCGAATCGGGCTGCACTGTAAGGGCGGATAGGGAAGCGAGGAGTCAGTGTCAAGCGAGACAAGAACCTCATGGGAAACGAAGACAACTCACCTTCCCATACCCATACGCTTTTATCTCTCGAGCAACTCGCGAGGAGCGCACCGTCGCTCGAGTATCCGACGGATTTGCATTCACTCTCATGCCCTTCAAGCGTGGTTACGCACTCCCACTCCCCTGTCCCATCCTCTCTCTCATCATCGGCCAAGATCCCACCAGAGGGCTCGATCCCCTCGTCCCGCTCATCCAGTTGCTCCCATATACCGACAGTCGAATCAAAGCTCCCCGTGACGAGCGTCCGTCCGCTTGGGCTCCATGCGATACTTCGGATCGTCCGTTTATGCGCTGTAGGGATCTCCGTCAGGAACGTGAATACTGGTCTGGCGTCATCCGTAGAGGAGGAAGAAGAAGAAGGGAAATGGTACGTGTATAGGCGGACGGATTTATCCGTCGAGCAGGAAGCGAGGAGCGGTCGTGTTGGGTTCCATGCGACACACCATGCGGGTTCCGTGTGACCTGAATGTGGTAAAGGTGCAGTGTGAGCAGAAAATCGGGCAGCGGTGTGTGGAAAAGAGGGAAGATGAGATGGTGAATTATAGGACTACCAGTTTCCTTCCCGATGCCGAAGTATTTTAGCCGGGTTAACTCGCAGAATCTCGTTTCACAGGGTGTGATTTTCACTCCACAGGTCCTCTTACTCTCCCTTTTGCTCATTCCCACCCATGCCCTGCGGCTCCCCTGCCATTCCCCCGCTTATCTTCCGCTCACCTTTTAACTCGGCAACAAGCTCGATTCCTGACATCCTGTGTCTTTCTACCGAGGCAAAGCACAAACCAAGGTCACGTCAGCTCCCGGGATGGTATAGCAGCTTGATAGGCAAGACGGGGAGCGAGAGGTCAGCCCACGCCGCTCCATGCATTACTCTGTAAGAGCGCAGCACAATCGGGCGAGTGGGAAACTTTAAAGTAGCCGTGTTGGTTCGCATCCTGGCTCGGATTCCCGGGGGAAAGCAGCCGTCGATTGGCCCCGGCGTTTTATCATCCTGGTGGAGACTGGAAAGGGGTGGGAGTATGTCGGAAGGGACTTACTGGGGGTCGGTCTGACGGTGGAACTGGGACGTTTTGAAGTAGAGTAGAGTGGAATGATGTAATAGTTCCTCATCTACCTCCAACCCCAAGCCCGAGCCGCATCACGTGACTGCGGGTGAAACTGAAACGGCTACTGTGGAAAGCGTGGGTGGCAGTCGCATATTGCATTCTGACGCGGACTTCAAACCCGAGGCTACGGGCATTCGGCGAGCTCAGTTGGAACACGCGCTGCTTGGACATAGCATCAGTCGTCGCACGATGTGCGGATTATACGAGATACAGTGTCCGACCACGCCAAAGATTGGTACATTCAAATGACCATCTGAAGCCTATAGCGCGATCTCGGAGCCAAAGTTGCGCAGATACAAGTTGATGAAGGGGAAAGAGTGTCCATTATGAAATACAATACGTGAATAGAAAGGGGTCTGCCGGCGATTCGAGATTACCGAGCGTGATGTGACTGAAAGCGGGTTCAATGCGTCAATTCGCACCGTCTATGAGCGCGCGCAGAGATCAAGTCAAAACGAGATCGAATTTAAAAGGCGAACTTGCATGAACAAAAGACTTACTCAAGAATAGTTTGATAGACGAATTTAAAAGACCAAACGTTTCCACGTAAACGCTTGATATCGAGCGATAGGAGACCTGGCAAATTCTTTAGCCGAGTCAACTCGATAGAGAATTTCACTTCATCTCCCGGGTCCACACTTTAGGTAAGAGCAGTGACCTCTATTCAGCACCGATTTATACCCGAAAAATGGATCGCATGCTCACCTGTGTTCACCGTATGTTGGTTCAGGTCTCCGATCCGATACTGGCAACTCTCTAGACGTCCTACTTGTGGAACTGATCATGGAGCTCATATCAGGGGAAGAGAGCACGTTGGAGATAGCATTCTGGGAGCTGCCTCTGCGCATAAGCATATTCCGGAAACCTCCGGAAGCGGGCAGCAGTCCGGCTGATGAACTGGATGAAGGCAAGCCATTTCTGTTTACCTATTGAGCAAAAAACACGCGCGTTCAGCAGACAACTTGACCAGCAGCACCAGATGTAACTTACATTGTTTGAGGAGCCTGTCGACATGGTCATGGAAGCAATACTAGTGCTGCTAAAGGTGGATGAACCTAGGCCGGTCATTGCCCCTGCTTTGCGTCGCTTCGCCCTTGTGCAACGCAATCTGAACTCGTTTTCGCGTTTTGCGTCGATGCCCATCGCGTACAGAACCTTCTGTACTTGATCCATAACTTCGAGAGCAGGCTTGGAAGTCAAAGCTGATTGATCAACAACGCCAATATGAACACGAAGACGCGCCTCGTTGAACGGCGAAGAGGTTACGGAATTGACAGGTGCAAGACGGTTGGATGGTTGACCTTGATTCACGAGATCTGAGCCGACGGTGGCCGGTCGAGGCAATTTTTGCAGGAGCGCTTGATCAGTCGCTTTATAGTCTCGACTAGGTGGTTTGGCCTGTGGGACAGCTATCTGATCGCCTGTCTCTTTTTCTACTTTGACCTGATTGATTTGAGCTGATGCACGTTGATGAATGACGGGCGGAACAGGCGGTACGTTCTCCTTATCAGTAGGCACTGGCACTGCCAATCGACTTTCAACCATTCCCGGCGTTCCGGCTGCCACCAAAACACCAGGGCCACCAGGATAAGACTGAAGGCTGTTCACCTGTGAAGGTTCCCTGGAAATCGGGGGAGCAGCGGGGAAAGAACCTTTGGCGAGACTCTTCCTTCTAAACCAGTTCATAACCTTTTGAGCGGCACTGCTAGAGGCGGTATGCTGATGGCCGGGCCGTTCAGCAGGCGCGATCGATGGTGACTGGTTGTTTCGGAACCCGTGAACCTGGGTGACGGAAGCATTGCTGACACTTCGTTCTGCAGGATGAGGGGGAAGAATCTTGTCGGCCTGTACCATCACTGACGAATTACGAGATCGGGTCGAGCCCTCGCGAGGTGTTGTAGGGATCATGGCAGTCGAAGTCGTGGCGGGCGTATGCAGTAACCCGGGAATTGGTCTATAGAGTGCGCAAGTTCAATCGAAGCCCGACATCATCACTATCGGAAGGCCAACTACGTACGGGTATGATTCTGAAGCACTAGCTGAATGCACCTTGTGATCTTCCTCGCTATACTCCTGTCGGTGTCCAGTCACCCGCCGCTTCACTTTGTCGCGAGTGCTTTCGCGCCTGTGTAAGAATCCTCCATTGTCTTTTACATCCTCCTGACCACGCGAGCCGGAAAAAAAGACTGAATCAGATGAAATACCGGTCCCCGATAGGAGTTTGCCAAACCCGAAGCTGTTCATGGTCATTCCTTTTCGGCTTCGCTCTTTCTTGGCGAGAACTTTGCTTGCAGAAACACTTTCCTGCGAACCGGGACTGATATTTGAAGGCGGTCCTTCTGCGAGCGTCGGACTCGCTGTCGATGACACAGAGGGCTGTCGGGTACTGGTATTGATCGTTACCCGAGGTCTAGCGGACAAAGCTTCCAGTCCCGTTGAGTGTGTATTTTCGCTCGATATCGAGTTTGATACAGAACTACCCGAGGCTGTTCTCGAGGGGACCGGCAGAAGCGATAGCTGAGAGGGCGCTCGGTAATCTTGCTGCAAGGCTGTATCTGTATGTGCCTTGTTGCCGATCAAACGTAGCGAGTCAGCCTCGTAAGCGCTCGAAGTTGGGGGTACTTTGCTTGGCGTAGGCGGGACAAGGCGGATGACGGAAGGTGATAGTATAGGGCTTGCAGGTGCCGGTATGTCTCGAAGACTGTCTGCCTCTGTAATCTCCTGGCCAGTAATAGGTGGGGTAAGCGGATGACCTGGGTCTCTCGCGATTTGCCGCACGGGAATCTGATCTGCCGAGATGACATCCATTTTCTCCGGGGATCCGCCTTGAGTATTAGGCATTGACGTCGCCGGGACTTTCGATTCGGATTGGCGTTCCCCAGTAGAGGTCGCCAGCGTAACAGGCGAGGGCTGGAATGTCGGCATGGCTGACACAGATTCAGCTTCGTCGATTTGCATCCCATGGTCATTTCCTTTGGCGTCAGCAACAACCTTTGATTCCCGTAACCCGTCCTTTTCGGCTTGAATTTGCACCAACCGGTCATATGCGGCTTCACCATCATACTCGACCTGTATAGTATGTCTGTTCTTGGTTTGCGGTGAGGGACGTTTCTTTGATGCAGGAGACGTCGAACCGGGACTTTTGACTGTTCCCTCTGAGCGTCTAGGCGTGACTTCTCCCATTCTCAAAGTTGATGTCTGTGGCCCATTATCCGCACGTTGTCGAGCAGATGCTCTGACTTCACCTTCGGCCGAGATCGGATCTGCCTCGGTATCCTCTTCTGTCCGCGGCCTGCTTCCGGTTTGTCCGAGCGAACCTGTGGGTAAAGATCCAGAGAGCAGGGCCGAAGAAGGTGGAGGGGGTGTCGAGGCCGGCTGCTGTGGTGATCCAGAGGCCATTGTCGGCGTATGAGACGGTATACTGATTCCTTGACTGGTAGAAATCTTGGTTTCCGAGATAGGCGCGATAGGTCGAGATCCTGGAGGAAGCGAAATAGGTGCGGTGTTCAGACCCATACCCATCGGCATTTCACTCTTGTGTCTTCGTTGATAGTCCTGTGGTGTCGGTCTTGCCGTCTGCGAAAGCTGGCCGGGAACGACTCCGGCGCTCTGAGCGAGATAATGCAGCCTTGCCGTTTCTCTTGCCTTCATCCTAGCCTGCATGTCTCTCCTGCTGGTCTGCCGCTTGTATTGCATTTGTTCCTGTGCAATTCCTTCTAGCTCGTCTACACTCCTTGCAAACAATGGTCGGAAAGACTCCAACCACGGATGGTTCATGATTTGCTCGAGGGTGCAACGTTGTTCTGGGTTCGGAACCAGCATGGACGACATCAAATCTCGCGCGGTAGGCGAGATCCAATCCGGGAATGTTAGCGGTGTGTTGATGATATACTTGTACAGCAAGTTGATGTTATCGCCGTCGGGGTTTTCCGGATCATCATCGAACGGCAAGTATCCGGAAAGCATGGCGTAGAGGATGACACCGCATGACCAAATGTCTACGGCTGAGCCCACGTACAGTCCGTCTGAAACGACCAGTTCGGGAGCTGCGTAACACGGCGAACCACAGCTCGTGGCCATCAGATCATCTTGCCGGCGCTCGAATCTGTTGGCGAAACCAAAGTCGGTGATGATAACGTTGCGGTGTTTGTCCAACAGCAAGTTCTCCAGCTTGAGGTCACGATGAACGATCTTTTTCTCGTGAAGATAATGGACACCGGAGATGAGTTGGGCAAACAACTTTGACGCGTCTTTCTCCTTGAGATACCGATGAGCCAGGATGTGGTCAAACAATTCGCCACCTGGGAGAAAAAACATATGAGTCACTCTGTGCCGAGCTTTCCTGCTGTAACCTCTTGACGGCTTACCATTTGCAAAGTCAAGGATGATCCCGATGTATTTTTCCGTCTCGATGACGTCAAACAGACGAACGATGTTTGGGTGTTTGACGGTCTTTTGTCAAGCGATAAGGGTTATAAGTATCCGTTTCAATTGCACAATCGACCCGATGTACTTCAGGCCATAGCTACGTTTCCATTTGAAGCTGTGAGCTTACCTTCAAGACATCGATCTCCCTCTCCACCTTGCTCAATCTTACAGCATTATCCACACTGCCCCTTCGGATTAACTTGATAGCAACCTCTTCTCCGTATTCTCTATGCACGCCCAGTTTCACCTTTCCAAACTCTCCTTCGCCCAATGTCTGCAGCAGGATATACGGACCGAAATTGATGAGTTGTCGTCGAGGATGGGAAACCTGGTATGCGGCTATTGATGGATGAATGGTATACTCTGGAGAAAAGACTTGCTCCTTTGTAAACATGCTTGAATGACGAGAGGGTGCGCCAGGACCGGATGCGGTGCTTGTAGGGTTGTATGTGGCTCGCTTTTTCGTCTCTGCGGCCGCCATCGGGGGAGATGGCCCGGCATTGCTCGGGTGATCGGGTTGGAGTGGGAGATGAGACGGAACCATCGCAAACGCGCTGTTCTCCCCGTCGTTCATGGCGGGCGGGGACAGTGGTGCAGATCCGATGGGTACGGGTGAGTTCAGTTGACCCGATGGCCGTCCGTGAAATGTCGGTATGCGTGAAGGCATTGCCGCCGGACCGTGTTGGAACATCTGCTTCTCGGCCGTGGGAGTCGGCGGTGAGAACGGTGGGGTGAGGTAACGTTGCTGCGGGGCGGGTCCCAAGCGCGCAAACGGGTCGGCGAGTGGGGTGTCCATGCCGAGAGTGATGTGATGGGGGGGCGGCCTAATCAATGCGCATCGGTGCCCCTATCGGACGGGCTCGCCTGCCGGGATCAAGCGGGTGATGGAAACAATGGCGCGTTTCAGGTGCGATAGGAGGCCTTGTCCGACCCGACGATCCTCTGTATGGGCTTCGTGGCGGATCAGCGTGTGGGCGACCGAGGGCGAGCCAGCAAGCTTTTGATGGGCCAGCGAGGTGATGGTTGCGCCGGCGCGGATCAAGTCAATCAGCTTGTGGTCAGATCTCCCAGCTTGATCGAATGTCAATCACGACGATCACAGCGACCACTAGCACAAGGGGACAAAGAAAATGCCTCAACACTGGGCATGTGATCCAAGGTCGACGACACCCTGCCAAGTTTCCCAATCCTGCGCTCAGTCCGCAGCCGGGGGAATTCCATAACGGACGAGTCGCGCAATAACAAAAACAACAAACGCAGCTAACAACAAACTCGCTCCCCCTCGCTTGCTGTTTCGGCGATTAGATTCCGCCTTTCGCCTTCTGCACGTTCCAGTTCACGTTTCTTCTTCACGCGCGTCGACGACAGGCGACTGTAGCAAACGACTTGGGTGTGCAGGTACTCGACTATTACAGTGGAGCGACTGCACCACTTCTACCAGGCAGCTGGAAAGGATACTAGTCACAGTCCGAATAGCATGGTACATCTCTACGCCGCTGGCTGCGCTCCTCCATCTGTATCATTTACAATATAGAAAAATATGTCACTCTGACCACTGAAATCATCCTCTTGATGGCGCGTTATCATATCCATATCCAGTACCCATTTGTTGCGAGCTCCTGCGACGATCTCCCCCCTGTGCGCGCCGCGGACTCTGAGGTGGTGCACCACTTGCGCTACCGGACGGAACGTCATGGTGGTGGGATGGCTGCTGTGGCTGATAATGTTGCGGGGCAAACGGATTTTGCGAGTTTACCTCTTGCTGCTGCTGCTGCTGCTGGTGCGGGTGACGCTCGTTGCTTTTGGGAATCATCTGAGACGGCTCGAGAGGTGTGTACATCATGACCATGCTGGCGTCGCCCCTCGGATCGTACGTGTCCAATACAGACGCGGCGGGTGGTGGGTAGGCCGGCAGATAATTCCGACTTGCGTGATCATTGTTGGAATTTCCGGTATGCATCATGCTGTATCGGCCCGGGGAACTCGGTGCAAGAGAGCTTGAGCTGGGTGTGCTCATCATCTGAAAGTCGTGTGATAGAGCTGTGCGATGTTGAGAGACCCGGCTGTTGTTCTCGAGCGCCGGTGGCGGCGGGTGCATCCCGTAAGCATAGGCCATCGCATAGGGATTCGTGCTGTCCCAACCGTATCCTGCCTGCCCAAGCATCTCTGCCTGCTGCTGCAAGTATTCTAGCTGTGTGTTTGCCGGGTATTGCGCCATAGATGGGCGTTTCGCATGTCCTCGCTTCTCCCATTCAGCAATATCCTGATCACGACGCAAAACAGGTGTCAGGTTGGATCGTGAGCCGGCAGGGTCAGGGGCACCCAAGTGTGTCAATCTCGCTAGTGCAGGTGGGATCGTGTCCATTTGGTTAATGGTGTTCGCCCTATTACGAGTCGTCGGATAATAGGAATTCGGCGGGTTCACGAGACTCGGCATCTGTGGTTCCAGACTCGAGAACGGCCCAGAAGAGATGGAACTCGACATAGCTCCATGAGACGGAATGCGAGGCTGCGCTTGGTGAGTTCGGCCTTGAGTTGACAAAGGCATGTGAGACTGCGTCCTGGCATGACTGGCAAGTCCGAGGTTCTGATAACTGGGCACCATATGACGCGCTGGAGTGTACGTGCTCTCGGCCGAGATCTGGTTGCGGAACGTCGAGTGGGCTTGAGATTGAGCCTGAGATTGGGCCTGCGCCTGGGCGTTGGCTTGGGCTTGAGCTTGAGCTTGAGCCTGGGCATGTGCTTGTGCTTGCTGCGACTGAGCCTGAGCCTGCGCTGCTTGTGCGGTATATTGTTGGTGCTGAGCCAGTTGCCTGTCCAAAAAATGTTTCAGATACCCAGGTTTGATGACAAGTAAAAGACAGACGTACTGATTGTATGTGGCAGCATCGGGATATGCCCTGTTGCTTCGGGGCGTCGATACTAGACCACCATACTTTTTGGATTGGGCATCTTCGCTTTTGGCAGTAGACCTTCCAGAGGAAACGCCCGCCGACGGCTAGAATCACAAGTCCGACATCAGTTGTTTTCGCCATCAGCAGCCACGTTTACACTTACCTCCCAGTGACCTTCAAACTTCTCTCCGGTGATAAAAGGGTGCTGCTTTGCCTGTTGCGGTGACCAACGCTTGATCGGGTCCATATTCAGCAGGCCCGTCACGAAATCTATAAAGGATGTACGCAACGCCATTTCTAAGAAGAATGAATAAAAATTAGTACGAGGTCTAAGCAGAACAGTGACGAGGCTTGCCTTTATCAATATCCGACTGCTTTACAATCTTTTTTGGCAAAGCATAGGTCCGTATGATGTCTGGCAGCTTTGTAGCTTTGAAGTACTGCTTGCTAGGCTGCTCGTTCGTGTTATGCTCGGTTGCGTATTGCTCCATCGACTTGAGACGATACGTCTTTCGGCCGTTTTCGTCTATTCCCATAACCTGGAAAAACTCGGGAACTTGTTTTCCTACTTCTAAAAGGTGCGAAGGAGGCATCCTATGCACCGCCAAAAGTCAGCTCGATATCAAGATTGGTACATGGTTGATTGCTTACCCTAACATATCGATAATGCGCGATAATTGATTATACTCGCTCGTTCCGGGGAACAAGGGCAAACCCAGGAACAGTTCAGCAACGATGCATCCCAAGCTCCACATGTCTATCGATGCCGAATAGGGTAATCCCAAGAGTACCTCGGGTGAACGGTAAAAGCGAGACTGGATGTAGGTATATACCGTCTGCCGCTCATGGCAAGCCGAGCCAAAATCGATCACTTTGATTTGCGGCGAGTTCAAGCTGCGGGAAATGTCGGAACATGAGAAGGTATATTCGACCCAGGGTTGGCTCATGCCCAGGAACGTACCTTTGCAACAGGATATTCTCCGGCTTGAGATCGCAATGTATCAGTCTGTGTTCCTTGAGAACCGAAAGAGCATCTAGCAATTGCGCTGTAAACATCTTCACTAGTTGCAAGCTCAGTCCCCTGAACTGATTGTGCTTGATGAGTTCGTAAAGATTTGATGAGAGGCATTCAAACACCAAACAAAGATGGTTGTGATGGATGAAGGAATCTAGCATCCGTAACAAGTGATGCTCATCGTTTTTGTCGGCTTCCGTATTGAGCTGATAATGCAAAGGCATCAAGATATGCCTGGAGAAAGCGCAGGATAGGTCACATACCAGTTGCAGGATAGCCACTTCCATCATACTTTGGTTGAAGTAAGCGGGCTTGTTCTTCACGACTTTGACAGCCACTATTTCATGCGTTCGCATGTTTTGACATTTGACGACTTGCCCAAAGGTGCCTTGACCGAGAACATCTAAGATAAGATATCTGAACAGAAGCGCCCCGATTAGTTCTGGGTTGCATAAAAGAACCAAGTCTGTGAACCTACTTGTCCCCAGCGCCGTTATCAGAGGTCAGTACATCATTTACGTAGAGGATGTAATCATAATCTTCATTATCGGAACCATTGTTGTGGCAAGGCTTTGACGGTTTCGTCAAGACCCGTCTTGGGTTATGTGCTACCTCATACTGAAAGGCTGGATTGCAGATGGTGTACGTTTGTGCCAGCTGAGCAGTCAAACATTTCAATGGCTGCGCGTAGGATATACAGACTCAGTCTACGTGGAGTCTAGATTACGACAAAAGGAGACAAGTACTTACGTTCAGAAACTCTCCTGGATTTTCTGGGTCCGCCCGTTTTCCCGACGGTGGATTATTGAGGATAGGATGCAGATCTCTAGCTGGATTTTTAACCTTTCTCAACCCAGGCCTCGACCATTTGTTCTCTGGGCTGTTTGCCGAGGGCATGTGTTGTCCTGCATGGCCTGTATACTGGCGCCGTCTATCACCTGGAGAGCTGGAGTACAGATTTGTTCCGTTATCAGAAGACATGGGCATTGCGTATTGGCCTGACCGAGTCTCTTCATGCCCTGTCAAAGTGTGACGAGGGTGCTGAATCGTTGTCTGTGAGCTTCTGGATCTCGCACCTAGGGGTTGTCGGCCCATCGCACCCGTTGAGAATGTCGTAGCGGGCAGATATGGCAGATTGTTCGCATTGGCAGGGCTGTAAGCCATAGGCGATCCCTGTCCTGAAGATGCCGTCAGCGAACCTGTAGGGTGCAGATACGAGCCAGTCGCTGCCCCACGGCTCGCCATATCCGCGTTTCCATACGCATCTCGGTTGGGATTCGTATCCAGCACCGAATAAGGGCTCGATTCCGAGAAACTATCGCGGCTGAAGTCGCTCGGCGAAAAGTAAGGGGAAGTCGTGGCCGACGTTGGTGTCGAAGCGGGAAGCGACGGGAAATTAGTCGTCCCTGTTTCGGGCGAGATTTCGACGTGCGGGATGGCGGATGCATACTGGTGATGCTGCGATGGACGGCGTTGCTGCGTATAATTGGATGGGATTGCGAACTGTGAGGTATTGCCCGATTCGTGACCAAGAGAAGATGGATTATTATACTGTGGCCAAGGATCAGAGGCTTTTCTGCCCATCGAATCGGCTGTCGGCGGATCGGCAACAGTGATGGACATTGCTGAAGCGGAACGTGAGCCAGCGCCTGATCCAGCAGAGAGTTGCCCAGAATCCTGGTTCCCAGCATGAGACGCTGCAGATGCAGATGTCATCGGCGGAGGTACGCTGTCCATTGACTGATGTCCTGGAGAGACCACAGACATGGCAGAACTGGGACTTGCGAGCTGATTCCCAGCGTACATAGAGTGTCCCCCTGATGTGACTTGACGGCCTGGAGGTGGGGGTTGCATCGAAATCGACAGCTTGCTTGGCGCGTGACGAGTCATATCAGGATGTAACGATGTCTGGTTGCCTGGACCTGGATGAGCGTATTGCTTAGTGTATGGTGTCGTTGGTCCCGCAACACTATGTCGACTCGGGGACGAGGGATAATACCCATAAGAAGAGGTCCCAAGACCACCACTAGCGTCGTATGCTTCCTCTTGATCTCGTAGCCGACCCGGCGGGTTATACGTGGGCAAACTCATGTCGGCACCAAGTCCGCTCTCAACGTCGCCGGTCGCTTTCTTCCTGCTCCCGCCTAATGAGGCACTTCTTGCCAACGTGCTTGCGAACGTGCTTAAACCCCCGCCTCCACTGCCGCTAATCCCAAGACGGGCAGTCGATGTAGTAGGTGAAAGGTCAGGTGTTCCGGAATGGCCTGTAGTATATGGTTGCGGATACTGCTGATAACTGGGTCCAGGGCTTACGTTGGAGCTTGGATCGTGGCCGGCGGTGCCGTGAGCCGAATAACCTTGGTGTTCGTAATTGGACGCTCGTCGCATTGGAGAGAAGAATGCTGGATGAGAGGCAGAGGCCGACATGGGCGGTCCTGAGACAGCAAAGGCTTTCGAATCCCTGCTTGATTGTTGACTGTAGTCCCACGCGCCGCCGAGGGGGATGTTGATCGAATGACGATGCTGCGGAGAGGAAGTGCATCGATACAATTCATTAGCAGCTGTCACTCTTATCCCTTTAGCAACCCGCACGATGAATGCTACTTACGTTTGCACCCTCACCTGAGGCGCCTCCAGAGCTGTAGAGAGGTGATATCTGCGAGGAAGAATCCTGTGTCGGCTGATGATAAGGTTGATACTTCCGCTGCAGCGTTGTCGTGCCGGACTGCGGTGGAACGGCGTACAAAGGAAGGGAGGGAGATGGCCCTTTTGAATCGAGGTTTTCGGTGATATCGTAAAGCAGGCTGTCATTCATGTTGGCGAGTCGTGTCTGGCCTGTCGCTAGAGAAGTCCGGTCATAAGAGATCGAGCCTTTCCGCGGAGTTTCGGGACGTGTACAGCGAGCGGACTACAGTACCCGTGCAGGTCAGCGACGTTGTCTGCGGGCCGAGTGATGCAGGTAATCCAGATACGGGTGTGTGACGGGATGCAGCGAGTGGTCCGTAGCAGCCAAGCAAGAGACGCCGGTGGGCCTGTTAGCGCGACGAGCTGTGATGGAATGGATGGATGGCTGCGGCTGTTTGTCCGATGCAGCGATGAGAAACCCATGACGAATCACCCGCACTCGGCACCGCTCCTTGGCTCCAAGGCGCCTTTCACCTTCAGCATCGCCAAGTCCGGTCCTTGCCCAACCTGTTTGCTATCTATCCTGCATAGCGGTGTCTAGTGAGGTCTGGTGGACCTGCTCTGTTCGAAACCCCGCCTACAGCTCTTCGTATATCACTCTATCTTCCGGCCTAACCTGGCTCAGTATAGCTGCAACGTAATACAGCTATTTCAGGGTCACCTCTCCACAAAATGGCGATTGGTCGACACAGATGGGTACGACAAGAATATGATGATATCGTATTAAACGGAATGTCAACGCGATCACGCACTGAAGTTACTGTGCCATGTCATTCCCTTCCTTCCGTTGAGAACGATATGTTATGCTACAGATGTCATTTGTGTGTTTACCGTGCCCTATATGTGAACATGCATACCGTATGCCTTGCGTCTGTAAACCGCGCGGAGTGACGATCGCGAAAAAGAAGGAATCCTTTAATCTCCGGTCTCTTCGACCTTGCTCTTCCCTATAAGCTTCGCTTCCACCTGTTCCAATGTCCATCGCAAAGAGTACAACAGCATGATCACATCCATCGCATCCGCGCCACTTTCCGATGCTGCTCAACATACAAATCAGTAAGAAACATGGCCGCTGGGAATGTCCTGAATTAATAAGGCTTGCCTTCTGATTCCCATCGAGCGGCAGTTTCCTTCAGGGGAAGTAACCAATGGGTCCGGGATTGGCTGTCCTCTACATATTTTCGACAAAGCTATCACGAGGCAGGCTCATTTCCAGGTCGGTACAGGCAGTCAACAGACGTAGAACAGGTTATCCGACTTACGTCTTCAGCTTTTGAGCCGCAGGACAAGAGGAGCAATATGATCTTGGCACATTCCATAACCCAGGGAATGATTCGATCCTCCAATACCGAATCCAGTGGCAAGTCCTGCAAAGGCAGATCCGACTTGGGAAAAACAAATAGATGAGGCGCGAGGTCGCTCCAGAATTTACCGTGGTGCACGATCGAATCGGTCTTCGGCAGACGAATCGTCGCTGCGATCTCCTCTCTCAGTAAGGACAGAATGCTCAACCTGACGGAGAGAAACGGGTTGTCGGGGGAAATAAGCTGCAAAAACAACAGCGTTAATCATACTTCAGCCATTCAAGACAGCGACTCTTACTTGCTGAAAAAGCGCAATTCTGTCTTCCGCCCTTGGTACCAGCGATATTAAAGCACTTGTAAGCCGATGCAAGGCATATCTGGAAGCTTCAGAAGGATCCCCTGCCAAGTTTGGCATTATAAGCTAGAATGAGTACGAATGAGTTCGATGGTAAAGTGTCAGTTCCGAGTCGTTACGTATCATTTGACGGGGACCTACTTCGAGCAACATGGACACCTCATCGGCATCGGCACTTCGTTGTGAGCGTTCCATTCGATTGACGAGATACCACAGCCATAAATGCCCTCCGTCTTTCGCTAGACCATTCAAAGCCGATCCCAAGAGCGGCATCGACATGCTTAGGACAACGGCAGGGTCGTTGTCGGCAAGAGTTTCTGAAGACACGGTCTGACTTTCGGGGTCGCTCTCAAGCTCGTCGGCAAGTTTCCAAGTTGTCAATATCAGAGCAGCGATAGGGAAGAAGACAAGTCGATTGTCGAAACCTCTTTGATCTTCGCTATGCATCCATCTTGAGTAGCTGTCTGGCGGCACTCCCAGCTTCTCAAGCGCCTCCTATAAGTCAGGCGCAAACTGTGAGTCACGGTTCTCGTTGCAGACTACTTCGCAAATGGGGAACTGACTGTTATCGTAATTCTGCATTTCGTCTGATCCTTCACGTCACCAATGGTCGTTGATTGATCTTGCCGCGATTTCGAAGATAGCGTGTTCGGGTAAAGCGCCAAGTATCCCCTTTCCAGCATCAGTAGCCTCATCCGCGAATGCAGCAGTACGAGGTATTTGAGCAATGTACTTGCCAGAGAGACCTGTGATGTAAGAGGAGCGTCAGTGACCGCTACTATGAATTTCTAACTTTGCAAGCTTACTCGAACAACATCCAGATCTTCGAATGTAAGCGTCAGCCTGCTTGTCCACAAGTAGGCATGTTGGCACCATCCAGCTACTGCAGTGCACAGGTCCATGCTGCTGAAAGGCGAAAGTGGTGCTCCTGTATTCATCGCTTGGGAAAGTTCCGCCAAAAAGTCATCGAGGCGTTCGAGGAAACTCTGTATCACCAGGATGCCAGCTTTTCCTTTCTTGAAAATCAGTCGGTTCTGAACTAAAGGAGGGTGAATCATGAGCGTTACCAAGCTGGATCACATCCTGCCCACCTACTACGGATGTGGGATTCCAAAGCGACACAAATCCTTTTCGATACAATTTCGAGTGTCTTTGGAGCGACTTGAAGTTGATCAGCCAATTGTTCGCCATCTCCCGACTCTTGTGGCTTGTCCTCATATTCCTCTTCCGTAATGAAGCATTCTGCAATCTCATCAATAGCCCGTTCCAGCTCGGTTTCTAGGGACAACGACATCTCCTTGGGGCTCGCATTTTCCAAGAGATTATCCAGGACATAAGACGATTGCTCATAAAACCCTGGTGACGCAGTAGCAGTTGCAGGCACACAGAGCTGGTCCATCAGGCGAGGCAGCAAATCAAACGACCGTTCCTCGACATAGCGTTTCTTCTAGGTTTTCGGCAATGAGCCTTCTGCGGTCGCTCATACAACTTTTTAGGCAGCTTACCTCGGCTTCCGCGTCTGTTTCTTTAGATTTCAGGTACTCATATGCGGCCTCGATGTCCATTGTCTCCATATTAGACATCCTTAATTGCATACAGACCGAGCAGATTGCGACGCGGAACTTCTAATTGGTTGTCAGGTTCATGGATGTCCGGGTCTTGCCGAGATGTCTTGTCAATTGTTCTCACACCGCATCCAGTTATATCATTCCAATAACATTCGCCGGTGGGTTGGCAGGCAACCAATGTCTAAGCAGCTGCCTGGTTGAAGCTAAAGTGCAGGAGAGACAGCAGAGAATCGACTTGTGCGACATGGGCAGCGCACCCCTTTGTTTACTTTCTACCGAAAATCCGCATCCGCACCCTTCAACGGAGCTCTCAATGCCCGACTTCCTTCTTGGCTTCACATGCAACGCCTTGAAGTAGCTAGGTCAGCTAGCTCCTAGAAGCAGCTCTGCTATTCTTTCCACACCTCGAGCCCCTACAGTCATTAAAACCACGTCAAATACCTTTCAGTTCCCTGGGCTCCCTTCAATAAACCTCTGAACGGTGTCGAACAGCTCCGGGCAGTGGTTAAACGCTCGGAGTTGCATACTGTTTACTGTAGTGTATACGAGCATTTCCTTGCTACTACAGTGTTATGCTTGCTGACACTTCTCGTATAGCCAAAACAGCTTGAGAGTTTTAAGCTGAGGGATCGCGTGAGCTGTTGCGAGCAAGACATATGCTAGCTCATGTCTGCAGCTCATATGCTAGATGCTACATCACGGAAGTATTGCATATTCTCAAGGGAATATATCCGGTACCCACGCCAATCCCACGCCAGAAGCAATCATAGATCTGGGGCAACGCAACCAGCTCGCACGCGCCCTTGCTTGCCCGCAGAGTTACTATTGTGAGAAAAGCTGTGAGATGATAGCAAGGGCAGCAGATACTGTTCCTGTGCCGCTACCACAATCTCGCCCCTACAAGCTCGTCCACCGTATTTTGATACCTAACAAGATTACAGGCCGCCAAAAGGCGCTACCTCGAATGCAACTCCGATACTACATAGCATCTCAGCTGAGTTCCTGCCTGCTCCCCTGCAATGGTCTGGTTATTGGTCTGCAATGTGCCGGAAGGCTGCCAGTTGCCTCCCGAAGCCATGTCCCCAGATCTTAGTTTAGCTAAGTACAGTGAAATTGACAACAGTCAGCGGAAGCAACTACAGAAGCTATCAAGACTCTTAAGAGCCAAGAGATGTAGAGGCTGAGTGGACAGGACAGCTATCAGGGCTCTTCAAACGCTTCAGACTTCAGATGTGGGGCAAACAGGCAATGGTAGCTGCAGTTGCAATTAGATCAACGAAGCAGATTGGGCGAATAATGAAGCTGCTAGCTGCCAGCAGTAAAGCTTGCCCGGTAGACGATAGAACTTGCAGTCTCCCTCATTGGCCTCAGACGGGTAAGCGCATCAGACCACGGAGCAATACCTCGAGCGACGAGAGGGCTGCCGTGGTGGTCCGTAATGCATAATGACTCACTGTTTTGAGGCGCTCCTCACACAGTTCACCATTTGCTACATTAAGCTCGCTAGATGAACTGCCAAATGGTAATGAGCTTAGTAATACCAATGTAGAAAGGTCACCGCCGACGAAGCTGCCGCCGAGGACGGGGCTCGCACTGGCTCGCAGAGGTCACGCCCAAGCACTGCCCAAGCAGCTACCCAAGTTCGTCTGACTCTGTTCAGCTGTTTGATTGATGCATGATTGTGTCCCTTGTCGAGTTTGAGACACGAAACATTTACAGGCGACGAGGGCCGAAGAGCCTGCTCGAGACAGCTCCCACAGGCTCTCTGAGAACATGCTCGAGAAATTGGCAAGTCGAGGCGGGGCAGTTATCGGGGCAGCCAACCAGGCTCACTCAGCTGCTCACTCCCTGACAGCTTCCACCGGCTCCCCAAAGATACAGCTGTTGATTTCGCGATAATGCTGCCTTTGCCGCCTTGAAACCTCTATTCAGGTTTCTTTACCCTCTCCAATCATTCCAGATGACTATGTCTCTCCCTCCCCTTTCGAGCTCCTTTCCGAATCATCATCTCTGATAATTGACAAAGAAATTACTTAGCACTCAGCCGGGAAAATTGCCACATCTTCTCCTTCAAGAAAGATTTTGCTCTATCCAGCTGCATATTCCCTCAGTTATGCGCTATCCTTCCGTGTATCCAGTTGTCTACCCCCAAAGTTACAGCTTTTGTACTACTACAGCTAGCTCTATAGCTCACCAACCGCTCACCTGTTGCGAAAGCTGTTGTCAAGAGTACGAGAGGAAAATGATGGAAGATGGGATTTTTCGATCATTGATTCCGCATAACGTCTATGTTGTGTTCTGAAACATACAGCCTTTTGTACTCCTTCTGTGCAGCTTCTTTACGTTTTCTAGTACTCACCCTTTTGAGTAATAAGCCCCCGTCGCGTTCCCCGCGGTATTTGCTCTTCTAGCGGCTGGCAAGCTGGCTGGCAACAGCCCTAGCAGCGTCGTCGAGCTCGCTGAACCAGCTGCCCAACCGTAAATCAAAATGTCGCGACTCGTCATCGTGGCCTGAAAGGGGTTGTTACTAGGCAGATCAGCTGGCAACTGGTTGATGTTGGCAACATTTCGCATCCACCTTCGCTCTGCCGGCCCGGCATCTTTGTATACACCGAGAGTCGAGAGTACAGCGAGCTGCGAGATGCCTCCTGTTAGCTCACCTACGGTACACGGGGTACACGCTACATGGTGCAGGCAGTTGCTGGTGCCGATTCAGGGGTCGCAGATCGCCAGGAGAGGCAGCTGGAGAGGCCAGGCAGCTCTCATTTGTATAATCGAATACGGATATACAGCACAGGAGGATTTGTAAGCGGAAAGCGGGCGGCGCATCCCGCGCTGCGAGGGGCGCTGAGAGCCCCAGAAACGGTATCGCGCATACGTCGTAGAGCATGTTGTCCAAGAGGTTGAGGGCGCGTAGCCACCGATGGAAGACGGTGAAACATTTCGGCTTCATTCATGTTTCGCTTCAACCTGCACGACGATTTCGTCGCTTCGTCTCCCACTTGTCCACAGAGGGACCCACAAAGCCTTCGCTCTCGTCAGACTCCAGCGCTTCGTCAGCTACTTCGTTCACTCGCCAACTCTCCCGGCTATTCCTCTACTCATTCCTGCTCTGCGACACTTTGAATCCCGCGAAAGGCGGAGGCAGCAATTCGCAATTGACAATCCATGCACTCTGGCAGCGGCTTTGGCTCGGGACGACGACCATAAGTGTCTCTCCGCAACTACCTACATCGGCCCAGGGCTTAGAATAGGCTTTCCTTTTAAGGGGTAGATCTTTTTTGTCGTCATCATTAGCGAAACACCCGAATCGACTCATTGATTCAGAGAGGTCGCCGTCGGCTAAAGTATCACCGTTATTTGGCTCACTAATTGACGCTGGACCGGCGTACACTTTTCGGGAATCACCGCCGGCGCTGAAGTCGGCCCTGCTGCAAGGACAGCGAGAGCGACGATCAACGGAAAGCGGGCAGCAAACGAATGTTGTCGCTGCAGAGCTCGTGCCAGTAAGACAATCTGTCTTGTTCCGGTCCCGCAGTAGTGGAGGAGTGGCAGCAAAGCACACTCGAGATTGCGATCCGCGCCAATCTACTTCCACTCGAACGAGCAACCTCTATACACCTGGGTTGCCCTCATATCCTGCTACGTACATTGCCTGTTCCACTGCCTTCCCGACACCGCACCAGAGCTGCACCAGACGCCCGAGAATACGACATCACTGTACAACCGAGAGGGAAGAGCTGAAACCGGGTGTAGCAGCTCCAGACAGTTGTTGACCAAGGCGCGGCGGGACCGAATCGTTGGCTCCAGTGCTTCTATTGTTCTCTGCCTCGTGGACAGCATCTTGCAACCTATCACCATCGCTCCAAACAACCTGGCAGACGTCTCACAAGCCTGGCAGACCGCGCCGCGATTACTCTAGCCGATTAGCATTCCAGTCAACCTCTGCATCCAGCACCTCCATCATCAAAAGAAAACAGCCGACCAGATCAGCACGATCCCGCCTCCCTTGCCCCTCCGCATCATTGTTTCGTCTCACTTGCCTTGTACAGCAGGAACCATCAACTGGGCCATCAGCCGTGATCGGGACAGCGCCTCCTATCATCAACGCCGTCCGCCATCAGTGTCTGCGCCACCATACATAAAGCCCACGTTGTTCCCGACTGGCACCCTTCTACCGAACTTCCGTCTCGCATGTTCTCAGAATCTGTAGATTGTTTTCGTATGTGAGCATTCCTTCCGGTTTCGATCTGTTTTCTTGCCCTTTAGTAACATGTATATTGACATCTCGCATTTCAACATCGCTTGTGTTATGGTTCCAGTGCACGCATCTCGTTGATCTTGAAGGATTGATACCCTCAATACCATGTTGAGGAATACAGAGGATAACAGTTCGGGACGAGAGCGAAATGCCCGTACTCAGGAGATGGCATATGATATCGACGAAAGCTGTGAGTCTCAAAGAACTCGAAGCATTCATCACTCTCATGATCGCTCAAAACGGCTCATCTTCTCCTCGACAGTACGGAGCGTGGTCCAAACAGCGCCGGTGATCTCTGGCATAACACGTTCCATCTCACCTTCGATGGCAGGCAGTCAGGACGACCATGCGAGGAAAAAGGCGAGACTCGACAATGATCCTCGCGTCAAACCAGAAGAATCCCCAAGTATGGGTGGTTACAACACTCTGCCGAACATCGGGAGAGGGCCGCAGAGTTATATCGGGGAATCGTCCTATGGATACCCATCGACGCATACTACCTCGTCTTCTTACAATACATCAACTACTCATTACGGGCAGTCGACCTACGCAATACCTGCCTCAGCACCTGCCTCACGAGACATACATAATTTGCCTCTGCCTTCGCCCGCTGCCATGGGGGATACGAGTGAAAGCGGATACCCATCCGCCATGTCTGGTGAGATGGCTAGCATGCATCAGTCGAGAATGTCAGTTGGGTCCGTCTCATCAGGTGGTTCAAAGACTTACTCCCGTGACAATATTCAACCGCATAGTAGGTATCCGACATATCAGGCCATGTCTGTACCATCATCTTCGACCATGTATGCGACTGGTCCGACGGCTGGCTCTTCCAGTAATGTAGGAATGGCGGATTCGCCGCATACTCCTTTGCTAGGTGGAGATAGCAAGAATTGGCAGAATGCATATTCTCTACCCAGTGCAGTCAGCCCGGACCCCAATCTGCCCATGTCAGGCCTGTCCCGACATGCACCAATACCGCGAGGAGCACTTCAACTCGAGCAGCAACCTGCATATTATTCTCGTTCGTATCCACCATACGAGGAGCAATCGATACCACAAGGGATGTCTGCAAGTCCATACCAACAATCGACTTCGCAGTTCTTGAGCCCCGAATCAGGTTCGTCCGTCTTTCGGGGAGAGTTACAATACTCCACGGGGTCAACCGTTTCCCGATCGACAGGCACAGCTCCGACGAGTTCTAGTCAGACAGGGGCCAAGAGTCAGGCACTGTTCGTTAGCAAGCTATATAATATGCTTGAAGATTCGGAGATCGTAGCATCTGGCTTATTGAAATGGTCTGCAGACGGGCAAGGTTTCGTATGTGCCGACCCAAACGAATTTGCCAGGTAGGCACTATCTTTTCTAGGTGCCTTCGTGATGTGACTGCTAAAGCGCTACGTAAAACCTCCCTCCAGACTCTTCCTTAGCAAGTACTTTAAGCATGCGAATTGGCACAGTTTTGTGCGCCAACTCAACATGTACGGCTTCAACAAACAAGTCAATGACGTATTTCAAACATTATCACAGCCTGCCGATCAGCCTGTTGCGTGGGAGTTCAGACACGCCATCTTCCGCAGAGGGGATCCAAGTTGTGTCCATCGAATCAAGAGACGTTCTGTCAAAAACAACACTACGGCACATCGGGATTTGATCTCTTCCCAGATCGCCAGACCACCAGGATTGGCTGGCCCGTCGACTACGGCGACGTCGCTGGTATATCCTCCCACATATCAACCTGCAACATACCCTTCGGAGCACAGTATGCACGCTAGTCACCATATGATGACCATACCTCGCTATTCTACGGGATCTTCAGTTGACCCTTACGGCATGCAAAGCGGCTATTTGGGCCCTTCGGGTATCGCAACCGGCGCGGGTGGCCAACCTCCAGCCTGGATGACAGGCCCGAATCCTCAGTATGTGAACCCGATATTTGATTTCGTTGCTATTCAGACATTAACCACTCTCTCATTGGCCCAACAGGTATCCTGGTCGAACGATTCCTCCGCCTCACTCCTACCCTTCCAACACTTATATGGGACCCCCGGACAATAATCAGTCGAGCTCACAGCGCTCGTCATCCTCGTTACCGTCCAGAACCACGGAGTCCTATACACGGCAAGATCGCCCTGGACGGCCGTATTAATCTTTCAACAACGGCAGAAGCAAAGTGACTCCAGTTCAGCTTCATTTTTCCTGTTGTTGGCCATCTTCACATTCGATTTCTGTCCCGCTTTCTTCTTGGTCGTTCGAGATCAATTGCGCTACTCCGTTCTCCCGTGAATATCATATGGTACCGCAGGACGGCCATCGTCGAGACAGCTGCGCACTGTCTCGCCGTTACTGCAATAGTCAATTTCTCACCATTGCTCTTGATCGCATTGTATGGCTCGATGTTTGGCATGACAAGGAACACTGGGGCACGAAAGTTCCAGCTCTAGCAGCGTTGTATCAGCGATACCCAAAACCAATAATTGCCTACATGACATGTCCTGCTGATGTTGAGCAGGAGTGTAATCGCGCATATCAAATGAATACCAAATCGTCAATCAGAAACAGCTGGCCGCGCCGTAGTAGCTTCTCAGATCCCCTGCTAGCTGCTCTTGGCAGAAGCAGAACACGTTCACACGTTCACACGTTCCTGGTGTACTCCCCGGGGGGGGAATCTTGCCAAGATCTAAGAAGTCTTTCACCCTTCTCTTCCGTATTCTCGTTCATGCGGGTCGCAGTACGGGAGGCCTATTATTGGCCAGGGCGAGCGGAACCACTAGAAGCACTGGTGACTTTCGGTACGCGGCCATCTCGATCGCCCTTGGACGAGGCTTTCGAGCCCCACATCGCCCACACGAAACGTCTTCGGGGTCGCCGGAGCTGTACACTGCCGTAAGTTCGACGATATCTCTCTTCTCCAGTCAAGTCGGCTGCCAAGCCGTGCTCTTTGGAATACCTCTGGACAGCACTCTCGCGGTCAATAATTTATCATCGAAGTTCAGTGCGATCCTTTGGCCATAACCGTTCACCGGCTGAGCAAGAATCCGGAAACTGATCTCGGCCGTTATTCAAACAACCTATTGAACTTCGTACGTCCTTCTCAAGATGCCCTCGGCAAAACAAGTAAGACTCTCTTCACGTCCGAAGGATCATACATGTCTCACATGAAGCTGATGGTGCCTTTGGTCTTCTCATAGACTTCACCCGAAGTCGCAACTCCAGAGGTCGCCGACCTCTTCACCGGAGGTACGCACACGAGTTGATCCAACGGAACCCATTTCGGGCTGACATTCTTCGTCGTATCAGGTAATCCCCGGCCTAGAACTCTACCTGGGCAGGCTCCCGGTGAAGTCTCTTATGCCAAAGTTAGAGACTCGTAAGTCCGCATATTTAGCGGCAGGCGACAACCACCTTATTGAACCTTATCTTATATCATCAGCAACTCTGGCCGATTTGTTTCCAAGAAGCCAGCAAACGGGGCCTTCCTGGCTCACCAGCGCTGGAAGGAAGAAGAGGCAGACCGAAAGGCCAGAGAGGCCAGAGGCGAGAAACCTGAACGCAAATCAAGTCGAAAACAGCAGTGGACGCTATGGAGGATTCTCAAGTGGTTGCTGATTCTCGTAGCTGGAACTATGGCTATGGGCAACTTCCTCGTCAAGAGTCCTTTCTGGGGATACGAGAATTTGATCGTGAAAACTTATCGAAGTTTAGTTACAGTGAGTGATGTTACCTGCTTGGCGAGACGGTGCGGCCAGTTCTGACCCTTGTCCTGGTTAAAGCCTCAGAGGGTTTTCACGCCTGCAGAACTAGCTGTGTTCGACGGCAAGGACAACTCTAAGCCAGTTTATTTGAGCATTGATGGAGACGTATACGATGTTACGGCTTCAAGACGGATTTATGGTCCCCTTGGGCCATACCACGTCATGTGAGTGTATAACGCTTGTGCCCGCCAATACAAGTACTAATGGCGGTATCCATTTAGGGCTGGCCGTGATGCTTCTCGAGCATTCATCACTGGCTGTTTCCAAACTCATTTGACCCATGATCTCCGTGGTTTCACTCCTCGAGAACTAGGCGCTCTCTCCAACTGGAAGACATTTTTCGCCAAACATCCGAAATACGTCAAGATCGGGACTGTTGATCGTCCACCCATTGACGAATCGAGTCCCATCCCAGAACCATGCGAACCACCGAGTACAGCTGGTGGCGCACCAGATGCTGTACCTGCTAGTAATCCCCATGCTGGGCGGGACAGCGAGAGTTCAAGGGGAGTAGCAGAAGCTAAAGCAAACATCGGACGACAGGAGTTGTAGAATTCTCATGGAAGATAACGCTGAGGGGTGGGCTTGTTGCAAAAAGATCTCTCCAAACCAATCCATAGCTAGCTGTGTCCGTGAGCTGCTGAGTTAAATACGGTCTCTTCCACACAAGCATACGGGACACCCTATGTCCACCAAGGGTTTATTATACATGAGCTCTACGTCTGAATCACCTGTTGATGGTCGCCTGTTCGGTACGAAGTTGTGGAACAAGACATAAAGTGGTTCTCCTATTTGGGTTGAACAAACTTTTTGCATCATCTGATCCTATAGTCAAGTGGTTACGACGAGGCATTGTGGCTGCCTAAGCCTGTGTTCGATTCACAGTAGGGTCAAAGAATTTAATTCTGTTCCAGCTCCGGAGCAGGCGTATTTTTTTCCTATGACATTCAAGTCCCTTCCCACTGCCGTGCGAAGTGTGCCTCGAACGACTGGGTGCTTGAATCGGGGAAGTACACAGTATCACAACGATCGCAGAGGGATGTAGGGGACGACAGTTTGATGGCTGTTCTGCAAACAACTCTCGCCCTTGCAGGTCAGGCTCTCCTGCCGCAGAACGTTTTGTCGAATATATTGATGAAATAGAATCGGAAAAGTCAGCTTACATGTATGAGGAACTTCATCGGAACGTATGGGGAGGGCGAATCCCTACGTTAGCAGACTAATATGGATAAGAAGACACTATACTGCGTTCTAATGGGATCGCGCGACAGGCAACGAGGCTCATGACGATGAACCCAACTGCGCGACTGCCCCTGCCTTGCTTGACCTTTGGCCCTCAATGTTGGTCTATGTTCGTGAGGCTCGGAAGCCTCGAAGTATCATCCTTATAAAGCGTTCTACCCCCTGCCTTGCACTTCACTTCCAGATACACTGTAAGCCTTTGGGCGACTTGCAACAGAGGAAGCAGAGGAAGGAATGACACATAGATAGGACGGAAGCTTCAAGTTGTAAATTGACCTCTATCGTATGCTCCATAATTTATATTTACGTACAGCAACTACAACAGAGCATGTGAACCATTACAAGAACATCACCAAGTTTCTTCTACGCTATTTGGTACCTTGAGTGCGATGGGAGCCCAAGTCTGACATTATCTTACATTCTACGGTTCAGTCCAATTCCAAAAGAGGCCCCTAAGCGCGGGACTGCATTTCTGACTGAGCTTGCTTGGCCTTCAGTCTTGCTTGGGCTGCTACTTCAAGACTGAACTTCCTAGGAGAAGGTGCATTGAAAATTTGATCCATTTGTTCCAGAGAAATTTGCTGCAGAGAGACATTCCGAGTAAACGTCAGTCTACAACCTGCGATGAGATGCAGGCAGGTGGAAGGGCCGCAAGACATACCTTAGTTTCCACCGCAAAGAAATAGATAACAAAGATTCCAATAAAGTCGAACACGGCGAAGATAATATATGCTGTGAATAGAGCGCGAATCAGTCACTCGTCGTCACAAGCATGCCACACCGTACAGTGCCCCTAGACTCACTCTTCCATTTCAGCACATCAAGAGCCACGGGCATGCCGAAAGTGTTGATGCACGATACTGCTTGGGTAGCCAGCGACTGCACAGCCAAACCCTTTGCCCGCACCTAGAGCCAGTGGTCACACGCATGTTAGCTGCGGGTTGACAATATCAAAGAGTAAAGTATACATACCTCATACGCAAGAACTTCAGTCGGGTACAAGCCTGTAGACTGGAGGTCAATACGAATGCATGAGTATGAACGAACATCACACTGGCTTTCTTACCTTGTAGTGGAGTCCAACCCAGGGAGAAAAACACCATGAAAAGATAGATGAAGGTTACGCCAGCCTCTGCCCGTTGGGTTGTTTGCGGTCCAGAAGGAGATAGAAGTCCGGCGACGATGGCCATACCCGCGGTACAACAGATACATGCGAAAAGCATGAGCTGCGCAACGTATTGTTAGCCGATATTGAACGTTGTGGAAAACTTGTCCAGTCAAACTCTCACCTTGCGTCGGCCGACACGATCAACAATCGCTGTACCGGTCAAAGCGCCAATGAAACTCGTCACACTGGATAAAAACCCATGTCAGCAACAGCCTGTATGATGGTCTTGTATGCCCCTGTATCTCATTAAAAGCGCGACTTACCTGTTCACGAAGTTCAAAGTCAGAATCCTGTCTTGCGATTTGATACCCGCCTGTGCCAGCAGGATAGTCAAGAAGTCTATCACACAGATAAGGGTGTGTGAGAAGCGTTACCTCCACTGGATGCTTCTCACTTACAGGTGATTAAGCCGTTTCCAGAAAGCTGTCCATAAACCGAAACCATGAAGCACAAACCAAGACGGTACCGGTTCGCTCCAGTGTTGACCAGCTTCCGGAAATCCCACCATCGTTTGTCGGCGCCGTCGAGGGAGATACTCTCCTCGATCTCTTCAATTTCAAATGCAATGAGTGGGGAATCGACGTCGCGATCCCTAGAATGAAGATCGGCCAAGATTTGTCGAGCCTTCGCGGTGTCCCCTCTTGAATAGATCCATCGGGGAGATTCAGGTAGAAAGTACAGGACTGGGCAGGCAAAGTTAAACCAGATACCAGCTTGTTGGGATTGGTTG
This sequence comes from Naganishia randhawae, assembly GCA_013461525.1. Classification (NCBI taxonomy): domain Eukaryota; kingdom Fungi; phylum Basidiomycota; class Tremellomycetes; order Filobasidiales; family Filobasidiaceae; genus Naganishia; species Naganishia randhawae. The sequence continues at coordinate 44,371 of JABRPJ010000013.1, forward strand.
ACCGCTTACAGGCAATGTTGATAATGGGGGGACCTAGCTGAACGAACAACGGTACTCTCCAAGAATAATTGTCGCTTCGTCTGCCCATTGGTACAGCAATACCGGAAGCTAAGATTTGCCCAATGTAGTAGAAGGAGTTCAGTCTATGATCATTTGCCACAGGAAGATCGAACCGCATAATTAATCAATCAAAAGAAGCCTGAAAATACCCGCCAGCGAGTCGAAACTTACAGACCCATACATCTCCCTCGGTTGTGGGGCGAGGTGATTTCGGCCATGTAACTCTTGCTAGCCAATGCAGCGGTTGTGCACCCTAGCCCTGCGTTCCATAAGGAGAGCTGCCTCAGCACCGGACATGCAGCTGGGGCTTGATTCCGCAAGCTCCCTTACCAGTCAAGAATCTTCCAGCGATGAACCTATGCGATGGAAAAGGTCTTTCAGCGACTGGCGGCAGCGAAGTGGATCATTCACCGATACATACATTTTCATATTTGTAGCATTTGCCGAGAGCAACGCCCCGAGGCTGCCAACAGCACAAAAAGCAACTTTTAGTACGCTGTAGCAGTAGATGAACGTGGGAGAGTAGGTAGCTTACAGCAAAACAGTATTACCAATGGCCATTGTCCATCGCCTACCTACTTTGTCAGGTAAATAGGACCCAGGGAGAGACGCGCACACACCACCAATCGTATAGATTCCGAAAACTATTAAAAGCAGTCGAACGCTTCAGGAAACTGCCACCGACACCCTACCATGCTTCGAAGTCTTACCGATAGCTATATTGGATCACAGAAAGGATCAGTTCAGTGATTTCTACGAGAGGTACGTCCTGGGCTCACATGTCTTGGTAGCAGCTTTACCCATTCCGAAATAGTTTTGATACTGTTTCATACCGTTAATGGACGACATAGCTTTCGATTTGCAATTTGTATATGAGCATCCATGCCAGGCAAATCGTCAACTTAGACAAAATGCAGGTAGACTCACTCGTCGCATCCAACCCTGTGTCCCCGCCACAGCAACAGATCACGAGAACCATTCCCCAAAATTGCAGAGATCTCATGCTTGCCCAGTACAAACCTGGATCAGCAGCCTGGGCAATTTTCAACATCGCTTGTTTCTCTTCGGTCGTTCGGCGTGGGCGCACGCCATCTGCGAGTTCATGGTCGGGGCTATAGCTGTCAGAACGTTGGTAAGCGTCCTTGTCCTCGAAGTGCTCCGTCGAACCGAACTTCTTGTCGTCAAGCCCTCGATTCATGGCTAAGGTGGTGTCGGAAGGATAAGATCGAGGGTCGGTTGTGTCTGTTCTGATCAGACAATAAAAAGGCGGATGTTGGTGTGAGAGGGTAGATCACAAAGGTGGCTCATCGAGAAGGCGTGGTATATATAAACCGAGCTAGTACGTTGCTCTCCCTTCAGGCACATAAGCAGTGCATCCATCACCGTTCGACTTCCGACCTTGATTTCTTCTACCACAAAGGATCGAGAGGCACTCGTGTGAGGAACGCCGTTGTGCTTTCGAAGACGCGATTTGCCTTGCCCAGCTTTCTACCCCGGGGTCCCGCACAGTCCCGCCTCAGTTGACTGCACCAGCTTCAATGTACTAACAGCTGTACCAAATTTGATGAGTTCCCTGTTGTGCCAAGCCCTACTCGCCAAGTATCGCCGAATCAAGCTATCACAATTTAAACGAAATGATGTTATTGACATACGTTCTGGGAGATCTCCACAAGCTGAACGCCATGCATTGTTGTAGCGTCTTCAGCTCCGTGACTTGGTCGGCTAGCTAGCTGGTAGCTGCTAATGAGTCCATCAGAATCCATTCATCGATCAAGTCGACCAACGGCGGGGATGAGTTGATCGTTGCACGTCTGGTTGTACAGCTTCATAGGATCATAATAGGGGGTCTTCTACCGATGTATTACCGAGACTTGCAAGGCTGAAGCAACCCCTGGCATGATTTGCGAAGACACAGCATTCACTGTAGACAGATGCGAAAACATCTGGACCAGGTTCGCAGGTGCGAGCTATCCAATCAACGACGCAGGAGATCGTTTGGGGGTAACGAACGAGTCACCAGAGCGGCGACGCAGCATGAACGCCAGCAGATTTCATAGCTCATTCTCCATAGTACAACTCCGGTATCGGTCCGACGCCGTCCCTCTTCCCTTCTATTCTGCTGACTGCTGAGTCTGCACTCTGCAGAACTGCAGGTGTTTTCGTATATCGCAAGCGCGTATTCTTGTCTTCTTTTCGCGAACGCCGTTTGTAGTGCCGTCATGCTGGGCAGGTGAGCGGGCAAAGCTGCTGCCAGGTGTCTCCTAACGCTTAGAAAGCTGGCCTCAGACGCGTGCCTTGTGGAACGCCATTCATCCAAAGGCTCACAGAGTTGCATACTTAGCGAGCTGTTAGAACGCTTCTTACAAGTCAGCCAACACGTCTGAACAGTACAACCAGAACACGTTAGCTGGACAGCTCACACGACTTGAGAATAATTCATGGCGACATGAAACAGACAGAGCAACAAAGTGTCCATTTGATGATACTATGTGCCAATCATAATCATACAGCACAAAATACAACGGTACCAAAGCGGAATACACGTCTATCATATACGATACATGGTTGCTACGATCTCGACCTCTGAGATCTATTTACGCTTCGAACCTTTCTCTCCACCTCGACGGTCAACCTTCACTTTCGGGGTTTTCCGTTCACGATTACGGTTCTTGACGTTCTAAGAGAGGCAAGAGCCGTGGTCAGCAAACAGAACAAGACGGACTAGCCACGATCAAGTATACATACCGCTGTTGTGTAGTAGTTTTCAGCCTTCTTCTTGTTGGTTGTCATACGACGTTCTTTCGCCGGTCTCTCCTCCTCGTCCAAATCACCTTCAGCAGCTGTAAAACGATGGATATGGTGAATGGTAGCTCAAGAGTGAAAGGAATGGGAATATTGCTTACCTCGCTTCCCCTTATTCACAGGTACTTCGGTTGCTGGCTGCTTGCCAAGGCTTTTAGATGACCTAGTTGACGTCTTTTCACCTTCCTCGAAGACTTCATCCCAAGCCATGGGCGTCTCATCTTCATCTTCACTCTCATCCTCCTCTTCATCGTCCTCATCCTGCTCATCTTCGTCTTCGTCTTCGTCCTCCTCCTCTGCATCGGATTTATCGTAACCGTCACCCGCAACCTCGGGTTCGTCATCCTGAATCATATCGGAGTACCGCTTGGCATCCTCACCCAAGAATTTACCAGCGGTAACAATCTTGCTTATAGGCTGGTCAACACCCTTGACGCGACGGCCATTGAGACTAGCACCGAGAAGTCGTTCCTTCTCATCTATAGACGTTTCGGTCGCTGTGGCCGGTGTAGCTGTTTCCGCAACGTTGGACTCTACGGCTTGAGCCGGTCGTTCAGGAGGAGTCGCAAAGTACGGAATCTTCCCCCTGATCCAGTCATTGAGAATCATCTTTGCTACGGATTCCTGATCGGCTTCACCTCCTTTCAATAACTTGCCGTACTTCTTGGCGATGGCGGACAACATCGCACTGGCACCCTCCTCCCCGTACCATCCACCTTCACGGTGTTCGAGGCCATATGTACGTTCGAGGTACTCAGGTCGAACTCTGGATAGCAACCCAGGAATATGTTCAGCGGGTGTGGCCAGGTTTTCCACTCGAACGACACCTTTCAACACGGTATCCGTTTCGGTATCCTTGGCGGAAAGGGGAACGATACCAGGACAATCGATAAGGTAGATTCGCTTCATAAGAGTGATGTATTGCCAGACCTTGGTCTCACCGGGGATGGGTGCGACGGTACAGACCTTCTTCTTCTTGAGGGTATTGATAATACTGCTCTTACCGACGTTCGGGTAACCGATAAGACCCACCGATATTTGCTTTTTATCGGAGTGCAAAACGGAGAATTGCCGAAGAAGCTGAATGAGCGAACCTTTACCGAACGAGTTGTTAATCGAGGCGTGGAAGGCGATCGTTGGTGCAGAAAGCGAGAGATGTTTCACCCATCGAGCCTAGTCGCGAGATCAGACAGTAAGTACCGAACTTCCGAATATTTCGAAAACGACTTGGATTGGAAAAATGTTTGATTCCAAACTACGATACTGAGCACAAAAAGCAGATCTCGCCGACTGATGAAAGCGACTCAAACGATCGCCTATCCCGGTATCAACTCTTGCGGAATCCAAACCACCCTTAAACTCCTAGAATTCGTCCCTCACCCGAGTTCTCCATAACGGAGAACTTGGGCTTGTCAGCCTCGATACAAGAAACAAGACGTTTCTCATACTCCACAAGGGACCGCTCCAAGGCAAGCCAAGAAGCGACAAGGTGGGACATGACTGGGTTGGCGGAGAAAGGTTTGTTCTTCCACTCTCGTAACAGACCCATGCACGTGAGTGACGCCCTAGGTGGACTCGTGTGGGCCTTGACTGGAGTGTGGAGCGTACTTATACGGCTGAAGGGGAGGGAAGAAAGATTTTGCAAAAATAAGGAGTACTCACTGTTACCCATGTAGGAACAAGATCGACCTTGTTCAACACATAGATCAGCTGCTTGTGCGCTTTTTCTTTTCTGAGATAATCGACGACGGGTTTACATCTCGTTCCAAGAGGATCCCGAGCATCGAGAACGTGAATCACAACGTCGGACGAGTCCAAAACTTTGTAAAGTTCTCCCCAAATACGTCGGGATGTGCCTTTAGCGTAGATCGGTTCGGAAGCAAGCGATCGGACAACGTGATTCGGGTCAATTTCCGGAGCTTCGTTGCCGACAACGTCTAAGAAGAGTAAAGGGTGAGTATAGTCTACAAATAATATGATTGTATTCAGCTTACCTTTGGCTTCTTGCGCATCTGTAGCGGCCTGGCTCAGTTCCTCCATACTACCGATATCCAGACGAGGCCTTTTCCTCTGCGCTTTGGGACCGAATGTATCGTTGAACGGCTCAACCTCCGTGATGTGAGCTCGCTTCCCGCTGGCGTTCTTGCTTTCATCCTCGAGAAGACCCATCGGGAGCTTGTTTCTACGCAAGAGTACTGAATAGGGATTGGCTCGTTGTTCAGCGAGGGATGTTCGGAAATGGTCCAAGGCGGTCTGAGAGATGACTCGGGTGTTACCTAGTGTGGAATATGTTTAATATGCCGATTTGTGTGATGTGGAATGCAGAGATGCTTACCAAACCACCGTCGATCAGCCTGGATCCTGCCCATCTCCGTATCCTTCTCGGTCGTCTGGAATGCAGCGGCCTGAATAATCTTGCCGTCTTTATCCCGAACGGCTTTGCCGCCGTTAAGCATCTTGACCCGAGAAGCGGATTTGGCATCTCGGTAAAAGTTCTCTCCCTTAACTTTTTTGATACCATTGCTGCCCCCAGCTTTAGATGCCGTGGGCGTTTTAATGTGATTCTTCCCTTTGCCCATCTTGAATGTAAGGGTACAATAGGAGGAGGGCGGGGATGAAGGAGGGGTGGATGCGGCTCTGCGATGCCGTCCAATATAAAAGGTGAGCCTGGGCAATGTGGTGTATGAGGCTGATTCCGCAAGCCAGCTTTTGTGCACCCGATCGTTCCAATTTTTTTGCCTCGCTTCGCTCACAAATTCGTAGCTCTCACGTGACAAAATCGCTCTTTAAAGAGCCGATGTCCGCTCGATCCATGTCTCAGCTCGCGTGGCAGACGGGACGAGGTGGATGAGGAACTCCGACTAGTGCTGCTCATTTCCTCTCGGCCCATCTGATGCTTGCGGTATCCCTCCATAGTGGTAACCCTGAGAAACGCACCAGGTATCACCTTTCCTCTCACATACGGTAGAGGGGTCTCTCCATCATGGCCTCCCAGGAAGAAGGAGCTGTGACTGCAGACGTGCTCGTGTTCGATGAAGTAAGCATGGCAGTCCGTATGCTCATCATCTTCGCACTGATAATGAATGTCAATCTCAGGCACAATATAAGACTGCGAATGGGGACATTGCCCTGCTCCAATGGCTGACCAAGTGCGAAAAAGCTATCACTAGGCTCACTCCCGTAGGCTGATATGATTACGTCTTATTACGAAACGATCTCTCATTCCTATTTCCGTTGTAGGATCAACTTCAACCCGCTATCGAGCCTCTACATAGTGCATATGAACGGATCCTTCTCTTTGTACCCTCCGGCAACTCTAAGGACCTGACTTCAGCAACTGGTCTTCCTAAACCCGGTCGACCTATTCGAGCTCTAATATCCAGATGTCTCGTCAAGGTCCATCGGAAAGTTGAGAACAGGTCGTTGTTCGATTTCATGCAGAAATTGATGAAGGGGGTGATGGAGAACAACGGGAACTCTCTGAAGCACGGTCAAGATATTGTGCATAGGGTGTACGCACTTCCCAAGTCTGTTGGAAACGCTTCACAGCTAATGCTGGTTTCCATAGTGCATCTTGGTATGTTATCGGTGAAGTAATGAAGGCCCTTGGAACAAATGTGAGCGGAATGATGAGCTCCTGCTTCAGCCCCGGGCTAATTCTCTTGAATTCCTAGATGATGTCTTTCATGGCCGATATCTGTGTTTGCGTCGTGAAGTCAATTAGAGCTACTTCTCAGGTGACTACATTTCCTGACCCCTTCACCCGTTCGGTCATTCACCATTTGTCGAATCTTTGCTTTACCAGTCCGTCCTACTCCGCTCCCATGTGCTCATGGCATTTACGAAAGCAATTCAGTCCGCGGGAAAAGCAGTGCCTGATCAAATGATTAAGGATCTGCTGAAGAATCTGAAAAATGGCTTGGTGGACAACGCTACTGCTGTTCAACGGCATTCTGCCGAGGCACTGCTCGCCTTTCAACAATGTGCATCGATCATCACGAGTGTTTCGGACATTGAGGCGATCAATCACCTTGCTTTGCGCTCCCTAGAGAAAGCAGATCATTCGACTCGACGGCCTTTCAGCAAGCTGGTAGCTCGGCTGTTGGCCTTGACTCAGGAGGAGAGGTCACTTCCGCCCCCAGATAACAAAAGTAAAAAGGCCGGTCCTGCAGATCCTGACGCAGAGGCAAATGATCCGGTTACAATCGTCAAAGCAGCCGCCGACACTACGCAGAAAACAATGCTGCGACCAGAAGCAATGCTCAAGCTCCTCTCCGTCCCCTTCAACAAGGCAAACTGCCCACGCCGAACGCGTAATGCCATCTTCGATATTTACGCTACTCTGTTTGCTGAATTAGGTACTCATTGGGTCGAAAGCAATTACGCTGCCATCTGTGAACACCTGTTTTCCCAAATTGTGGATCAATCGAGGAGCAACGTCAGTAAATACGAAACACTTACGGTTCGCGAAGCAGTAGGTATCCTTTTACGAGATGTGATAGCGATTCGGACATTATCAGAGCAAGCGCAAGCGACAGCGATATCAGGACTTACCGATTCATATCTCAAGAAATGGCCTGCTCTTCTTCCCGGGCAAAAATCTCCCAGTGAAGCAGTTTTAATCATTGTCCAGAAGGAGGTTGCGGGTCTTCTGCAACAGCTCGGCACGGCCTCTCCGGTAATCGACGAAATCATACAGGAGCCTTTACTTCGGCTACTAACGCATCCATCGCAGGCAGTAAGGCTTCACACTGCATGGACGCTCAGGATATACTGCACAACCACGCCGCTGCGACTCCCAAAAATGCTCCATCTTCTGATCGATTCCTTGGACAAAGATATCACCTTGATTGGGACACCGACAGCTCCACCGGACCTTGCACCTCGAGCTGTAGGTCGTTCACAGGGAATCGCAGCGTTGGTGGCCGTCATACGCGACCGACCGCTCTATGTTTCTCATGATATCAGCACTCGGTTGATGGACACCGCTATTCAAATCTTGAAACGGTCCGGGGAACACGATGTTTCTGCAGCGAATACCGAGGTACAAGTTGCTTGGACTTTGATCACTTCCTTGATGACATTGAACAGTGCGTTCGTTAAATCGCACCTTGCATCACTACTCGTACTATGGCGTAATGCGCTTCCGAAACCGACGACTAAGGATTCTTCTGTGGGTGAACGTGGAGAGTCGGAATGGAGTTACCTGCTTCAACTTCGTGAATGCACCTTGTCCTCCATTCTTGCATTCCTGCACGGTAACCGGGAGCTTGCAACTTTGGACGTTGCGAGGCGGATAACTTCCCTGCTTACCAATACCTTGAACTTTGTCAATGGCTTCGCTAGCGCTTACGGAGAGTATCTGAAGACTCTTCAGCAGCAGAACCCCAACAACGCGCCAGTCACATCAACCCCACAGACTGCAAATTTGGCAGAAAAGGAGAGTTTGCTGAGACGCCGGGTCTTACAATGCTTTACGGCGCTTGCAGAGTCTTCCGCCACTGAAGGTGTACAGTCAGCCTTGGTTCAAACTGCTGTCGGTGTCATTGCAGACCCCGATAGAATCACAATCGGCTATTCATCAACCCAGATAGCTATTCAAGCATCCTCTGGATCATTTACGGATGTCTGGCAAACAACAGATGGATTCGGCTTCGGGGTCTCCAGCTATCATAGCGGTGACGAGAAAACTACCACGAGCACTGGCTACCCAAATTACTTAAATAGGGACGACCTGGAGATAGCTATCGAATCACAGGTAACTAGCTGTCCGGCTAAAGAAGGAAAACACTGATCTGACGATTTTTCTTCTGTACAGCTGTCTCGGCCGATAATGTCAGCTCTGGAGAACGACATTATGGGCATCTGCGCTCCTAGGTCGCAGCCATTGTTGACCGAAGTTTCGGTGCCGGAAGCAGTGACTCCGTCAACAGGAGTCGTCAATGCAGGCCTGGACCTCTTGTCAATGCTATTATACCAACAGCCGGTAGACGTCGCCCTGCAAACAGTGACTCTGTTCACAAATCATCTTCGGTCGCCAAATCTTGAACGTAATCCTGGACGTCGGGAAGCGGTATTATTCAACGTCATGTTAGCGTTACAAATGGCGCTGAAGCGAGCTGTTTCAGTCGGAGGCCGTAGAGCCAGGGAGACGCTTAGCAATCCAAATCTAGTGGGGGTCATTAGAGCACTATTGCAGGTAAAGTTAACGTCACCTCGCTTCTTGGTTAGGATGCTTACGACTAGATATTATTATAGGAAGGTGTTATTGACAAAGATCCTCGAAACCGGGAAGCTGCCAGTCTCTCGATGGGATACTTGGCAATCGTTGCCGGCGGTTCATATTCCACTTCACAAGTACAGTGGCTCGTCGATCAAATCGTGACGAATCGGACACCGGAAGGTCGAGCTGGAACGGCCTCCGCGCTCTCTGCAATATTCAGCAGCCTCGGAGGAATGACCGCAGGCTCGATGTTGAACACCGTGTATAGCATCCTGTCCTCCCTGGTACTCGACCCCCATCCTGTCGTCCACTTCTACGCGCTAAAATCACTCACCGACATCGTCAACGCCGCAAGTCTCTCCTATTCTCCCTTTGTGGAGCAGACTCTGGCATTGTCAGTTACAGTATATTTGGCCGACACTCATGAGCCAGAAGGCGGATCGCTTGGAAGTTCGAATATTCGAGGCGACCTTCCTGCCCATCAGGTATTATGCCGACTTTTGGGAGCTGTTATTGGTGTTCTAGGTCCGGAGTTGCAAGAAGAATCACGTTCCCAGCGGATGTGCCTACTATTATCTCACGAATTCACCGAAGAAGATGATGAAGGAATGGCCGTCGAAGCAATTCAGGCTGTGCAACAACTTCTCATGTTTACTCCAAAAGAAGTCGATATACCGTCGCTGGTTACCCTATTTCGATCGCATATCACGTCCACTCGACGGGCGTTGCGATTCGCCGCTATCACCGCGCTGTACCAGATTGTCCAACGCGATGCACCTTTGATGTCGAAGTTGGGCGGAAACCGATTGGTGGAGGACTTATTTTCGCTGTTGGACGAGGATCCTAATATCGAGGGTGTTCGCCAAATTATAACGTCCTGGATACAGCAAACGTCGGCTACGTCCCCATCTAGCTGGGTGAGTCTCTGCCAGAGAATAATTAACCAGAGCGCTACTGGCGCCAGGACGGTTAAAAAAGCTACGAATGAGGAATTTCAAGATGATGAAGGCCAGTCCCTTGGCAGTTCGGATTCCATGACCTTACCGACAGGTGCAGCAGCTCGTTGGCGAACCCAATTATTTGCCTTGCAATGCATTCACGAAATTGTAGTTTCAGTCGCTTTTGCTGGTAGGCCAGAGAATTTTGATCCTGTGCTCGCCCGCAAGAATGGCCTGCGATCGGATATTTTGCTAGCCTCTAAAGTGCCCGACCTCATCAAATTGGCATTCTCGGCATCCACTGCAACCACATCCGAGGTTAGACTGCAGGGTTTGGTGGTGCTGAAGGACGTGGTGGAGGTAAGTTGCTTAATTCGCGGGTGTGTACCCTTCTTTCTCGGAAACCTGATACCGGCCGTCGTTACAGTATTTCGCCCAATCGCCCGATCCCGACTTTGACGGATCTTATCTGCTAGAACAACATCAGGCTCCTATTGCAGCTGCCCTTACTCCGAGTTTCGGGTCTGACTCTTCCCCCGAGGTGCTTGCATCTGCAATTCAAGTCTGCGCCATATTCGTAGGCTCTGGAGCAGTGCAAGAAATCAGCCGGATGAGCAGGATAGTCAGAATGCTCACCAATGCTCTCGCACGCTGTGAGGGTAGGTCGAGCGCATCCTTCTCTAAGATCCCACTGCACATACTGAAATAAAACACATGCTGTTCCATCAGACGCCTCATCTGCATCATTAGGAGAAGTAGAGGAACTTTCTTCCAACGCTTCCGCGATGGTAAAAATATCTGCACTCTCCGCTTGGGCTGAATTACGAGTAGCGTCCGCCACACAGCAGTTTCTGATTCCAGTGGTGTTACCGCATAAAACCTCGTTGAATAGGCTGTGGGTCGGGGCGCTCAAAGACTATGCCTTATTGCGAGTCGACAGCGATAATGCTATCGGTCCAGGAGGAATGGGTTCGGTCGATTTGTCTCAATCCGGACTGGGGCGCGAAGTGCTCTTGCCTGTAAGTTAACTTAGTTCTTTCGGATCTACGTGCACTTCCGTTGAAAGGGATATCATCCTCTAGCATTTTGAAAGGGCAGCAATGCAGGTGCTAGAAGCTTTAAGCCTAGCAATGAAGGACAAAGAAGATAGTGTGATTACCGCTCTCCAGGGAGACCAGGCAGGGACTACGAACGGCACTGGCGACCTCAACATCCGGAGCAATCCTTTGCCCAATTTCTTCGTCTTATATGGTCTCGCCTTCGAAACAGTCTCCAAATCCCTTGGTGACACCAGCAGGCAAGCGCATGCAATTGCCAGTCTTCGAGCAATTCAGAGCCTGGTTCGTGTGGAGTATTGCGGTAGCATGATGTTCACGAGCAGCATATTCGATGAGCTGTGCACCCTATCATATAGGATAGCGACGACGGAGCCAGCATCGGTAAGAACGGAAATGGTTAAGGTTATGGCATCATTTGCTAGTAGCCGTGGGGTCTTTGGCAATCAGGAATCGATCCGACGAACGCTCGCCATCGTAGCATATGCCTTGCGGTCTGCAATAGGGGTGGAGGGGAAACATAGTACATGTAAGGTTTACAAGTCAGAAATCGCTTAGCGTTATACCAATCACTGATTTACTGTTCTCTAAGTCACCGGGATGGAACCAACACAAAGTCGAGTTACATTCTTGAACGCTGGGTTCACCGCGTACGGAGAAATCGCACGATCTGTCGAACCAGCTGAAGGATACGAAAGCCTGATCGTTGCCCTGTCCCTATTCAACGGTATGCGGAGATGTCGTTTTAATTCCTTCACAAGCACGTAACTAACATTGCGCGTTCTATGCGAGTTAGATATGTTGAAAGCGGAACCTGATGCGGATATGATCGGCGGAATCTTGGGTACCTTTAAATCGGTACTTGATCTGGCAGGCCATCTTTCTACCGACTTGTGGGGTTTCGGCAAATTGATCCACAGTCTGTTGTCAAGCGCTCTTACCAACATTGATGATATGAGGTAAGATATCCTTTTGCTCTGAACTGAGCGCGCTACTAATGGTGTATTCTTTGCGCTTGAAAAGAGGTCGACAAGGCCAGCAAGCAATTTTGAAAATCAAAAATAACATGTTGGCAGCAGTGTTGATAATCACCACAACTCCATCGACGGTTCCAATGAGTTTGGAGCTTGTAGAACAGATTTGCTATACCGTAGGTCGGGGCACATCGGAAACAAACGAGGTATGTCGTTAGTACAGAGAGCATTGCAAGGCCTGTGCATTAACCATGCTGTCATAGCTTGCCCTGGTTTCTGCACAATGCTCCAAGGCCTTGGTGACTTCCGCAGTCAAGGGTCAAGTCGCGCTGCAACGAGGGTTGGATCACCTGATCCCGGAGTTGACAAAATCGCTAGCTAAGGTCGCTCAAGAAGGTGGAAGCGTCAAGCCTGGCGATGTCATGTATGCGACGGCCGAGGAGATTATCAGGATACTACTTGTGCTTCTAGAAGCGACAAATGATGTCACCAGTAAGTCTTATTGCTCACGGTCGATATTACACAATGCTTCCGCCTAACAATGTGCTACAGGCACTCCAGTATACATGGTGCTTCTACCCACTTTATCTCTATTATTAGACTTGGATCATCCATCATCCATTCACGTTTTAGCCATCAATCATCTACTGAATCTGGCTACGCAATCCCCGAACTCTTTCAAGGAAGCAACCGCCAGCCTGACCGGTAATACCAAAGAGAAATTAGAAACATCAATTCGACAGGCTGTGGCGTCCAGGCAAAACGCACATAAAGCTGCGACTGCCAAACCACAGATATCACTGAAATCTTTCGGATAAGATGGGATACAGTACATACTTCTATCTGGCTGGTGTTCCGTTGTAGGTGATACAGTTGTGTGAACATATCCCGTTAACTTGTATACAACGAATGATAAGCAACATCTCGCGAGAAGTCATCTCAGTCCAAATCCACTAGGGGGTCGCCATTGTCTTCGACTTCCGAAGTGCCAAGATCCACCATGCGTTCCTCTTCCTCCTCTTCCTCTGCCTCTTTTTTACTTGCGTCTAGACTTCTCGTGAGCGGGTTGATCACGTTAGAACGTTTTTGTCCCGACATCTTGCCTAACTTAAATGACGACGCAGGGCGAGCTCGATCTCGTAGTTCGTCCAACTGCACACACAGATATTTAGCATTTCTCCAATACACATTCCCAGAACATCGGTACTGACTGTTTTGCTGGTCTCATCTGAAACCTTTAGTCCTTGTAGAGGATCGTTGTAAGCCGCCGGATTGAAGCCGATCTTTCTGATTGTCTCGATCTTGAATGGCATGCCAGTAACCGGTTTCTCTTCCACACCAGGGGAATTTTGAATTCCAGTACGCTTCTCATTCGGTTTATTCTTGGAAACGTTCAATTCCTGGATCGCGCGTAGGTACTTGGCACCGGTGGTACCAGAGGCCATTTCGCCATCAAGAAGCTTCTGGAGAGCTTCCTCCTCGGCCTTTTCGTCTTGTCTGCGCTTTAATTTCCTGCCCTTCTCTCGCCCCATGCGTTCATGTACAAATTCGTCTGCAAATGCGGCCCGGTTACCAGAAACCATAGTTCCTCCGATGATATACGCCTGTCCCCCTGCGTTGTTGGCGAATTGTAGCTTTTTGTGGGAGTACGCTCCGTTCTTAGGGAGAAGACCAGTCTTCCGAATAGGATCGAATTCATCTTTGACCTTACCACTAGTTTTGGCACGAAGCTCAAAGCCGGCAGTACTTTACGTGCGAAGTGTCGGCAGGTATTAATCAGAATCTAGATATATTATAAGCTCACCTGCTAGCGAATTCCGCTCGGCCGACTTTGCCTGATCTGATACTGTTGTGTACATGATACTCGCAATACTTTGAGATTCGTCTTCGTAAAAGTCGAGTAAGCGACCAAGATCATCAATATCATAATTTGCCTGGACTTACTTGTCGATCCAGTCGTCACATCTGTTCCCATCCTTTTTAATAGCCTCGCATTGACCCAAATCTTGTGATTTGCCGATATGGAAGATGTCCTCGTCAGACGACGGAGTTAGTCCTAATGGATGGTTATGTGGATTCGGAGCTTGATTTGTTTTCTATATTGCGAGGATCAGCTTCAACCGCTAGAAGATGAATCTGAGAAACTTACACCCCATGGCTTTAGCACCTTTGGTGCTATTATGCCAATGACACTGCCAACATCTAGTTTCCACCACTTCTCATAAGCTCCGCCGGAACCTCCTCGATAATGGTGTGTGATTGAACCATTTTTGCTTGTCCTTGTTTCGCTATCTGCCTCAAAGAGCAAAAGGTTGAGCATTGAATCTCCGCTGACGGTCGTTCCCTTGCCAGACGCCCTTGTTGGCAAAGAGCATAACCGCAGGGTAACGAATTTCCGTGTCTTCTTTTTAATCTCCTCGGATCCGTCTCCCGGCTTCCACTTAGATTTCTCTTTATTCGTGGAGAGCTTTGGTTTCTGATCCTCGTCCTCATTATCATCAGAGTCGTTTTTCTGCGTGCCTCTCCCATTGTTTCCCATATTTATCGATTTGAGCTCGCTTTTTCCGCAGACGATAGCGACTGTAACCCAATCCGAATCTAACGGAACATCGTAATGCTGCCTGTCCCTAGAGAGTCGGATGACAGAATATAACCGTGACGGTGAAAGATAATACCGCGACGTCATGAGATCCTGAACATCATTATGGGATAGATATCGTTGCCTAGAGTACAGGTACAATCAGTGTTCGCCGATAGTAAAGAATAACTGAAAGCTGACCTGAGATTGATTCCACTGTTGGGCTCAACCCAAGTCCATTCCGCCATGCCTTCCGGATCCCTGCCAAACTCTGTCGGTCCCGTCTTCAAGTCTTCCAGTACAGTTAGATCCTCCGCATCCCGCTTGCCGAAACGTGCTTTGCCAGGCGATCCTTCACCATCGGAATCGTGGCTCATCTGGCGGCGACGTGATGTCAATGACGTTGACAAAAGCGAAGGCTTGGTATCAAGCTCCTTCTCCTTCTTGACGAAGTCCACTGATTTCTTCGAGAGAAGAGTTCGAGAATCAGCCAGAGTAAGCTTTGAGGAGGATCGAATGACCGATGGACCGGATACGGCGTTACGCCCGTCGGAGTAATTTGCAGATTTTTTGAAAGCTAGGGACTCTTCTCCATGCTGGGAACGTTCCGATTTCCGTCCGTTGTACATGAAAGAATCGACACCTTCTTGGATAGTCTGACGATCTTGACGAGATGATGGTTTCCCTGATTTGGAGTCTTGGAAGCTCTCCGCTGGCTGCCGCTGGTTGATAAGCGACTTGGAGAACTCAAGTTTACGCTTTTCTGGAACTCGAATCTCGAGGCTTGTATCTATTACTTTGACTGCGGACGCATCCAGTTAGATCGGGGTTTCCGTGACGAGAAATAAAGATCTCGACTTACTTTTACTCTTAACAGGAGACGCTTCTGCCAAAACATCGCTCTTACGTTTCCTCGTTGAGATAGTACGCTCCGGAAGCTCTTCTTCAGCTTCAAAATCGAGCTGTGCTTTCAGCCGCTCTAATTCGTCCATCTGTCTTGCTTGCTCTGCCATCTGCTTGTCGATCTTCTCCCTCTTAATACGCCTCGCTTCTTGAGCGTTGATTTGAGCATCGCTCGGTTCCTTGTCACCCGCAGTATCCATCTGAGGAGTTTTCAAACAAGTCCTATGCTTCTGCTGTTTGCGGTGGACTGCGGATCAAGAACGAAGCCCGAGCGCCCGAACACCGGAAACCATAGGTTCATCAAGTGTCTTAGTACTCGTGCAGTAGATGGAATTCATACCAGGCAGGTAACATTTGCATCCGCAACGCGCGATGACAGCGGGCCGGTCGCAATCGAGAATCTTTCATGTGAAGTCCCGAATGACACTATTTCTAGTGCGAAAAGTAGACTGTCTATCAACAACTTGACACCTCTCGAGGAGAAACGAGGTAGGGCTGCAGGAATTCTGCTTACACGGATTAACGGAGTTAATGGGTTCCATTGGGCTTGGAAACTGTTCGCCGGAGCGCAACTGAAGGTAAGGTTAAAGGAAGGTTGATTTATGATCCTGCGGCCATAGGTAGGCAGGGTTAGGGTTAGGGGGATTCGACCTAGGAGATGTGAACACTTCCCGCGCTAGTAACTTGGCTGGTTGGGGTACACAGAAACTGCAGCCCTACGTGTTCATTCTTCAGAAAGGAGACGGAGATCGACGACTCCACGATACCAGAGAGCCGCTGTACCGCAAAATTATTCTGAGCTGTACCAAATGAAACAACTCTGTTGCATGAAACTTGGCTCTTCAACTGATCTTCAGTAGACGGTCAAGGCATCTTCCGCTTCCATTCATTTGCCTCTAAAATAGTAGAACGACAATACATACTTGCATCTTGCAGCTTTACCTGCCGGCAGCTTTCCCAACATATAGTCAGCATCCGCGTTTTCGTAATGTAGGATTACGTTGTTTGGCCTGACAGCTGGCTTGTCCCGAGCGTGATTTTCCGCTCACTGTGAAGATCTTTGTGAAGAAGAATTGGCATGCAAGGGCAATAGAATCTGAGGAAGAGGGTCGAGGACCCCAAGCCTATGACATCCCACGCCGCTGGTGCGTTATCGTCAGGTTGCTTCATCTGCTGGTCGGAACCAGCCTTGCAAACACCATTCTTCTAGCTGTTCTTTCGCACGAGGTACTCGCGGTAGCAGCACGCGAGCGATCGACAGGGAATAGCTCAGGAATGCCACAGAAGCCCCAGATTATTGAGTTGTTATGTATCGCACAACCGGAATAGTTGGCTGCTGCATAGATCTCTGTGAACGTTGCGACAAAGCCAGCGCTCGCTGCGACCTCAGATGACAGCTCAGTAGCTCCCTACACCAAGTTCGCGCCGTCTCGAATAACGTAACAATCTTCGTAGCACCTCATAGTAGGCTCCCGTCTTCGCCATTGACCTCTTCACGGCGGCCACAACGGTTTTGCGGATCTTGCCAGGGTGTCATCAACCATGTTACTCCCTCCGCAGCATATCCTTGAAGCGCCTCCTAATAACGCGGCAACCTCGAACTTTGCTCAGCGGGAATGGCCAGCAACGGAGAATAAAGACGGCCGAAATGCGAACACGGTATCAGCTTCCTCAGCTACTTCCTCATTCACTCCGCGTCGTGATCACCAGGATCGGCGTCTTATAGGACGCCAGCGTCAAAGAGCGTCGTCGCCCTTGTGCAACTCGTCAAGCCAAGCTGAAGAGGGAGAAAAGATCCAGCAGGTTTTCTTTCCTCCTTTCGAAGAAGCAGGACAAAATGGAATCCTCGATCCGCCAACTCACTGGCTTCTTACAGCATCCGAAAAATCACTGCTTCATCATGGAGAGTTCTCGCCTCGTCCTTCGGTTCCTAAAGCCATCAAAGAAGCTGGACATTCAACTTTACCCAAACTAGCTGTATCTTCTGGATCGTCGTATGCGAGGCATACCCGAAGCCAATCCAGTGACAGTACTTATATCTCAGCCCGATCTCTCTTCTCTGGATGGGGATACGCACCGAATGCAGCGACAGATCAACAAACAGCCACGTCTCCGAGCATACTAAGGGAATCGGGCGTCCTTCTCAACTCCAACCCAGACTTTGCGCCAGCTGCCGTTATGCGTTCAGGTTCTTCGCGGGAAGTCCATATGGAGGTACACGAAATGCGACCACGGATTCTCCGCAGGGCTGTCACTGCCACTGAAGGTACGGAAAACCACAAGGTGAGTACTTGCAGCCGTGATCTCCGTCTCCGATGTAAACATTCCTTTGACATCATGTTCCTTCCTTTCCCACTTTCAGCCAAAGTTGGAACGTTGGCAAACCATCGCAAGTAGCCGCCCAACAAAACGGAAGGCTATCTCCACAGATCTGGGTTCCCTCGGGACACCCTTTGCGACGTTCACGACCACAGCTCTTGAACCATCCGCCACCGTCCCTCAGCTGAGCGCAACCAGTCGAATAAAGTCCCGCCCTCCGCCGCTGCGGGAACTGCCCCCTCCTTCGTGGTCATCACCCGGTCATTCTCCGCCCCTCACTGCATTGGCACCGCCTTTCTCGAGGGATATGTTTCTGTTTCCGATCAAGACTGGTGCAAGCAATCTCCCGATCTCGCCGGTGAACCATCAGTCGTTCTCATCACTCTTGTCTCCGCCTATCACGCCGAATCCACGACTATTGACGAATGATATGGCGACTCCTACGCTGTTCGCTTCTTCAGCACTGTCGACGTCCCACCTCTCGGTGAATCACCATGAGGTGATCGACAATCATTTCCTTACAGTCAACAGATATCATCGGCGATCCAGCATGTCGAGCTTTGAGTCTACCACAGAAACCATTCGACCATGGAATGCCTGTGGAGAATTAACGCCTAAACCGTCAAAAGCCCAATTGGTTGCGCAAGCTATGGAAGAAAATCAGTCCACTATCGAACCGGCATTCTTGCAAGATCGCGCTCCCTCTATGAAACACTCCCAGTCTGATAGCGGATGGACCGTAGCACGGGAGGAAGGAAAACAAGATCAGCCTCGAAGGATGGATAAAAAGAGTCGATTGGCGGAAAAGCAAGAGGATTCTAATATGCCGAGAGACAAGATGAAGGTTTCGAAGCGTCGCGCAGAATCACGCAAGGTCTCTGCAACTATTCGGCTGTAGAAGATATATGACTTGTATATAGGGTTTTCATATGTTTCACCCGGCCGCTGGGGGGTAAGCTGTTAAATGGACAATACATCAGGTTAATTTACTATCATCTTACAACCGCTTCAGAGATCTGAACCCCTCGACGCGCCCTCTCCCGATTCCTGTATGCGTTTACTCAGTTTTATGCCGTTCGGCCAGTCGTTCGTTTCCTGAAAGCTTGATTTTCCGATGTCTTCTTGGACGGCTGAATGACTTTGTCAGTCTTTGTTGTATCGGCATTTGGCAAAGCCTTTTCCGACTGTGTCGTTTGCGATTTCACCAGATCCAACGTGCGTTGGAGCTCATACGCTTCGCTAACCTTTTCAAAGCTGTTCCAGACAGCGTTGAGGTGTCTCCTGGTAGCCTCTCTCATCCCATTCGTCACCAGCGTCTTACTCCTTTTCTTCTTCACCTGTCCTTCCGGAGTCAATTCCTCGTCATCGTCAACCCAACCGTACGCATTGTCTGTCGCCGCCTTGAACTTGTAGTCGTTCATGATCGCTTCGCGCAGACGCTTTTCTCGCTCCGCTTGTTTGATCCGTTTGTCTCGTAATTCTGGATTGGCTAGTATGATTTCATCCATCGTGCGAAGGTATCGAGCCGAGGGCGCGGCAAACGATAACGACGTTAATGCTTGATTAGCGATCTCGCCCGTTTGCTTGATGGTTCCTGCAATCTCCGATAGACGAGTCTCGCAGTCTTCCGGAGGATAGTCCGGGAGAAGTAATAACAACACTGGTAAGAGCCCCAAGAAGATGGTTCGGACTTGGAAAATGATGTTATCCAACTGTCGAGAAACATGTTAATAACTTTTCTCTTAGAAAGACCACAACCCAGCGGTCTGCCAAACTGCGAGTACTCACTGCAATCGCCTCCCCTTCAACGACAACGATCGGCCAGAACAGTCTTGCCCAGACCTCAGCCATGCCTGCCAGGACAATGATCCAGGAGAAACTCTGCTTGTAACCGCCCTTATTCTTCCAGTCGAGGTTGCATAACACAAACACACAGACCCCCAATTCCATCAAATACCAAAAGCTGACTTCTGGAAGCTTGATGAGCATATACTCCGGGAGGGTCCGTGTCCATGCGGCGGTGAATGTCGAATGCCCGAATCTGAGGTAGAGTAATCGATTGTCGAGGCTGTTGGTCAGTTTTTTGGCGAGAATATCGAGATACGTTGTCGGAATGTGGCCTGGCTGGGTACTGTGCTGATACAAAGGGTTTGGATAAGCGGGAGAGGCCTTTCCTGTTTCCTCGCTGTGGATGGCCGAATGCAATATCTTGACATTGGCGGTTACAGGCAGGAAGTATCGCGTGAACAAGTTGAATGGCTGCAGGTAGTAATAGATGTATCCGAAAATGGCAGTGTGGATACCAACGATCCAAAAGACGGCATGTGGTATTCGACGAGGTTCAATTTCAGCTGGATTGTAGGCATAGGCTTTGGGTAGAGCATTGAGCTGCGGACTGAGAAAGCGTCGTAGACCAGTGGATACTATTCGGAAGATCGGTGGGCCGGCTATCACAAGCAGAAAAGCCAGTGGAGCCTGGAATGGCCCTAGGATATCGAGATAGGAGCTCATGATATAATCCGATGGCTGGAGGGTGACATGAGCGTACACCTATCGCTTATCCTATCGGTGACACGTTGAGCGTGTTCTTGGCTATCCAGGAGATGGAGAGTCGGCATTCGTCACTGATACGTGTCGACCCCAAGCCTGCTAACGTCACCCCCAAGGTTTGGCTGAAGTAAGGGACGACGAAAGCGCAAGCCGAGTCACGTGTTTCTTTGCGCTTGCCAAAATCCATGTTCATCCCGGCCAGGCTGGTCGGAACAGCATATAAGCTTCAGTGTAGGAGTGCATATCTCCCCGCTATCGGTTCTCTCCCCTCGAACAATGCATCTGTGAGTATTCTTGTCTGCCCCCCTTCCTCCATCCCACCCCAATCCTTTCCTTCCCGATCAATGATGACTTGAGTGCATTTGGCTGGAGTCTCCTTTGGATGTATCATCTATTTGGAAGGCGGTGCCGAAAAAATCCTCGCTACCTTATAATCAATTGTCTGAACTTTCCACCTCGCCGTTATTTGTTTTCAAACACTTGAATCGGTGATAGGTTGCTGACTTCTCTTTCGGCTCATAAAGGTACTCTTCCGTAATAACGATGGATTCGGGTTGATTGTCCCCATGTTGCTGTTAGAGGAGGACTGGTTGATATCTAGGACTGCTTGTACATGCTACTATTTTATATGAACTACATTGCTCATCTGTCCATCTACCGTTTCTTCCCGCACAAACGGTGTCCTTGCACTTCGTTTTGAGAGTTGTTCGCTATGTCCGACAAACATGTTGATTATGTCGCTTGCAAAGAATTATTTCATTCTCCGTCTCGATCATTACAATTCGGATCCGCACGGTGCTCGCCGTGGTTGTGTTCTTGTGATCTTCATTGTCGCTACTCTTTTCTTCAATAGTCGATTCGAACACTTGTGATTTGGCGTACTGTAGTCTTTGGCGTAGATACCTGGGAATCCTCTCTTGCTTCTGGCTCTCAAAAGCCCAGCCGGAACCGCCCTAGGCAGCTATGGCTGTCGATTCGTCTGGCATCTGGGAAAGCTTTGTCGACGGTCTCCGGCAGCTTCCGAAAACGGACCTGCATCGTCTCGCTCGACTGAACGATGTCTACTCCACCCTCGAATCGGTTCCGCAATCCGAAGCTGAAGCAGACAGAAAGGTAAATGTGCTGAAGGAATATGATGATGAGAGGAAAAACAGCGAAATACAGGCCAAGTGAGTATGATTATGTGTGATGACGAAACGGACAGAGCGTCACCGTTGATTTCCTTATTCGCTTCTTCTAGAATTCTCCTACGGGCCAAGGAACAGCTCGAGCAATTGTTAGCGGCCAGTCAGAATCCACCGCCCGCCAACGATAATACAAAGCGAAAGCGAAGACCGCTTTCCCCCTCATCTGCCCGATTATCGCCTGCGATAGGAGGTCCCGCGAGCGCTCCCGTCGTCAACACCGGACGTTCCATTTCACCCCTACCTTTGACGCTCTCAGCAGGGCATCATCACGGGTTCTCTCATCAGCGGGAAAGCGGGACGCCAGGGAGTAGCGGTCGACAAAAAGAAGCAAAGTTCCGCAAGAAGGATATGATTCAGGCGCAATTACCCCTTCAGCGTGGGAGGAGAGTGGCATTCAAGATGAGCAGCAGAGCTGCGGGGAATCCGATTGTGACCGAACTGGATGTTATGGGGGAAGCAAGCGAGACAGGTTGGATTCTTGCAGAGATCGAAGGCAATATAGGAGGCGACAAGAACAGGTGCGATATTGCTTTGCTTGAACCCGGTCGCCCGGCGAAATTTGATAACTGACAGGTGTCTTGCGCAGATATGAGGTTCTTGATCCTGAAAGTCAAGAGTAAGTATGTTCCAGCCTCACAATAACAATGCCGCTCACGTTCCTTCGTTCTTGTCATTCTAGCAAGAGCAAATTCAATACCACTATGCGTGCTATTTTCCCACTGCCGGACCTCCATGCAGATCCTCGTTCGCCAACGCATCCTAACGCGTACGAGGACTTTCCACCGGGTACAAGGGTCCTCGCCATCTATCCCGATACATCATCCTTCTACCGAGGCGTGGTCGTTCACCCTCCTGTTCCCGGCTCGGCGTCAGGCCATCCTGTTCCAAAGGCGACCTCCGGTTCGTTGCCGGGAAAGTATATTGTGGAATTCGATGACGATAATAATCAGCAACAGCAAGTAAATTGGGATCTGGTATTCGAGGTGAGCTGGGCTGCGGACTCGCTCAGTACTCCAATAATGAACGCTTAACACAATCAATACCCTCGACTTTTAGATGCCAAATCAGTAGGTTTAGTCGATCCCAGGATTGCAGCGTCGTATCAAGGACTACGTATCTGCACCCTTTGGTGGCGGGGAATTGTTGGCTTAGTGTTTCCATTTAGAGGCCGAAACATTATGCAGGCTGGAGCTATATGACATATTGGCGATACTATGCTCAGAACAGAAAGCATAGAGTTATATGATCTGAACTTGTCCGATATGTTGTGACATCAAGCTGCGAGACCACCGCAGTCTCAAAATGTTATTCTTACAACGACGTTAAGCGCAATGTGCTTGTCCAATATACTCTACAACCGTCGCGGCCTCTTGGCTCTGGTACCACCGATCTTGATTGGTGTTCTGTCCTCGACCCTGACCACCAACCTCCTGATATCCGACCCTTCTGGCCCCAACAACGCTGCGGATACTGCTTCTCGGCCTTGTCCAAACATGCCTTTGAACGCTACCACCATCCTCGTGTGCATCGCCTTCCCCGTATTCTCTTTGATGGCTGCAAACATCTTCAACGCCGCCTGATGAGCCGCTTCATACGACGATCGATTTGACTTCTTGAAATCCTTGTCGGTTCCGGCGGTGATCGTTCTCATTACTTTGTTGCCCGTCTTAAAATCTGTGTAGCTCATAATGACATTGTTACGTGTCGATTGTACGTGGAGGACGTGGGATGGCTCGATGTCTCGGAATGATGTGAAGGTAGGTCCCTGGGCTGCCACTGCATCAATCCTTTCTCTGCGTTCTCGATCCAGCTGTTTCCTTAATGTACCACTCGTGTTACTTTGATGACGGGCTATAAAGAAACATGCGGTGAATTAGTGCGCGATTACTGATCTGAGATCAGTTGGGTACATACCTGCGATCAGACCTGCTGGTCTTGCTACTGCTGAAGTACTTTGGCTGATGCCTCGGAACATGGCGGAAGAAGAGGCCGCATCGGCGATTATCGCTCTGGAGGTCGGTAAAATCGTGCGCAGGGCCGACATGTTTCTTGTCTCTACCAACTGGGGTGACGTGCGTGACTGATGTGGTTCCAATGGAACGATGACACCACTGCCTTCACTCAAAGTATGTCTACTTGCACCGGATACGCTGAACTTTTGCGCTTTCTCCAGCTAGAAGCGCGCTTAGAGCAAAAGTATGGCTGTGATCGGAGACGAGCATCATCCTCTTGTTCACATCTAACTGGACCGTATGATACACAGCCTGACAAACACAGCCGTCCAAATACATCCAGTGTTTTCTTACGGCGTCGAAATGTTAAACGCCATCGCTTCTTCGTCGCGTACCGCCAGCCGGAGCGTGCATACTTCTTCCATCGCCTTCGCCTCTGGCTCAACAGCACGAAGCGTTCCGGTACCGGGATACAACAATTATATTACCCCCTTGCGCAAGTTGATTGTGGACTACCATCCTGAAGCACCGTCTCAGAGAGGCTTGAGGTAAGCGCTACTCTTCCGCATGTCGGTCTCCTTTACCAAAACGGCCGAACCTGATCCCCTATCTTTGCCAATGTTAGAGAGTATATCCGCAGTCCGTTAATCAAGATCGCTCGACAAAACCCAGAAGTGGAAATAGTTGTGAGAAAGGTCAAGCAGGGTAAAGCGGCCGTGTTACGGGGACATTACGGTAAGTTTCCTTTACGAGCGGTTACTGTGCCATCATGTGCCGCGTAGTCTGGTCGTGATGGGTTACAACAACTCTTTTTAACTGACTTGGCATTCTCATGAATTAGTGAATGGCAGAGATAAGGTCGTGTGCGTGAATCAGATGGAAGCTAATGAGATCGCAAACAAGGTGGGTCTCGATACACCATGTCCCATCTTGTCCCCGGGCTTTATTTGCTAATCTATACAACTCAATCCGCCTTCATTTCCGCCTTGGCAAACAGGTCCAATTACTCCTAGACTCCTCAGGCGCGAAGCTGAAACATCTAAAGAACTTGCAAGTAGAAGCTGGACCAGGATCTGAAAGTGCACGAGGGATTTGGTCTGGCCTGCATGTGCCAGCGGAGAGCGAATACAAGATTTAGACGTGCATTTATCAGATGTTATATGGAGATGCTAGCCTATTTTCGCTGCGTGCAAGCGAGGTCAACACAACACCAACGGCGACGACAGTATCATGGGGTCATCATAGTTTTCTCCACAAAAGTTCAGACCGCATCCGATGGTCTCAACTATTTCGCATTTCCAGAGGATAACGCAGTCCATCCCGCTGTGGGTGCAGAGCAACAATTAGATCGCAAAATCGATACTACTTCTTCGTCTAGTTTCGAGGATTCAGATCCTACTCAGACATTCCTAGAGAGGCAATAGCATGACACACGGTAGCCTATTATCGATTCCAGCTGTATGATTGGAGTGAGAGAAGAGACTATCGGAAATTGCTGTGTTGCATGCATATGTTGGTGAAACGTTCATACTCTCATAGTGCTATCCACGTACTGAGAGAAAAGGAAAAACGTGACAGAATAGAATATGGCAGTCTTATATAAGATCGGCAATGAATACGGGAATCGCGCATGGCGCTGAGCTCTGATGCGGGATTGATTACGGGAACGCCGAAGCCGAAACGAAACACTGACATCAATCGAGAGACGGATTCCTCGGTGTCCGGCGTTATGGTTTGCCTTGGAATAGCATCTTTGCTCACCACGGTGGTATTCAAATACTATGTAAAGGCGCTGGACCGTTCGACCCCTTTTTACTCAGTATGCGTTCATTTACCAAATTGGCGCTGCTGTTGTTAGCTATCTTCGGAGCAATCATGGCGCGCGCAGACCCTCGAGTACTCGTGTATACTGCCACCTTGGGTTACCGGCACGACTCTATTCCTACCGCCATTGAAGTACTGGAACAGCAGGGACCCAACTATAACGTTTCATTCGACTTTACAGAAGATAGGGCCCAATTCACTCAGGATAATTTGGCGAATTATGACGGAATTTTGTTCGTCTCAACAAGCGAGGAAGGTGAGTGGCAGAGCCGTCGTTGTTGGGAAATCTCCAATTGACCTGTATGTTCACTATATTTTTCCAAAGTCCTCGACGAGACGGGGAAGGCTGCTTTCCAGGATTGGCTCCAGAAGGGAGGAGTTTTCGTTGGTGCGCACAGCGCCAGCGCCTGTCTATACAACAGTCCGTTCTTCAACGCAACAGTAGGGGCGCTGTTTGACTATCACCCAGACTTACAGTCCGCTGTACGTACGCCCTCGAGCAACCCACGATGTTAGCATTCGAATAATTCTAACATTCGATTCGCGCCTTAGACCTTTCTGCCTGTTAATAAGAGCCATCCCGCAACAGCTCATCTTCCAGACCGTTGGACTTTCGTAAGCGACGAAGGAAAATGGTTTTGCTTACCTTTCTAACCTGTTCTATCGTAGGAGGAGGAAGTTTACTATTTCCGATCAGATCCTCGTGCCTTCAACATTGATCTTCTGCTCACCGTTGACGAATCCAGTTACGCACGTACGTTAGCCACTGTAAAATTTCCTTACTGCAGTAGCTAACCGAATATCTACTCGGATTCCGACAGATACTGGGCAGTCTACTGGCACGTACAATGAAGGTGAACCCCATCCTATAGGTAAGTCAAAGTTTTTATCACGTCCTTCGCGTTGCACCTAACAGCATGTTCTCCCATCTACAGCCTGGTGCCAGCACACGAATGCAGGTTCTCTACCATTGAAGGAAGATGCTCCTGGCGCAGGCCGCTCCTTCTACACCTCGCTTGGCCATCTGAACTCTACGTGGCACGATGCAACATTTCAGCAACATCTGTTGAATGGTCTTATATGGGCATTACAAGGAAAGACAACTCGAGCGTATAATGCCAATGCGCTAGTTGGTAACGCCACCTTAAGTGAGACCTCGGTATCCACCACAAATTCGGCAGCGACAGCAACTACTTCTGCAGCGAGTCAGAGTGGGAGTTCGACGTTCGCCGGAACAGCTACTAATCAGGCTGGGTATGTGCCTGCTAGTTTTTGCGACCTGAAAAGAATCTTATCTGTTCCCACATCCTCGTAGCTCGGCATCGGTGATTGCGTCTTCCCCTACGGCGTCGTCAACGGCCAACAGCGCATCTGGGAATAAGCTAGCCGCAGGAGCAGTCGCTCTGGCTGTCGCTGGTGCTGCAGTTGTCGGAATCTAACGACCCTAATGACAATTATACCATTAAGAGAAAGATATCAGGAAGACAAAAATACCCCTGAAGGCCTCTGGGATATGAGGACATCAAAGGTCAAGGATATCATGACAATTAGAAGAAGCTGAAGGCTCAATGAATCGCATAGACATTCTAGGCTTCGCCTGGCCATGTATCCATAACGAAACATACATGATCTATAACTATTTAAGTTCCTCACGTAATCCGGCAATCTCTTCGTAGCCCGCTTTACAACAGCCTCCAACTAGAACTCGACTCCAAACAGGATGTTTCCCTGTACTTGTCGCACATTCCTGTTCCGCAGCCCACTTTGCCACCTTCGCCACATTCTCTGCCCAACTATTCTCTTTGCTCGAACCAGCGGATACAGCATGTTTTGGCGCATGCCATGTCCTCGTTATCACATCGTAAACCAAGCCACCGTCTGGATACAGCACAAAGGCAGGCGGGTTCTGTTGTAAAGAGCCGCACTCATCCGCTTGTTCACGCAATTGCGCCATGGTTTCCGTCATCTGCTGTGTCAAATCTTGAATATACGCCGGAGAAGTGCAATTGATACCGATGGCAGCGGGAGATACTGTGCCGACGGATTGAGTGCCGCACATTGTCCTCACGATGGTGGACACTGGCGAACTATCCGGTGCTTTACCTTCGGGAAAGACAAATGACGTCCAATAGGGCTTCTTCCACCACATCTCGCTACCAGCTGTTCCGCGATAGCGCTGGTCTAACTGGTGATAGAGTTCCTCTACAGCCGCTCGAATTGCTTCTGCTTCACGCAATAACGGTATGGTCTCAAACATGATCCAATCGATTGTACGCCATGTCGCTTCATCTTCGGCAAAGACTTGCAGGCGGGACAGGTGGAAGTCCCGAAGAGCTGATTTAGATTTCGAGGATAGCGCCTGGCCGTTTTCCGAATCTTCAAAACGATTATTGTTTTCCGCACCCGGCTGGAATTCCTGGGGTCCATAAGGTGAAGGATATACACCCGAATACCTTTCGAATGCAGGGAGAAGGGAAATAACCCTCATCAACATTTCCGATCTGATACCTGGACAGAAGAGGCCTCACTCTTGTCCTGGCGACAACGTTCCTCCGAACGGCCCCAAACATAGCCCAATCTCCTGCTTTTCGTTTTTTCTTACGGATGAGATTGCTCGTTTAGCAATGTTCACTGCTCCGCGCATATACCGGCAAGCCTGATCCCGACTGTAGCCGTTATCCAGGTAAAGTGACTCGCAAGCTTGATAACTGGTATGTTGGAAGGGTAACATAATGAACTTATTTTACCTCTCGCTCGTTGGGCCACACCTTGAACTCACGTAGCGGTACCAATAATTTCAGCACCTGCCTTTAAGAATCCCTCGTGAACCGACTGAACGGCTTCATGCAGGGCGGGATCGGAAGACCAGAGCTTGGAACTGACGGAAAATCCGGAATCTTCGAGTGTTGTGCCCATCCCTCCATCTAGGATAACGATACGTCCAGACATCTTGGAAGTGAGGTAGGAGAAGATGAGCCTATCGAGTACAGCAAGCGATATTTCCCGCAACTTGACAAGGTCCCATGGCTTCTACAGGAGGTGCGATCAAACAGGTTTTTTGTCTCAGAAGACACGTCCCAGCTTTGAACCGAGAGCTCGGAATCAAATGATGAATATCGGTGTGATCGGACGGAGTTCAGCATCTTGCATGCTGTCAACTTCCTCGACATGGGCTGTATTGTACATGTGTCTGCCTGGACGGTTCCTAAACAGTCATCCACCTCCATTGGAATTTATCTTACTCCTTCGCAAGACGTATTCATCTGGCCAGGGCGCCATTCATCAAGAGAGCAAGTTCAACCAAAGAGTTTATTGAGGCTTGACGTAGGGGCTTTGACTAGGGACATCACAGGACGAGTGGTATGGACTTGGCATCGAAAGAGAACGAGGCTTCGAGAGCTAGATGTGAGCTGTTTCTCGTACTCGTCGTGTCCCTTGCCATACTAA
This sequence comes from Naganishia randhawae, assembly GCA_013461525.1. Taxonomy (NCBI): domain Eukaryota; kingdom Fungi; phylum Basidiomycota; class Tremellomycetes; order Filobasidiales; family Filobasidiaceae; genus Naganishia; species Naganishia randhawae. Next base: position 73,183 of record JABRPJ010000013.1, read on the forward strand.
AGATGTTGCGCTGTACAGGGGTGAAAGAGATGAAGATTGGTGAAGGTACATATGCCAATGTCTACAAGGGTAAGCTCTCAAGAAGTATTCTCGCCGTAAATTCCGTATTTAAAAGGGAAATTGGTTGTTCAACAATAGGAAAAGACGCAAAGACTGGACGGAAAAGTGGGTTTGTGGGGTAGAGTGCCTTTTCCGTCTTGATTCAAGCTGATGTCCATCTTCTTTGCGCAACCCACTCGCAGTCGCCATCAAAAAGATTAAGACCTCTGCAGCCTGGAAAGACGGAATAGATATGTCAGCCCTTCGAGAGATCAAGTTTTTGCGAGAACTTGCCCATCCAAATGTGATTGCAGTAGGTTGTCATATCTCCTGGACATATTGGTTTTTCCCACTAAACAGGTCTTCTGGTCCAGCTACTCGACGTCTTCGCCCACCGTCAGTGTTTGAATCTTGTGCTGGAGTATTTGGACACAGATCTGGAAGCCGTGATCAAGGATAGATCGCTTGTTTTCAAGACAGCAGATGTGAAAAGCTGGATGGCGATGTCCTTCCGTGGTCTTGAATTCTGCCATAGAAATGGTATATTGCATCGAGTGGGTCTGGGATCTAGCAACAATGTGAGATCGGCATGAGTTGATCAGGACGGCTTTGTAGGATCTGAAGCCGAATAACTTGTTGATATCCAACAAAGGCGAACTGAAGCTTGCCGATTTCGGTCTGGCTCGCGAACAAGGGGACGCGGATAGCAGGATGACTCACCAAGTAGTAACAAGGTAGGCCAATACTTTGATAGAGTATTACTGTTCTAATCGACTACATGCCGGTAGGTGGTATCGACCGCCGGAGTTGCTGTGGGGTAGTCGATCATACTCGTTTGGAATCGACATTTGGTCTATGGGAACGATATTCGTTGAACTAGTGCTCCGGAAGCCATTCTTACCTGGGGAAACCGATGTGGATCAGCTAAAGAGGATAATTGCAGTTCTTGGGACCCCTTCGGATGAGGATTGGCCAGTAGGTCTTCGGAGTCCAGAAATCTCTTTCCGAGCCTTGTTAAATCTCTTGGAGGTCATGTACCTTACTTTTCCAGGGTCATAGATCTTTGCCCGATTATTTCCCCCAACCGGAATCCGCTGGGCAACGGTGGACACCTTGGGTCGCCTCGGTAGGCAAGTCTGGTATCGATTTGATGCTCAAGACTCTTCGATATGATCCCACACGACGCATAAGCGCTAAACAGGTACGTTTGCTTATCTCGCAATGCCTTTTACTATTAGCGTTACGCTTCTTGAAACCCCTCTCGATCGTCGGAATGAGAAATCGTTGCTAACAAGCACCTCGTTCAAAATCGCGCGATATACAGGCATTGGACCATCCCTTCTTCCGAGAAGAACCGCGACCAACACCTCCGATTATGCTACCAAAACCGCTGGCTGAGCTAAGACCAAGAGCGCTAGCTCCAGAAGAGTTGAATGGTAAACCGATCGAGAATGGTGCAGGAAACACGAAAAAGAGAAAGGCGCCATCACCAGGAGATGCGCAAGGCACTGGGGGGAGGAATGTGGCTCGTAGACTATTCTAACCTTGGTGAGGCTCTGCTTGTTTACCTTACACCGATTGGTCGTTATCATCGTGTCGGTTTGCCTTGATTCTCGTCTATATTTGATGCCTCAACAAGGGATTACATTATTTTCATTAGTCCTCTAGCTTCTTCGGAGCTGGAGTTCGGTCATTCGACTGCTGTGTATGCATGAGGCTGTGTAGCCTCTGAGACTTTGTGAGGCGCATAATAATCACTGACGGGCTGGTGCTCACAATATTATTCCACTGCGATTATGCTCTACGGAGGATTTGTAAAAACAAAGTAGCAGCGAAAGTGGCACAAACTTGAAGCCGGCAAGACATAACACCGCAACCACACTATTGTTCCTTATCTTTGAAGCCACCATGGCTCTCATAGTCTAGTAGTACGTGCAATGAGCCGACGATTGTATAGGCCAAGTGAATGGCCCAGACGAGGCTAATAGTAGCTCTACCATAGGTGACAGACGAGTTAACTCCGTATTCTATTGGGGAGCTACTAGGGGTACTAGCCAGGTACTAGCCTGGGACTGGATCTGGAGTCGGTAACTCTTCCCTGATGATATCTGTTAGGACTGATCGGTCTGCTGGTAGCTCAGCTGCTAAGCCGGCGGCTCGGAGTCAAATTTCCCATAAATTCACCGGTGCCTACGTGCCTGAAGATGCTCGTCTTATCTTGATGCCAAGCCCGAGCTACTAGAGCTGCTATTATGTATTGTCACCCAATTCGTGTCAATCGCATCAGGAGAGCTATCACGTCTCTTCGCCCTGCTTTTAGTGACTTCTTTGTGTTTCTTGGGCCTCCTTTCGATTCGCTCATCAGTAATTCGGCATGGGACCCATACGTGCATGGCAGTGACTGTGCTGAACATTCGCAGCAAGCTATGACTGTGCAACTAGCTCTTGCGGTTATTGCACTGATATAAGAATCGTTCGAACTTTCCACCATGGTGGTGATGCTGCTCGTTTGATCTCTATGTATATTGCTGCTGCTGCATCCAACCTATCAGACAGCGTCTCCAAACAGAATGTTCTCGACTGTGTCCTATTTACCTTCTTCGGGCCTGCCATCGCCGACTCTCACCGCTGTCGATGCACAGGGTCCTGGCTTGGGAAACTCAGGGGCTGATGCGAAAGTCAGTGAGATGGACCTTGCCACAACGTCATTAGAACCGGAGCGTCTGGACCTTGAAGCCAACATGCCAGCCCTGGATAAGGACGAACTTAAATCGAACAACAGGGTAAAAGGAGAAAATCATCATCTTGAACTGGTTGATTCTAGCGGTTCTTTAGCTTTGGAGGAGGCGAACGTTTCCATTGTGGACCGCGACGACGAAGGAACAATCTACATCAGGAGCAACAACGACGACCCAGACAGTCCAAGGAATTGGCCGAAATGGAAAAGATACCTGATCGCGGGCATTGCGAGCTGGTTGACGATCATAGCAAGTCCTGTTATTGTGGAGTTTAAGTTCCCTTTCACTAAATCAATCTTCACAATGGCAGGTCTGTTCAATCGCGTCAGGCTACAGTACTGGAGCAGACTCTCTGAATGAGGAATTCGCTCTTTCGGAAGAAGTAGGCACATTGGGTCTAAGTTTGTATATCGTAAGTCGTTCCTCCACAGGCACGACTGAGGAAAGTGCTGCAAACCTTTTGTCCGTTTCTACCTAGTTGGGATTCGCCTTCGGTTAGTGTTGGCACGGCTCTATACACGCTGTCATTCATAATAACCGGCGTCATTGCCCAGGTCCCATGTTTGCTGCACCACTTTCTGAAACCTACGGAAGACGCATTATCTATCTCATTACATGGTATGCGCTCATTCGTATGGCGCCCATACATTTCGATAGATGTTGATGAGATTGATTCCTCAGGTTCATGTTCACCCTTGCTCAAATTCCTGTGGCTCTCGCGCAGAACTACGCCTGTGTTCTCCTTTGTTAGTCGGAGCGATGCCGTTGTTTATCGATATGACAGAAATGCTGATGCCATGCTTTCGGGGGCATCCGCAGTTCGCTTTTTCGGAGGGCTTTCCGGCTCGGTCCCCCTAGCAAACACTGGTGGTGTCATTAATGACCTGTTTGGCGTGGAAGAGAATGGATATGCGACCGCGATGTTTGCCTTTGCAAGTGTCGCCGGCCCACCTCTTGGAAACGTAATTAGTGGGTTTCTGGCGGAGGTGGCGGGGTGGCGCTGGCTGTTCTGGCTCTACGTAAGTACCCGACAGTTACATTCTCTGACAACACTGGTAGATAGTAGCTTATATCAATCGTTTGCAGTTGATTGTCCTTGCAATTCACTACCTTTTCATCTTTTTCGGTATCCCTGAGACTCGACAAAGTACGTAACTCTATCGCTGTCGTCTATTTGAAATCATCTCGTCGTATTGAGCGCAGAACATTCTAGGTATAATTTTAATGAGAAAAGCCAAGAGACTTCGACGAGAAGGAGGTGTTCTAGAGAAAGTCTTCGCCGAGCAGGAGCGAGAAAAGAGGAAGCCAATGGACATGTTCAAGGTCTCCTTGACGCGTCCTTACGTATTTCTCTTTACTGAGCCCATCACATACTTGGCTGCAGTCATCAACAGGTAAGTATGAACTTACTCGCGCTAAGTCACTCTGTTGACTCGACGGTAACTTCCATAGTTTCGCGCTGGGAATGATACTCCTATCCAACACGAGCTTCCCTCTCATCTTTGGACCCGGTAACGAAGGACATCACTGGACCAGGTCGGTAAAGCATTCCCCTACCTTCGTATGAAGACTGTACACTCACCTCTTCTTCATCTAACCTCCAAGTTCCGGCGCGATAAATGCGACGCTAGGTTCCTATATTGTCGGCGCGCTTCTGTAAGTATGGTTACAAGTACAAGGTCCTCGCTTGCTCCACAACCAGCTGACCTCGAGGAAACTTCTTCCAGCGGTGTATGCTTTCAACCACTCCAACAAGCTGTCTACAAGAAGCGATGTGCAAGGGCAGGGAAGCCTGTTCCTGAAACGCTCTGGTGGTTCGCGAGCTGGGCCACAGTGCTCATGCCTATCGGACTTTTCATTGCGGCTTGGAGCAGTTACCCGACGTTGCCTTGGATTGCGCCTCTCGTGAGTGATCAAAGGCTTTCTAGCTTGACTATTCGAAGCTGGTTGCTAATTCAAGTGTTTATCTTCCAGATTGGGTTTGCATGTTTTGGATTTGGGTAGTAAGTCTCTCGAAAGCACAAAGTGCAGGAACTAGTGCTGATTGATACATTGACTGTAGCTTCACAATTCTCATGGCGGTCTTCTCTTATGTCATGAACTCGTATGGGAGTTTTGCTGTAAGCGCTTCCGATTATGCTGCATATTGCTGCAATGCTGACGGCGTATGCCTTGGACATTTGCCAACCAGGCGAGCTCTCTTGCAGGAGTTGTCTTCGTCCGAAACATCATCGGCGCAATCTTCCCTCTCTGTAAGTTTAGCATACCAAGACTGAAGCCGCGACTTGCTGATGCACCTTTTCGGTTATCGCCAGTCGCACGTCAAATGTTCTTGGCACTTGGAAATCAATGGTCACTTTGCCTCCTTGCGATCATTTGCTGTTTTCTGGTACCAATTCCGATCTGCCTCTTCCGTTACGGAAAAGCTGTAAGGATGAAGAGCCCCTACTGCGCCACTCACGATTGTTGAACGCCGCGATTATTGGAGTTGATACGGAACTAGAATGCGATGTGCTATACATCTTTTCCCCGTGGTATCATATAGAGAAACACTTTTGACCAATTCGAGTTACGGCCTCGCTCTCACGTCTGAACTACAATCAAATGAATCGCCACCGAATGTGGTATATTGATCAGAAGAATACGACCGATTTGACAGTCTATGTATCCCCAGCGTTCTGAATTTGAGATTCATGCATGGCCATTTCAATAAGAGTTGTGATATACTATAGAAAGCATATGAGACGGAGTGTGCATCACAACTTCAGCCCATCTGGTTCCCTGACGAAGCGGAGCGTCGTCTCCGACAGGCTTTCTCGCACCGGATCTGTTACCATTCCCGTTCTCTGATCCTGCCCTGCTCACCCGAACGCCGTCCCCCACGCAGAATAGTACCTGTAGTCTCGACCGAAAGTAACACCATTCCCGGCGATGAGAACTGCGGACTACATCCTAGTGCAACAGCAACGAAACGGCAGAAGCAGAGAAGAAAGAAGAGTACTGAAAGGGTGCGCCCGAGATATACACCCAAGCCGACGGCGTTTCAGCCTGTGTCTCACCCTGATCGGACAAGCACTGCTTCGCTGTTAGTTGGAGAAAGGGACGAAGGAGCTGGATGGTGATCACCATAGCAGCTCTCTTGTGAGATCAGTATGCACCCTTGACTGAAGCTGTGTCACCATCCCTTACTGCGAAGATGAAGCTCGGTATATATCAGCGTCTGTGGTACGTCCGCGTCGGGACACCTACCATGCATTCCCGCACTGATCTTCGTGGGTCTCGCGTTACCCAGGGTGACCGGCACTGTGTGCTTGATCTCATTCCTGGTATATACACCACAAATATTCATTGCATGGCCATGGTTCGGTAGGCGATGGTCGATGAGATTTCTACAGGTTGTAGGGCCTCTCAAGTGAGTTCTGCTTGTTGTTGATCGTTTGCGGTGGCATTCTGGGTGACATGCTAATAAAGGTTCGTCAAACAGCTTCTGCGGTCTAATGATTTTCTGGAACTACTATCTATGTGTCACTACAGATCCTGGTCATGTGCCCTCCGGATGGGTGAGCTTCGACCCGATGAACGGTATACAGCTAGAACTATATTCTGATTCATGTCAATTTCCGCAGCGTCCGGATCCAGCTACGAAACAAGCGTTCGAAGTCAAAAAATTGACACATGGCCCCCGGTATTGCAAGACCTGTCACGAGTATAAGCCTCCCCGAACTCATCATTGTCGTCAATGCAAAATGTGTATTGTGAGTCAAATTAATCATCCTGCAAGCACTCGTACCGCGTTGACTGTCCTCTACATTTGCAGCTGAAAATGGATCATCACTGTCCTTGGATCGCAAACTGTAATGTCATCCGCTCAGCTAAGGTGTTAACTCAAAGCTGATCGCCTTTGATCAGGTGTCGGTTTTCACAATCAGGGGCATTTCCTGCGATTTCTGGTCTGGGTGGATTTCGGCATGATATGTCATCTGCTCATTCTCCTTTTCCGAATGAGAGATTTTGCGTCCTGGTCATCGGTGAGAGCAACGCGCCATGTACATGTATAATACCAACCCCATCTTACTCACCTTATTGCCTCAGCCGGAACCAACAACCGCCGACGTGTTGTGGATGGTCTTCAACCTGGCTCTTGGTGTTCCTGTTTGGCTATGCATTGGGATCTTCTCGCTCTATCACCTCTATTCCGCGGCCGGGAATTCAACTACAATCGAAGGTTGGGAAAAGGACAGAGTAGCTACACTCGTGAGGCGAGGGAAGATCAAAGAGGTGAGTATCCCCGAGTCCTCATTTGTTGGCTGGCGAAAGCTAAGCAGCGTCATAATCAATCAGATCAAATATCCATATGTAAGTTGCCCTACTTTCTGAGGATGTCAATTCGATTCTAGATATTGATTTATTCGCATGCATCCCGATTCGCAGAATCTCGGCATTTACCGTAACTTGCAGGCTGTTTTGGGTCCCAATCCCCTTTTATGGCTCTGGCCACATCCGATGCTCGGGGACGGTTTGTCGTTCAAGGTATCAGAAACCGTCAGCGGTGAGTTTCACAGCGCCACAGATTGGGCTGAGGCGAATCATACGGAAGGAACGAATCAAGTGGATCATCAAGGTTTGGTTAGAGATGGAAATATGGGTGGCGAGGCGGCAGACGGTACAGGCTCCCGATATAGATCGTCTCCCTCGAGTATGGTCTGATGCCGAGCAGAATGGAAACCTGTAAGTCTATTTGCCAAAGGTTCTACGTTGCCCCAAGTTTACCTATATTGTCTGCTCAGCCTTAGTTGGCTGCTCTGCGCTGATCACCGTCCTCACTTACAGACATCTTCGAGCAACATATGTGGCCACCTCGTGATCCAGATATGGACCGTTCGATAAGACCTCTACCGAGTCCTCTCGAAAATCCCTTTACGTATGGCAGCTCTTTCAACCCCGCCTTACAACCCTCCAATTCGAGATTACGCTTCCGGTCACAAACGGAACGCAATAAAGAGGAGCCGGCGGATCAGATGCAGGCTTTGGACCTCAAGGAGGGAACCGATAACGATATTTATTCTTCAGGTGAAGAGAGGGATGATTGCACGCAGAGGAGTTCGCCAGAGCCTCATCTCTCCGATATGGACGACAGCGAAGACGAACTGTGGCGCGATAGGGAGGACCCCGCTCGCGGTGTCAGAGTGCGGAGGGGAAGCGAAGGCTATGAAGTCGCAGCGGTTGGTAGCTGGAATTGGATGAATCAACTGCAAGAGCTAGAGCCTCACGAGGCCTCATGAACAGCATATGACACGTATGATATACTTAAGGCATAGACGCTAGTTTTGTTCACTCTGAGGATGAAACGCGATAGACGGATGGTCTATTCACGATCAGATGGAACAGTCGCAGCCGGTAGTTGCAACTCGTGTGGCTGAATCATACTTTGTCAACCTAAATTGTCTAAGGAGTAGTACAAACCATTTACGTCCAGTTGAGACATGACGGACTATGACAGCTACAAACGGCATTCCAGATACAAACCATGCTCCCTCAAAATCTTTCTCTTCTTCGAGACGGCCTCTGCCGTTTTGACTTCTGGCATTTCCACATCTTGCGCTGCGTCCCTTTTCCGACCGGAACTGACGCTGTTACCTCCATCAGACCGCGTAGGAGACGATTCCCTAGATCCATCACGACTGTCTCCATCCATGCTGCGATTTTCGACAGAACTGCAGTCACTGCCGAGATCCGTAATGAGGCTGGGAATTCGTGAACCAGCTCGCATAGCAGCAGCATTACAGAACATACGACCGTTGCTGGCTTGGGCGGGGGAGATGAAGGTGAAAGATCCGGTCATAGACGAAAAGGCTGAATTGATATCACCTCCCAACCGAGGCATCGGTACCGAAAGCATGTTTTCAGGTGACGCGCTAAGGCTACCGCAGACCGTTTGGGTTCCTTCCATGATGTCGTCGCAAGCGGTGGCACTCTCTGGGAAGAACTTGGCTTTGGTAGTTGCAACGAAACTAGGTTCTTCTTCCTCAGCAGTCGATTGCTTTAGCCATGACATGCATCGTTCCTTTTGTTCCGGATATTCCTCGAAAAACTCGTCGGCAGGGAAGCGCAAATCGAAATCAAGGGCAAAAGCCATTTGCAACTCTGCAGTTTGAATTTCTTGAGGACACAACGTTGATACTTTGTGCCAAGCGCGATTGGTGTATGCCTTGTCAACCAAATGTTTGTGCGCCAACATCAAAGCAGCCAAGAAAGACCGTCGCGAACAATTGAGAGGGGAATCGTGCTCAAGCGTAACCAGCGGGATGCCAGATTCATCTTGAGGTAGAATCTTTGCGCTCAGTCGCTAATGGTCAGTAGAATTGAGTGTTCCCAAGACAGAAAACGATAAATGTAGTCGACATAAGTAACGAGTCGTATACTTGCTGGTTTCCGCTCTCTTGACATACCTCGAGATATTTTCTGGCAAGCCAAAGCACTGCACGGGAACTGCGAGTACGCGTCCAAATCTCCTTGATGAAACATTTGAGAGAGGGGAGACCAGCTGCGCTGTTTTGCTGTTGAGTTTGCAATACTGTAACCATATCATCGATTTCGGAACCAGAGTATTGTGATTTGGGAGAATCGAAGATACGAGCGGACGGCCAAGTGGTGCAGAGAATATCGTGAACTCGATCTAAATTTGCGGTAAAGGCCAAGCATGATTTGCAATGGGGTTCGCGAGCGTGAAGAGGCCAGACGAACGAATAAGCAAAGGTTTGGAAAAAAGTTCGATTTCACAGGGTGTGCCACAGTCCCCACAACACCTTGACAGAATGATGAATCCAATCGACTTACCGATCATCTTTTCTGTTACTATCAAGTCTTTTTGTCGTTTAGCTTCGAGGCTTGAAGGTTCGCAAACTGATGCTTTGGCAATGCATTGCTTGCTGACTTCGCTATCTCCTCGAGCAAGCGTAGCCCGCTGAACACAGCCTGGCAATGCAGACTTGCGTTCGCCATTTGGCTTCGAAGCTTGCGCGAAGGGCGTTGTAGAGAAATCGCCAGAGAACTTGATAGTAGCAGTACAAGAGGCGGAAGGATTGAATGTAGTATCTTTCTGCAAAGAAGGGGCAGGAGGTGGAGACGGCGTTGAAGGATAGAATCGGTTTCCAGCTGAATGATTTTGGCCGATGTCCTGTCGCCATGCATGAATTGCTGCATCGACGTTGGCTATGCCCTGATTGTCGAGAGGCAGCCTAGATTGGTTGTTTGCTGTTGTTGGGTTTTTTGCTGCGGATTCGAGACGGTGTGAGCTCTGTCGTGAAGGTGTAGGGGCGGAGATATTAATGGATAACGAATTCTGGTTACCATATGTGTCCCGAGACACAGAGGCAAGATTGACTCGGTCTTGCTGACTGAGCTGAGGTGTGACTGCAACAGCAGATGTGCTGTTGATATCGAGGTTTGCGAAGCTCATCGTGCTCGAATATATGCTATGCAAGATCCACTGGAAAGACGAGAGTCGACCGGTGGCGAAAATGTACTGATGATTTGTTTGACACACGGAATCAATGCGACTGCAAGAAAGCTAAGTGATTCTTGAGTGAAGAGATGCCGAACCGAACGATGTTGTGTAGTAGTTGACCGTGTTGCGAGTGATGTATCAAGGTTGTAAATAGCTTTTTACCTCCTAATGGAAGGTTCAAGCTGTGACGATGAGCGCTTTGATGCCTTTACCAGCCCCGATGGGAGCCGGCAATGGCCGCGGAAGCGATAACGTTGATGAACATGATGGAATGGCTGCGTTGCTGTCTATTGAATGCGATTGTCGAGTATGTGTGGTGTATAATACCGGAGTTGGAGAACAAGTGAATGTAAAGTAACGCACAAAGAAACAATCCCTAGTTGTCTCGATAGAAACCGGATGCCGGCTTGTGTTATCGATAGTTCAGGGATTATTGCTAAACAGACGTTGTTGTCGAGTTGTATTTACAAGCGTTCTCGAACGTCGAAAAGCATTTTAAGATAGTAAAGTGGGTGGCGAAAAATGAAGAACCGAAGTGAAGTCTAAATGTTGAGACCACGCATATGCGGCGAAAGGCGGACGTGATGATAAGTGGTGAGGAGCAATGAAAGGAGGCGAAGGAGAATATGAGCGCAAAAGGGCGTGAAGAGTTGTCAATTATTGACGGAATACGACGTGGTCAACCAGAGATAACTTACCGATAGCCTCCTGATTATCAACAACTGTACGTCTCGCTCGATGATAATTCTATAGCTAACCTACTCCAGAGCGCTTGTGTGGGATGTGTGGTCTGGCTTTCAAACCCGCAGAAAATGTTCACTAGGTGGCGTTATACCAGGTTAACTGGTCGGGCGACTGAAGTAACTCGCGGTATGTGCGGTGGCGAGAACTGGGTGTTTCGTAGCCGCAGATGCCGAATAAGTTGCGACGTAGGACGACGAGTCAGCTGTACGGACCAACAATTACGGGTTGATAATTGCGGACCACAGACTGACGTGAGCTATCCGGTGTAATTTGCTCAAGAGCGATGTCTTGATTTTCAAGGGCGGCAACGCGAAATGTCTGCCTGGGGTACTGTTCGTGTTGTATAACAAGAGATGCAGGTAACGACGGTGATGACTTGTTTGCTCGTTCGCCACCGGCTGGTCTAAAAGTCAGACGGTATGGGGCAACAGTCAATCGAGGGAGGAGGTGACTCAAGCCGAAACCGTCGCCACCAGGGCATTCCCCTGGCAAATGACTGGACCCGCGGGAGTCAGCGGATGCAACCCCTCCCCGCCAATGTTTCATGCGGGCGACTTTTGCGCGCACAGCGGATTTCCTGAAGAGGCAAGAAGCCATGGTGCCTCCGAATCAAGCAGCGGAGATATCTGGCCAACAGCTTGTCAATGCAGCTCAACGCTACCGGCAGCTCTAGCATCTGCTCACAGGAGTACCCACAGCTGGTGTCTTACAGGTCCTGTTTTTCGCTGCCACGATTTTCGCAAGTGCGGCAGTTGGCCAGTTGCGGAGTGCTTTGACACGGCGCGGCGGATACGCGTCAGCTTTCACGCTATACTTTACCCTCAGAATGGCCTTGATCCTGCTTGTAAAGTGTCTAATCAGGACCCCAGAAAAGACGATTTCATAGCCAGAAAAAGATGAAGAGCACAACAGCAGCTACCAGTAGTTCGGTACTTGAACTGGTGTAAAGTGAACAAGACGCATGAACAGGTAACAAGTACCCGAGAAACAGCAATGGACAGAGAAAATGAAAGCAGGAAGCAATTGTATAGCATGAAAACACGATACTAGCGGAAACACAAGCAGCATATTACAAAAACCCATCAGACTCGATTCGTATGAAACGCCCACGAAAGGTCCCAACATCAACACCATCGAAACGGTGTCTCTGTTTGAAGAGACCCCCCGCCGGACTTCATCGATTGGACAACTCGAGAACCCGAAGGCTAACGAGTTGCCCAAGCAGACTCCGTGTAGTTTAGTCAACTAAACAGGGCGCTACGAAGGTTTGAGTCATCAGCTGGGTTGAAGCTTATGTGGCTTGAGTAAACAAGCAAGGATCAGTTAGCTACTGCAAATATATCCTGCAGACTGTTCAGACACAAAAGCAAGTCAGCAATGTTGCTCCGAGGCGGAAGGATGGGGCCAGAGAAAGCACTCACGTATGATCATGAGAAAAGAAAGGAGGGAGAGATGGTTTGAACGGTTCAATCCTGCATCTTTATATACCATTCCCCCGCGACTGCTCAGGTCGCAGACGGGTCATTGGAAGCCTCGCTTAGCAAAAAAAGGGGTTCACGTGACCTTCTGTGTAAAGTCACGTGATTGTCATCCGCCCTTACAGCGGCTCTATGTCTCAGTGTCCATACACCCTAGGGGCCAGAACTATGGCACGCACAGAACTAGCTGGACCTTTCGTTCGCACATCTTTCACCGAGCAGTCGTCCCAGCTTGCTAGCCTTGCCGATAGCCGCGGGAGATCCTTAATCAGCGGTGCTGCCGCCGAACGGGTCCGCCGAACAACTCGTATGTGGCTGTCGACTTCGCCACCGCTGCGCCAGTGAAGCGCCGTTCGCTTGTTTTTCCAACTGTTCTGTCGATTAGTCTATCAAATGTATGACGCAAACCTATGCAAAAGGCTGCGCAAACTTCCTCTGTCCTGCATCACTCGCAGCGTATTTTGCACCAGCAACCGTTCCCGTATGACCGTTACAGCATTTTCATGCGCTGTTTGGTAGGCTGGCGTATAGGAGATGCCCTGTGTAGACAGCTTACATGTTAAGCGATTCGGCGGAGAGGTTGTGTTAGCATGATCGAGAGGAGAGCCTGCCCCTGAAATGCTGCACAGAAATGCCATTGCTTTGATTTAGTTCGACCTGCTACACCTCATTGCACCGGACGCGGAGCACCAGGTTGTGCCAAATCAGCACGTAGACAGAACCTCGAGACGAACAGATATTCAAATGACACCACGGGCTCATCTCGTCCAGTAGATACTATAGTATGCGAGAAAATCTTTCATGTATAGCATTATTGGAACATAAGCTGGTCTTGAATGCTATAAACATTACTACCCCGAATCTGAACTGCCTTGAGCAGTAATCGTAGTGTATCAGTCTATCCAGGACACCCTTCTGAAGGTGCCACAAATCTGCGTCGAGTTGAGAAGCACATTGTGCAGCAGTTTGCTATCACCAAAGTATTCGGAACACGTCTGCAGAATCACCAATCCACGCGATCCCCCCTCCGATATCAAGCTGTTGCCGTCCTCTCCTCCGTGTTTGGCTCCACCTGATTCCACATCATTCCTTCCAGACGATAGTCAACCAATCGCGAGAGATAGCACGGTCTTGGCTGCCCTGAAAAGGTAAGAGGCCTCCTGTTCACACGGCTTTACATGTGGACATCCTGCAGCAAGCTACCTAGGACGTTCACGTAAGAGTCGCCACTTGGGAATGACCGATCCTGTTCTTGTTTCAAGCACTCGGAGGATGACTCAGAGTGTTTAGCCATTGTAGCTCCGGACGCCAGGTTTTCCACCATTGCTTCGGGCCGTCCATGTCCAATAGGTGACACACTTCGAGTCGGTCGCAACTCCGCTTTCTTGGCTGATTTGTGTTTGGCTTGCAGTGCTTGCTTGACAAAGAGCTGAGGTTGGCTGAATGGCGAGAAAGGGTCTGGAGTTCTAGAGTGTTCCGCCAGAGCTTTTTGGTCCTTCCTGTCGGAAGAACACATAGACCTATCAGAGGGTCCACGAAGCTCACCGAGATGGTCACATGTCTGATCTCCGTTGTGGCTTTTTCCCGAAGAGGAAGCAGCGGTACGAGTAGATCCCATACTAGATGAAGTTGTGATGGTGAAACCTAACTTCGACATAGCTTGTTGACTGCCACTCCTGCTGAAAGGCGAGAATTGATATTCAGAAGCACTTTCAGAGGATTCGACCAAAGAAAATCTTGAAGACACAGGTGGCAGGGAAGGTGCAGGCTCTCTGTCTCTATCTGGCAAATTGAAGCGATTATGTCCTTCTTGCGCTCCAGCGTGCTGGAAAGCGAAATCCCTACCACCGACATGATATCCTCCCATTGAAGCAGGCTGGGCCATAGAATACGGGTAGGCTGGTTGAAGGGATCCGGAGGAAGGAATGTTATGGTGCAATAGTAAGTTCTGTGAGTAGGAGATAAATTGAGGTGGCAAACTAGAAAGATGTTCCTGCTGTTCCGGGTTAATAGCGTCTGGCATTCGTGGAGATCTACTCTGCGGCCTTTGAGCTTTTGCATCGGCCACAAATTGCTTTCCAATGATAGGTCCAGAGTACATTCCCGCAGGCATTTGTTTGAAATGTCCTTGTCGGAGACGTCGTTCTTCCGCAGCAAGCCATTCTGCATCCTTCTGCGCCTCACCATTTTGTTCTTGAACTGCGATATAATCTAGGACAGGCTTGACCTTGCTAAAGACGAGAGACTTGTATTCAGGTTCAATACCTGGGAAGCAGCGAGAGCAGACGGTCCGCTTGGCCCAATTCTGTTCAGGAAGGTCAGCTTGGCCACGATCAACAGCTGCACATCAGAACGGCACGTACCTCCCGACCACACGAGCAAGTCCAATCACCAGCAATGGTACCTAGAGGTGGCTTGGAGACGTTCTTGACAAAATTTTGAGTCTAGAAGAAAACAGCACTAGGTTAGCATTGCTTGTATACCCAGACAGCACGCTAGTATTCGTACCGGAATATCCACGCCTACACACTTCCATGGATTGATGGCTTCCTTGCCCACAAGGCCCCGCATGCCCATGGCGTAGCAAAGAGCAACATCACCGGTAACAAGAAGATCGCTCAATTTGGCACCTTCCGTTCCAAGTTTGAGTATAGCATTCACGTGACACGTCAGTTTAGACATAATAACCATAGGCGAAACATTGTGCAAGCTTTTTGAGGATGGCCCTGAACTAGGAGACATGTCACTTGAAGAGTAAGGCTGAAGAGCTTGCAAATGTTGCTGTTGCTGTGAAATTGCGCGTATAAGAGGGCGGTTAGGGTTTAGGGATTCACAGCTGTTCCCCAAACGAGATGTCATCCACAATGCGTACTTGAGAGGCGAAGACGGGGGAAGAGGAACTTACTGTGCACATGTTTCGGTGTTAAAGCGGTTTTCGAATCCGCAAAAGTTGCAATGCCAAGCCTGAAATACCGAAGGTTCAGCATGCATCATACCAGATTCGCCTCGCGACCTAGATCGTTCCTCAAGATGGTCCAGATTCGGCGCAAGATAGGGCGGCGACATGAGTTGCGGGACCGTAAGAAGCACAGGACTAACGGTCTTGACTGCTGCAAAGCTAGGCGGGCTTCGATAGCTAAACATTGGGGCCGTAGGAGATAGACGCGGCGATGGAGTTTTATGCAGAGGAGTGAAGGTCGGAGTTCCGTATGCATTATGCAATTCCTTTTCTGACGGTTGAGGCGCCCAGATGGAGGCAACACCGATCAAATTGTGGCGATCCTGTTCCAAACGAAAGTCTTTGTTTTTGTCAATAGGACTTTCATTCCCCACCATTGATGATTCGCTTTTCTTTTGTTCAAGCATTGCATTGTTTTTGGTGCTAGTTGCCAGTGGTGCGATAGAAGGTCGTGGATTTCGCATTGTTGAAACAGTTTCCTACGCACAAGAATGGGTTAACGTCATTGTCGAAGAGCTATTCCCACATTGTTCGAGACGAACATCACTGTAGATGTTGCCATGTCGGGACTGAGGCGGGGGCAGAGGCGAAAGGTTGTTTGATGCAAAACTAGTAGAGTCTGGAGTGTCGCAGAGTGTCAATGGTAGTTAGTACTACAAAAACCTGCATTGTACACAGAAGATGTGCAAACTCACTTCGAGGTAACTATATAGCAGAGCGACAGGTTGTGCCGGCTTGTCATTCATTTATACAGCGAACTCACACATCTCATCACTCACTGGTTCCCGTGCGCCATTCGCAGCCTTATCCAGATACACTCGCACAGACCCCTTGTTGGCCGGGGACATGTTTGGAGTCGGGCTATCAGTCGAAGGTTGGTGTGACATTTCGCTGGTACATTCTCCGACAGAAAAGACAGATGCTTGAGGATTAAGCATTCTACGGCGTAAGCTTCCTCTTCGGGATGTGGCCGAAACCGGTCGGTCGAGCCGGTTGTTAAGAACTGCTGAACAGAGTGATACGGAAGCAGTGGGTTGTCCGGTTAGCAGAGAGACTCTAAATGCCCTTTGCAGTTCTCACAGGCTTTGCGACTCCTTTCCCGAGAGTGAGTTGCTAGGATGCAGGTATGAGATCACACCGTCCGTACCAATACTAGGATGTTGTCCAGGCTGACTACTGAGCGAAAACCGACCAGCTTGTCAGAGGAGATAATAGTGTCAATGAGTAATGGACCACAATCGGGCATTGATGGAACACCAAAGGGATCCTCGTAGAAAGTCAACCAACATTTCGCGCGGATCCGAATAGCGGGGAGGGGGGTAGTGTATGAACGGAAGAAACGCCGTTGGACATTGCAGCTGGCAATGCTCAGGAAAACAGGTATGGTCGCTCAGCGCAGCAGCTGTTCGGTGCAGTATCATGGTACTCATGCTCACTTGACCGATGGCCCGGAGAAAAAAATCGTTCGGAGTTCGGATGTTCGATAAGATTATAGCTCACTACGGAAAGACGCAGCAAACGGCAATTCACCAATTTGTGGACTATCTACACGAGGCTCGTAAGTATATTGATAGCAACTAAATGTAAGTAATAAGACAACGACGAGGCCTAACACTTAGGGATAGCGCTTTGAAAAGACGACTATCGCTCCCACATAGGAGACAGAACGGAATATCGAAAATCAAAGGTGCAAGGGCAGTAGGGTGGTTAAAACACATCTGAAACACTACAAGATGTCCATATGTAAGTGTGTGAATACGCTTTGGGCGCTGAATGAAGCTCACCTAGTCACAGCGGAACAAAGTCGCGATCCATAATTTATTCCTTCTTCTTCCTGGGGGCAGCGATTGTTCCATCCTTTTCATATGCAGCCTTTTCCCTAGCTGCTCGGACCTTGTCATCCTCGGCTTCCTGTTCGTAAGGCTGTGGAAGACGAACGAGTCAGACCAAGATGCTCATTGTAATCCCGAGATCATTGCTCACCTTCTTCTCCTCAGCACTCAGACCTCGCCACTGTTCGCCCAACTGCTTGCCGATTTCGCCTGCGAGAGAAGCCAAGGTTAATAAAGAACGAAGAACCCAATGAAAGAAAGAAAACCCTTACCGAAGGTAAGATCGGGGTTGGACTTCTTGACATTGTCTCGCTGAGCCATCGAGTAGAACATGAATGCGGACATAGCCCTGTGAAATAAGATTCGTCAGATCCTTGATCAGTCGAGAAGAGCAAGACGACTATTTACCTCTTGGGTGCGTTCGGGTCCTTCTTCGCCTTGGTAGATTTTTCACCAGCAGCCTTAGGCATCTTGAAAGTTGAGGCTGTTCGCATAGAAGCAGAAGCGATGTTAGCCTTTGTGCCATCGGTATGAGCGACACATCTTGAGCCGCTTTGAGAATTCTGAGTGTAAGATGTAGGAAGCCGATTCGACGACCAACGCTTCCAGTACATTCAACACATAAGTGATAGAAGAACGCGTGTTGAGAACGCGTCCCGAATGGAAAATGAGTCAACCACCGATGACGCCAGCATTCCACGAGATGTTGGCAGTGATGGTGCAGGAGCTCTTTGAGGTAGCGAAAATAGTACTTACGGAGTAAGTAAAATACGGGAGGTGTTGTCGGGTGTTGTCGATTGACAGAAGGTTCAAGTTTGATCACAGGTGAAGGTACTCGATGCTACCAGTAACTAACAGTTTTGTGTGAAGCCAGCCAGCGACTATGAGCGGAAGGTATGGCTGGGCAGGCCCGGCTGAGCTTACATACAAACTGGCTGAGCCTCAGCCAAATCGCTGGGCCGCCCGCTCGCCAGCCACAGCCAGGCAGCAGCGTGAGCCCTGGCTGGCGCGTCGAGCCATTGTGCCATACCTAGCGCTTCCCACGCTGGTTCGCAAAGCGGGACGAAGGTGCGCCCGATCGAGGGGCTCATGATGGCGAGAGCGGCCACACGTGACTGACCTCGCTCCATCACGCGTTCATCACCAGCCGTTTCAAATATCACATGAAGGGATTTCGTGGCCAGCTTGGAGAGTAGGAGTTGCATTTCGTAGTTAACCTCCCACAGCGGTGTAATTTGGTAATAGTACAGGATCCTGGCAGTCAGTGACACAGAATCTGAACAAGGTTAGTCGATTGGCCTTATCAATCGAGCCGACGTATAGCATGATGGCCGAAATTGTCGCCCAGCGCTCCCAGATAGAATTGATGGGCTGCTGGTGAGAGGTGGATGACAGCTCGAGGGATGCAGAACAGAGTACCTCTTGAGCGACGAGCAAGAGAAGTTATGATAATGCTGTACGAGGAGGGCGACGAGCTGTAAAGCGTGTCAACAAGACACCGAGCGATTTCTTGATCTCTGCCAGAAGAATATACATTCCGTTGCGGGCTGCGACATAAAGAGCTTCGCGTAGACGGAGAGCGACCGACTCGGACGATCCATTTATACTGCTGCAACCACTAGCTTGATCAGCTGCTTGAAAGCCTTCCTTGTCTATCGTCTTTCCTTGATGGTGAGGCGGTGTCAGCAAGTCCGCAGCGCAGGGGGGTTAGCTGTCTTCAATCGATCCCTAGTCTAGATGACGTTCATCTCGCCCAAGTGCGAAAATCAGGATCGAACGAATACTGCAACAGCCTAGTTAACCAGCAGTTGTGAGGGGGGGGGGGGGGTTGCCAGCTATGCTACAGCTCCTCAAACGATAGCATGACACCAGCTTACTAGAGCTCGCTCCAATGTCAGCCCGCATAGCTGCTTGCATGTTCATTTACTCCGGGCGCTCCATGTGCCAATTGAAGCATTGATGCAGGTAACAGATTACCTTCCAACCGAATGTGTTGGGGCGCCCAGGGCTGGCCTAGGATTGACATCCCTAACTCGGCTGTCCTGAGAAGACCCTTCAAGGAGCTCCTAGGGATGGGGTCGGTTTACTGGTGGCAGTGTGGATATGAGAATACTGGGGCATAACAGGAATAGCGTGGTCGCTTCAACAGTTCCTTCCTGACGACGCATACCGGAGAGCTCAGGAAATAGAAGCCTTGTAGGAGATAGTGAGGCGGTGGTGCAGCAGTTGAAGGTCTGGCCTTTCTGCTCAGAAGCTGGTAGTGCATTCTACTTTTGGTGATCTGGCAAAGAGTCTTGCAACTCCAACGCGGGCAATTCAAAATGACTTTGATAAAGAAAGTTGTATCAGCATCCGGTTCCCCCGGTCAAATGCCCGCTATTGGTGCTCCCGTTTGGTTCCATTGCCGAGATGCGGCAGCGGTAGCCAAAAACGGTGCGAAGGCTGTGTTTTTTGTTGGTCCACATCGGTCGCATTGGTTGAGAAAAGCGACGCCCTCGACAAATACCCTTGATTATGCCCTTTCGAGCACGGTGACAGTCGCATGACGCTTCTCGACCTCCCGTCCCTCTATCTATACCAGCGCTATACAAAGTGACTATACAAGTATCAAGTATACCACGACCTACAAGTACGAGCACACGCTTGTCTGCCATTCCGCAAACACCCTCGGACATCTATTTGACTGCCATTCAAGACAGCCGCCTCTATTCAAAGACCCAGATACGTCAGATCCCTTTGTCGGGTTGTGGTCATTGATTGTATCGCTCTGCAAGTCGACAATCAGTAAAGTGTAAGTCTTTGCACTCGTGTTCTATAGTCCCACGCAGCTTCGAGCTACATCGCTTCGTGACTTGTATCCTAGGGAAATTCAAGCTGGCTGACATCCTGGTTCGGTATATACAGATTACCCAGTTTTGGACTTCTACCAATTCTTTTGCGGGTTTCGCCCTCGTCTATTGTCTTTCGCAAACCTTGACGATGTCGTTCGTCATCTCAGATAACACTCTAGGCCAAGACATCACTTCCACCTCAAACTTTCCATCTTCAGTCTTTTCCCTCGACAACGTCCTTTCATCCGAATCCCTGGCCGATCAACCAATTGATCTTGAAAAGCAACAACAGCATCATCTTCGACAATTCCTGTACTATCAAGGTCTTGCCTTGCAACGTCAACAGGAGCAACAACGGGCTCTCGCAATCGGGTCGGACTTTAGCGAGACCGACAGCTTTCTCATCAACTCTCGACCTTCCCCAGACACGTTTTCATCCGGTGCTGGTTCTGTAGAGGAGCAATTGCACGATTTCGTGTCTAGTGAAAATTTCTCAGATTCCAGTGTTTCCGCTCCTTCGACGCCTCCCGATCTTCTTGGTACCAACATCCCTTCCCTGGCGGCAATCGACTTTAATCCAAACGACCTGATCTGTTCCCCGCCTACGTTGACTGCTGTACCAATGTCCAGAATCCCTGTCTCGCCATTGAACGACGCGAGCAATGCTACCCACTATTCACAGGATCAGGAGGGTGGCTTGCAATCGAAACAACCTGGGCGACAGCTATACGATCGTCAAATGCACGTATCGCAGGACATGATGTCCGGAGACTCATATCCCGTGTACCGCAACGAAGGCATGCTACCTCAGCCTCCGTTGTATCAATCCGCCGCAAACACTCAGATGTACATGGCTCGTAACAGGTCCTCATCTATCGCGACACCGTATCTAAACACATACGCTCCTCCGATGCCTACTGTGTACATCAGCAATGTTCAGCCCAACGTATATCAACAATCGTTCATGCCGCCGACAGTTCAATCTTCTGCCGCATATGACGGTCGAATGATGCTCCCAATGGACGCCGGCAATCATCAACGCACGTTTTCGCTTCCGGCAAATACCGTGTCCATGCAATATGGCAGTCCGGTGGTTCCCGTTCCTGCGTATCACCGGACTCAAACGACGGCCGCGAACGACAACAGCTTGGCGTTTGCTGACACTGCACCTGAGGCGGAAAATTCTGCATCCTCAGACTCTATTGCCGGCGTTCAGCGAAAGCTCACGTCTTCTGGACGTTCCAAGCCCTACGACCGCGCCAGTTCTTCAAGCCGATCTTCTCTCTCTGGTCTTACAGCCGGTAGTTTGGCGTTGTCCATAACCACTACGGAGCATTCGGCAAACGGTACTTCGTCCAAACCTCCTTCTATCGCAGACAACGGTGCTTCGGGGTCGTCTACCCCTGGGAAAACGATCGTTCTCGAAGAGTTGAAGAATCTACCTCCCGGCATGATTCGCAACCCTCATGGTGGCGGTCGTGGTTACATCCCTGGAGAGACTCCAGTAGATCCTAAGAAAAAGCATCAGTGTGGTATCTGTGGCCGAGGCTTTGCAAGGCTCTACAATCTCAAGGTCTGTCTGTTTTCCTTTGTTTGGGTCTTTATGTGCTAATTACTGATTCTTCATGTGTTCTCCAGAGCCATGCTTCGACGCACGATCCCGCCAGGCCTAGACCTTATGACTGTCCTCATGCAAGCTGCACAAGGTCATTCTCTAGATTGCACGATTTGGAACGTCATCGACAAGGTATCCATCGTGATGGACCTCTGATGGACGCCAAAGTGCAGGGAATCGCCCCGGCTGTCGCTCGTGCGCAAAACCGCATTGCCGAGCGTGCTGCCAAGGGTGATCTCGTCTAGCCCAGCGCGTTACCACATTGCTTAAACAAGTCGTGGCCAGACCTCGTGTCTTGGACCATGCATTCACAACCTCCCTCACAAACCACCATTCATCCCTTGTGTTCGACTAATTTCCCGTGATGGTGGCGGAAGGTGACTTGGGTCTCAAGCCTCACCTTCTGCCGGTATTATGGAAATTGCCGATATCAACGTTTGCTTTTCTCGCCACATACTTCACATCACCGTTACACCTATCACAGTCATATTCGGCGCTTCGGATCTTTTCATGGTTGCGCAACATTATCATCACCTGCCGCAGCCACATCAGTCGAGTGCATTCCCAGTCTTTGTTTTTCGCTATCCACAGTCACGGTCGCTATCTCGTTGACGACTGAATCAGAACATCATCAGCTATCAAGCATCAAGGTCATCAGTTCACTGCGATGCCAAATATGGATGCGAAGAACAACACTAGTAATGTATATCGACCCAGAAAATCCTCACCGAATATCGACAACATAGGGTACCAAGTGGTTCGAAGTGATACAGTGGGAAGCCTGTCCTTCGGATAGGTATAAACACCGATATCAGCTTCAATTCACCTTTTACCGGTAGGAATTGTCGATTTCCTTTCCATAAAACAGCAACATCAATTTCAAAAAGCACCAGCGATACGACAGTCATCAATTATCATTTCAAACTTTCGCCTCTTCGTATTGGCTGTTTCGTTTATTCCGACTCTGTCTTTCAAAATTGTTTCTGGCCGCCTCATCCATCCCGTTCAAATCATCGCCCTTGTGACGTAACATGACCAAAATCTGCACAACAGTGGAACCTCGCCTCCTGTGCTCGTCATGTTCTTGCATGTGGTGTTGCATTTGAGCCTAGTGATAGGATCTTGGACCGTCAGGCATTTCCGAAAAGGCTCTGTTCAGATTATACACGATTTCATCATCTATCTATTCTATCTTTCTTGTACAGTATTGATATAGTCCTCTTTGTAGTATCAGTCTTGTCGCCTTTCAATGTTGTACTTGTGTTTTCGTATATATATAAAAAAAAAAAAAAACCTGATGACATGCTGGCATGTCATTAAGATTGTGGTTGTGGAGCACACAATTTGAAACACCACGTAACTCTCGCTCCAGTACATGCCCTCACAGCAATCATACAGCTACTTATGGTTGTACTGTTATTCCCTCATAAGAATTCCTTTGCACCTTTGGAAACTTGTGCACCAAGATATATACATCGAAGCCATGGCAGGGAAATAGCGTTCGATTTGATCGCGACTTTAGAGCTGAATGCAACCAACGATTCAAGCCGCCACCAGATGAGGAGAAAACGAATAAGAGGTTTCACGACCTCAACTATGGTATTTTCACGTTGCAAACGATACATGACGTCGGCTTCACCCTTCAGCGCGTGGAGCGGGGATGTTTTCAGGCACCTTTGTAACCCCTTTTGACATTAACGATCTTACTTCCTCATACACCCCGCCTCGTCGAGATCTGGATCACAAACGCAATGTTGGTTTTCAAACAAGTCTCGAGTTCTAGGACGTGGGGACCTACGTCATGTATCGCTGCAAAACGCCTTCCAAGACGGATCCCGCCGGCATTTCGATCTTTTCGACTCCTGGGAGATTATCCGCCCTGGATGGGCCAATCGACAGCATGAGTACTGGCTTCTGCGCTTCCAACGCTTGCTTGATGAGTCTGTAACAAGGAATGGTCAGGAACTTGGCTATCTCGCTGGCAAAAGCTCAAAGCTCACCTAAAGGCACTGTATGTGGCCAAAGATGTACCGAGCACCAGGACTCTAGATGATGCTGCTACCATGTGGACTGCTCTAGCTTTGACCGATTCAGAGATAGACTCGCCGAAGAACACTACGTTGGGCTTAACGATTGAATCGTTTATGCCTTGTGCTTCACAATCAGCGCAGGAAGGTACCACGAAAGAGTCGTACTTGACACCGCCCAGATCCACCTATCATGTCAAGTCTTTCAGCTTCTATTACCCCTCATCTTTGCGAAACAAGCATAAGGGCTTACATCTCCATCTGGATTTGTCTTCACTCTGCCCCCATGCGCCTGCTTCACTACCTGCTCCCATGTAGGGTTGAGTTTCCCCAATAATTCCTGAAACTCGTCTCTAGGGTGCATATGGCCCTTTTGTGGGCAATGCACAAAATGAAGGGTTCCGTGCAATTCCAGTATCCGTCTATCCGTTTCCGTTAGATCAAATGGCGATGCTTTGTGATGAAGACGGTCAACCTGCTCACTTGCCGAGTCAAATACTGTTCGAGGTATCTTTAATGTTCGTGTGCGCTTACGTTCTGTGTGATCAACGACGGAGCAAGGCCGAGCCGCTGCAAAGCCGCCACATACATATGGGTTGGATTGGGAAGTGCATCACGTACTGGAGGATACTAGAGAAAAGGGATTTGGGTTAGCCTCCTACTTCCCGGGGAGATTGGCAGCTAATTTCCTTACGCCCAGATATGATCTCGACCAGTCTGGACACATTAGAGTCATTAGACTGGTACATTATTGTCATCGGCGATAAGCTGTATGGTACACTTACATCTCTGCCTACAGAATAATACGATTAAGCATCAGCAAGTCAGATCGTACGAGAGGAAGAAAAGGGTTGAAAGTCCTTACCGGAAGCTATGGCCCTTAGGACCGGGTTCCACCAGCTCGCCGTAGAAGATCGGTCTGTTGCGCTATTCGTTAAGCAAGGCACCTATCGTAGAGCCTTTATGCAGACATACCTATAATTCGGATTCGTGGTATCTGGTTACGCTCATGGTCAGCTTAGGAGAAACTGTATATGCCTGACAACGCCCTACAATGTCCTTCACTACCTCTATATGCCCTGATTCCACTATCAACGCTCACACCTGCGCCGGTCAACACGAGAACCTTGCCCTTGCCCTTGTCCAAGAATTCCTTTGTCTTGGCCACTGCAGAAGGCAAGGTGATATTGGCCAAGGGATTGATGTAACCTGGAGATGCGCCTGTCGGATTGGGCAAAGTCGGTATCGAGATCTTCATCTATAATCGATTCTCCGTGGATATATGATATGTCGGCAAGGGCCCAGAGAACGTTGTAGATGTCGAGGAAACAACAGCGGGAGGGGTGGAAGATACGATCCAGTCGGGGGCAGCGCACTGGCACTTCTTCTCAGACAACAACTAAGGACAAGACCAGAGTGCCCTATTCTCGATCGGACATCATCGCTGCAGTGTCTCACATTCTAGATCAGCCCATTGACGTCACGCAGCTGCGACCTTGGACCGGGAATACAGAATAGCAGTCATCCCCTAGGCCATTGCATACGGTATGCGATGGTGATCATAGGGGAATAAGCGGGTCTGCACTGCGGCAATGGCATAAGGCGGTGGATGGGAGCTGTAACACCGCGCCGAGGATTACCACATGCTGTGTACCCGACTCGCACAATTCAATCAAAATGCCGGCCAGAACGATCCCTCACATGCATATCATAGACCCATTTTCTGCGTGGGCATTGCCTTATAGCATCTACGAAAAACTACATGTGTTTCCATCCGGGAAAATGCTACCTTCGAACGTCGTTTACGATGGTAAAACCGCACACGAACATCCTGTTGGCGACGGAAAACCAGCGAGGGGGTTTTTGGTGAAGTATTTGAAGGGAGACAGGGAAGACGACCAGTAAGAACAACGGGTAGCCCGAGCTGCTTATGATCGGGGCTTCTCCTTCTTCTCCTTCCAGAGGGCCAAAAGACCGACACCGGAGACCTTGACGACCTTGAATCGGACACCTGAGGCGGCAACGCAAGCGATGTAAGTACATGAGGGGGAATGGATAGGCCAAGAGAACTGAAGGAAAATGTGTCACGTACCGGGAATATCACCCTTAGCCTTACCACGTCGACCGAAACCAGAGATCAAGACTTCGTCGTTTTCGTCGACCTGTAACCATGTTACAATCAGTCTTCTGAACCCTCGACCTTGCTAATCCAATGATCAAGGTCTACTCACGAAGTTCAAGCAACCGTCATTGGGGACGAAAGCGGTGACCTTCTTACCGTTCTTGATGAGCTGGACTCGGACACACTTTCGGATGGCGGAGTTGGGCTGCTTGGCTTCGACACCGACCTAAAATAATACACAGGTCAGACACGTTTTCGAGACTCGTCTGAGCGAGCCGTTGCGAGTCGTCGAGCAGCTTTGGTGACCTTGATCCTTCCCTACGTCCCAGGATCTGCCTTCTCTCGTTAGACCACCTGTCCATTTTCACTCTTCCGTGCCACTCCTGCTCGACGCCTCACTTGGCGTCAGACATTCCAGCTCACCTTTTCCAAAACAATACCCTTGGCGTGGGAAGAACCACCAGTGGGCGAGGTCTTGTAGATGTTACCCAATGCTCGCTTCTTGTAAGCCTTGTCGGCCCATCGGTTCTCCCTTCGAGAAGTTCGAAGGGATCGAGCGGCTTGCAATCCTCGAGGCTTTCCGGCTGTTTGATTTGGCCGAGGTTTCATTCATCCAGCGTCCATGTCCAAATTCCCCAGCAGATCCATTGCATCCCCGTACGTATCCATCGTTTCATTTCCGCAAAACAGCCAATAATTCCATCGTCATCGTCATTGATCCATTCCATCAATCCACAAGTTCCGACCCGTCCGTAATTCCGCAAACAACCAAGGAGCACAAAAATCAAGCAATTTCGTCAGACCACTGTCACTACCGCTTCATTAACGAATCCTCCATAGCAGGTCGGAAAGCGACTCACAACCCATTTTGAATAGTACTTGCTGGTGAGGACGTCTTGACTAACAAGGTTACCCGCGTGAACCCGATGGCGATATCACTACCTCGTTCTCGACGCACTGTTGGCATACGATTCCGCCGTGCTCGTCCGCTTGCTCGCCTCCCGCTCAGGCCACTCGGCCAGGAGGCGCAAGCGGCTGGCAGGGGGATTGGCTGAGGCCGATTGCACGCTAGCGTCGCGTCCGGCAAGAGGGCCCGCACAACAGAAGAAGCGGGGGATAAGCGCACGGATCGGGTCTCTCGAAACAAGTTCAATTCCTGATGGTGGAATTTCTTTTTGCCATCCGGCCAGTGGTTAGCTAATCTTCCCGGATCCGCTGCATGATGTGCTCTTTCGCTTATGTGCTCCCAAATCACGCCAGGGCTAGTGCGACGACTGATAGGAGAGGTGAAACGTCAATGGGTCTGTGATAACACCGTTCTTCATCTCGAGTACTAGCAAACAACAAACGGTATCTTCAATCCACAACTCGCCAGTTCACACACTTGCTCTCTGACCCATTCCCGCGCACGCAACCACCATGTTCACCAACCAGTCTACATCCACCAGAAACGCCTCTACAGATCTCATCAATACCAACGCAAACCAGAGTCTCAACGATAATCCCAAGATGGATCCAAATAATATGCACCCCGTAAAGGTGTCCCACAATGCAGCCACCCTCGGCTATCACGGGTCCTTTACGGGGAAATCCAACGACAAGGAGGAAGAACGCCCTGTCAGTTTGTTTGCGCTCGCGGCGGCGGCGATTGCCAAGGCGACCACTAGTCACCAGAATGACTCGATCATTCCTGAAGACGAGAGCGTACTCGCCTTGGCCCGACTTGGGGGACTGGGTGGACAGGTGTGGGCGTACAAGGATACCGCCTTCGAGGCTGAATCATCGGCCGTAGCATCTTACTCTTCCTCTTCCCCCTGGGCCGGCGGTGGCCCACAGTGGCTTTGAAGTCCGCAAGGAGAAAATGCCTCCTGTAAGTATGCCGCACTGATCTTCTTGCGGTTTGCAGGGGCTTACCACTTGAGAGGCTCTTAAACTTCCAGGATATAGTCGGGAGGTCGTCGACGTGGGTGACAAACGCGTCGGCGCAATATTATCCTCCTCGCCAGGATACAAATCAGCAACAGTCTTCTGACAGTTTGCCAGGGAGTGGCGAGCATCTCCCTTCAAACATTTATCTTCGTGGCATTCATTCACCTCTATCAGAATTCAACACTCCCCCTCTCTCCCATTCTGCGTTTTCAACTTGGTCAGCCTCAACAGCACATTCCTCGAGCGTTGGCTCCGTAGCTACCACGGACGTTAATGGCAGCACACCTTCCGGCACTCCCTTCAGTATTGGTCATACCGGGTTTGATTCACACATGCAGCGACTCGCGCATCATGGCATCGATAAATCCAACTCTGCAATTTCGTCGGATATTCCATCTCCTCTTCCACCCCCCGCACCTCGACCGTTGTACAACAGCCTTCCATCGCCTATCCCACACCATCCAGTCTCGCAAGCCCAGCTTGTCGGGTTCCTTTCACCTCTATTCCCGTATCATGCAACTATCGCCATCGCCTGCGCCCGTCTTTTAGAGATTGTCCTCCCTCGAACAGCGCCCGTACTGATTGGCGCAGTCATCGACCTGCCGGCACATTCTCATGGTCCTGATCCAAGACGCCCGGGCAAGCTGTCCATCGATCCGGGAGGAAGAACCGTCTATCTATCATTGCCGCCCTTCAAACCGGCCGCGTCAAGTGAAGACAAGGGCAACGACGAACGAGAATCTAATAGTCAGAATGAAGTCAACCTTAACATCGACATTCGGGATCACCTTACCTCTCTTCTAGACCTTGTGTCCGATGCACTGGAAGCTACAGAGCTTGTTTTGGTGCTTGATAGAAGGAACAGGGAGGATGAAGAACTTCGAGAATTCTTGCATGCGTTGGCCTACGTCGGCGGAGTGGTCTTGAGGACTGGCAAAGTAAGAGGGGGATTGGAATGGGATGACAAGCGATGGGTACTTGTTGGCATTGAGCTCTAGCTAGCTCTCAAGCCTCTGTCCCACCTCAGATGGGCCACTCTTTCCGATGATGTGCCATCGAACCCTAGCCGTCTCTCGACAGCCGCTCGATATCGACTACAACTCCCTTTTCCCATTACCGCCGCCCTAATAATTTTGTTCATTCCCAGTTACTCGCATTTCACGCTTGTTGTATACTATTTTCAAGTTGTTTCAATAGTCACCCTAGAATTCTCAGTTGTAAACCAAAAGTCAAGTAATGTAAAGGTACCTCTCATTCTTCGAAGTCTTGTACCTAAGCGATTCGCCTGAGCACCAGAGTTGCATAATCTTCCTTTGTTGCTTGAGAAGCGGTGACTCTACTCCTTTCCCGATTTGGAAGATTAACACTGGATGAGGTATATAATGGCTGAAAGTCGAGCCCGTCCCCTCTGAACCGCATGTTCATTCCAAAGCCATCTCTTGACGGATTGCCTTTCCCAAGCTTGCGCTCCTCTCTTCCCCTCCGCCCCCTCCCTTTCTCTTCCAGCACGAGCGACAACATACCCAAAGACATGTTGAAACAGATCTTCTCGGTCCCCTTTGCACATCGACTGCAAACCCGCAAAGTTTCACCTACCCGCTTCGCCTCCTTTACGCCAAATAGAAGCCTCGAAAGCAACGAGAGCGCAAGAACTTGTCAAACCGCGCCTATGCAGAAACTCGGCAAGGAACATGTCCCAGAAGCGGAGGCGCTGCGTTGGCTTTTCACTGACATCATGCCAGACATTCAAGTAGTCACGACGCAAGTCCAGAGTCGCTCTTCTTTCTAGCTTTCGGAACGCAATATTGGTGGAGCAAGGGGGACCCGACGCGCATTAGAGTGTAATGACGGAAAGCGTAGGCGGCGAGAAAAATGATACATTGTACGGACAAGCACCAAGCTTTACAACGGTAGACAAGACGGTACATATTCGTTTTTAAATTAATCCAACGATTTACATGTGACCACAAAAGTTTCTGTTTGCCCGAAACTCCAGGCTTCGAAAGTTTGCACAAGAGATAACCACTGGAAGTCCTAGGGGGGACTAATAGATCTCCAGGGGAGTACTGGTCCCGGATTCCCTCACGTAATCTCGACCGGTCTCTAAAGCGGTACTAGAATACGTACTGGTTTCAGTTGCTCCAGTCGTATCAATCTCTCCTGTACTGTCCGAGCCTTCCTTCTGGTTCCCGTAGGAGAGAGTATCTTCCTGCCTCGTCTCTTTCGGACTCTTGGTGAGTTCCGGCATGTCGGTGGCGTTCGCTGCATGGCCGTGGTGCATGTGTTGGTATTGATTAAGATATTCGCGCTTCCCAGTAGTCAGGTTTGTACCGAAAGGCTTTTCTCGTTGACTCTCATCTCTTGTTCTGTGACCATTGACTGCTGGCTCGCGCTTGACGCTATGCAAATCGTTTTTCAGAATTCTGCTAATGGAACCCACTTTTGATTTGGGAGGACTGGCTGGAGCAGGGCAGTCTGTGTGTCCCTCAGCTTTATCCCTATCCAGTAGGTGAATATCGTTGGTAGGGCTTTCGTACACCTGCTTTTCCGGAATTGTAGGGGAATCAGGCGAGTATGTTCTCGTGATATTGCTTCTGAAATAGCTGTCCATCGCTTCTTCGAAGGAGCCAGTTACTTGTGATAGAGATACAGACCCTTCAGTGGAAAATGGGTGAGAAGTCTCTCTGCTTGAGCATATTCCGATCAGACTTACTGACTGCCGGGGGCGTCACCAGGAAATCGACATTTGTGATGGGGTTGTTGTAGTTGTCATCGCCAGGTCTGTGTGACACTGAAGACGTGAAAGACATCAAAATGATAGCCGATATAACGGAGGACCATGTGGATGTAGGGCTTACTATACAAAAAGGCATCGCTAGCCCGTCGGGGCGCCCTCGGGAGATGCATCTTGTCAGTGAACTTCGCCACACCGCGAGCACCGTGAGAGATCCTCTTGGTTGTACGGAGCTGTTTCGCGCGCAGAAGCTGATGCGGGCGGAGATTTCCCTTTTTGCTCACAGAGCGTTTGATGCTCAGGGATGGCTTGATGAAGATACTACCTATCTTGGTGAATCTTTATGACATCCCTCTTCGCGTCTGCTGACGTCACGTACGACTGCTGACGTTTCAAATTGAGACATGACCGAGCGCCGAGCGCCTAGCTTTTCTAGACTGTTTTTCTCAGATACACAAAACTTTGTAACCGCTCACAGCTTCTACGCAAATGAACAGCTGTTCCAAAAGCTAATAATACAAGCAGCTGAACAAGCTCTCGAAGGGCAGCGGACTAGGTGAGTTGGTGTACCTTATGGGCTGCAAGGCAAACCTACTAGCCTTCATTCTAAGCTTCGATGGCCTCTATCAAGCTTCCTGTCCGACTTCGTAGTGTAATTCTTACAGCCAGGTCATGTGACCGCCTTTGCTAGAGCTGTGAGAAAAGAACGATCGGGAAGCTGCACTGCAACATGCACCTGGGGATACCCACAGAGGACGAGTCGCGAGTCCGATGACGACTTAGTCGACGAGGCCATCCATTCCATATTCTTCGTTCATAGAAGATCCTCCCTTTTCTCGCGCAGCCACCGATTGCTACATGTACCTTGTCCACTTGATCAACATCACGCCTTTGTGTTCCACTGAGCCTCTTGACTCACCTCGACAGGAGGGAGCTTTGAACCTTACTGCCACAGCTGCTTCCACTCGCGCTTAGTCCCCAAGCAGCCAAAAACAAGCGCGAATGCCTCGTGGCTTGATAGAGCGCACTTTTTCTGAGGCGCGAGACGACTTGTTGAGTGGTGAGATGAGCGATTTGGCTAGACAAACACAACCCACTCCCACCGTCCTCTTCACCGGTATCGCATAGTCTGCAAAATGTAGGTGCATCACGCCCTGGGCTCGGGCTGTAGCGGAGAAGCAGGTCCGATGCTGATAGTTTCAATTGCCGACTTCCCTTTCTAGGTCTCGACCCGCTGTTCTTGGTATCAACTTTGGCCAGTCGTACGCCTCCATTGCCGTTATCGGCAAAGAAGGACACGCTAGCTGCATCGCCAACGAGGAGGGTGAAAGGCAGATTGCATGTGCCATCTCTTACAATGGCGAGGAGGTTGTGAGTAGTTTTATGGGTCCTGGGTCAACTACTATGTGACTGATCATGGCTTCTGTGATACAGTACATCGGTAACGGTGCTAAACCCCAGCTTGTCAAGAACGGAAACAACACTATCATCGGTTTCCGAAACTTGTTGGGTCACACTTACGATGAAGTTGACCACACCGCCGTCTTCGGTGCCCCTTTGATCGCCGACTCCAAGACCCCCGCTTACACCGTTGATGTCTTGATCACACCTCCTGCACCCAGTGCTCCTTCTACTCGACCAGGATCCGTTGCTCCTTCCGGTGCCGCTACTCCCGCTGTCCGGGAACCGGAAGCCGCGAAGAAGACCATCACCGTTCCTGAAGTGACCACCCTGTTCCTGTCGACCCTCTTCCAGAGCGCTTCCGACTTCCTCGGTGTCAAACCTACCGGAACCGTCATCTCTTGCCCCGCATGGTTCACCGCCGATCAACGAGAAGCTCTCAAGTCGGCTGCCACTGAGGCTGGTATTCCCGTTTTGCAAATCTTGGAAGAAACCGCCGCCGTTCTCGTCGGATACAGAGTCGGTCTCACAGAGGAGCGAAAGGAGCGGGGCTTGCTGGGTCAGCCAGAGGAAGGGAACAAGGGAGAGC
The DNA here is from genome assembly GCA_013461525.1 of Naganishia randhawae. NCBI lineage: Eukaryota > Fungi > Basidiomycota > Tremellomycetes > Filobasidiales > Filobasidiaceae > Naganishia > Naganishia randhawae. The sequence goes on from JABRPJ010000013.1 coordinate 105,728, forward strand.
GAGAAGACCGGGACAAGACGGTTGTGGTCGTTGATCTAGGAGAGACCAGCTTGAACGTTGCGGTCTGTGAAACCGGTGAAGGTGAATACGTTAAGCTTGCTCAAGGTCGAGAACTCAACTTGGGCGGAAAGACTTTCGACGACTTGCTTTGCCAACATTTTGCCAAGGAGTTCACCAAGAAGACCAAGGTTGCATTGACTATCCCTTGCACCGAGTCCAGCTCTCAAGCGGACAAGCGAGCTGAAGCCAAGCTCCGATTGGCCGTTGAACACACTAAGCGTAGCTTGAGTGCCAGTAGCGGTGCCGCCACTTGCGCCGTTGAATCGTTGAAGGATGGAATGGATCTTTCAGGATCCATCAACCGAATGCGATTCGATGGTCTTGCCGCACCGGTGTACCGAAAGGTTGCGGACAAGGCCAAGGCAGTGATTGCTGAGGCCGGCCTTGACATCGCGCAGATCGATGAAGTAAGTTGCTGTGTAGATCTGCGTGTACGTTCATTCATGGCTGAACAGGAATCTGCTTCTTAGGTCCTTCTCGCTGGTGCTTCCACTTTGTTCCCCGGTTTGGCCGCTCACTTGAGCTTGGTCTTCCCCCCAACGACACCTGTCACCTCGGCTCTCGACCCAGCGGAAGTCATTGCCATTGGATGTGCTCTGCAAGCACTTCACTTGACCCAACTGCCTGCTGAGATCAAGGTTGAAGACGTACTCAAGTTGGCCGAGTCGCCGGTTGACACCACCGCTGCGCCCATCGGCATTGTTGTCCCTGGTCAATCGAATGACGATTTGCTCAACGCTGTTGTCGTTCCCAGCGGCCTTGCCTTGCCTGTTCGACGTCGAGTAGAGATCCCCGTTGCCAAGGGTACCGAAAAGGTTGCATTGGAAATTTGGGAAGGAAAGGATGAGGTCAAGGTTGACATTATTGAGAAGGAAAAGGAAGAGAAGACTGCCGATGACGAGGAGGATGAATACAGTGACGAGGAGGACGAGCCCGAGGAGGTTCGAACACCAATCACCAAGAAGACGACTCTGCTTGCCGGTTTGGAACTTTCCTTGACGGACAAGGCTGCTACGAGCGTCCTCTTCGAAGCTGTGGTGCAAAAGGACGGCAAGGTCGACTTGCGACTTTGGCAGTCAGGAAAGGAATCCGAAGCCGCCGTTGCCTCCATCTGAATCGACGATGACCTTCCTACCTTCGTAGAGGCTGTTGCCGACATCGATATACCCCAACATACATCATTACCTGAACCATTACCCAGAGCTCGATCGTCTTCCTTTGGCCAGTCAACTTTGGGAGTGGGCAGTAAAAAAGAAAGGCCAAGCATGCGCGTACTCCGTAACGGTGGACGTGCTGTGTCTATGCCTTTGCCCGAGACACCGGACGGATCGAGTAGGAGGAGAGGAGGAGACGGGAGCGGAAAGGTTGCTTCGTTGATCCAGATGTACGAGCAACTTGGTGTATCATAATTGTATAGATGGATAACCCCGTGCAAGCTCGCACGGGCCTCTTGTTGTTCACGTTGTGTCAATGCATAGCTAGTTTGAGAAACCCCTAAACAACCAGGCAAGACAAAGTTTGCATAACCGACACGACACAGTTTGTTTTGTTAATTCCATTTCCAGCAAATGCCAAGGGAGAAGTAACAACTAGAACACTTTCGAAGGCGAATTCGAGGTAGTGGCGAAAGCATGCGATTGCCAACGCGGCCTCCACCTGGACGGGGGCCGCGCGTCGACTGCGGAAGCAAAATATGAGCGATCCGCGAATGCTTCCTCTAGAAATGAAGCAGATGAGCAAGCTCCAGGTTGATCAAGCGTTGCCACTCGACATTCCCGTACATATACCTTGGCGAATCATCCCTCCTCATCTTCTTTCCTCGACGGAGAGAGAGATATCCATCCTTCAAAGACAATACATTCTGCAACAATGTCTCGAGCGTCCACCCCGGCAAGCGACGATGACCGACGGCGAGACTCTGGAGAAATGCTCTTCATCGGACAGCGGTGTGCACACGATGCCTGTTCGCTTGTTGACTTCCTCCCATTGAAGGTGAGTAACCTAGGTGTTGCTGGAGTAGCCTCGTGTCGCTGATACCTCGCTTGTCCTGTATTTAGTGCCAGTATTGCCAGCAGCCATACTGCAGCACTCACTTTCCTGCAACAACACATTCATGCCCATCCATGCCACCAGCACATATGCTCAACCGCATAGCCCCGCTCTGCCCTATGTGCAATATCCCCCAGTCAACGAACCCAGGCGAAGATCCTAACATTGTCATGAATCGCCATATCCAGCGAGAATGTCAGGGTGCACGGACGAAAATAGACGAGATTCGGGCATTGAAGGCGAGAAAAGAGAAGGGCGAAGTCTGCTGGAAGAAGAACTGTACAAAGGTGTTGGTTGTGAAGATCAAGTGTGACGTAAGTAGAAGATTCAGGAAATCGAGGGGACGTTTAACTGATGAAATTAATCCTTCCAGCAATGTGCACGCCAGTTTTGTCCAACACATCGGCACCCGAACGATCACAATTGCGCAAATCCGTCGACCTCCTCGACTCCTCAGCCTCAAGTCCCCAAACCGTCTGTTCCCTCGTCCTTCCCCAGGTTTTCTCTAAAGAACAACCTGGCGAAATCTACTTCGTCCACGACGGCGTCTAGCTCATTGGCATCTCCCGCATCTTCTTTGCTCACACCAAGCGGTAATCCACGTAAAGATGCAGCTCTGGCCGCTATTAAACGATCTTTGCAGAAGAAAAGCGACACTGTCGCGACAAGTGTCACAAAGCCGGAGTCGGCTGCACCAGTCAGTGAAAAGGGCAAGCCAACGTTGGCAAGCGTCATGCAGACATTCAAATCCGGGTCAAGTCCCACCCTTAGCAAGTAAGTCATTCTCATCAATTCTAGGCCTGAACATTTAGCTTACTGTCTGATTCATTCACGCGATGTAGGGAAGCAAGAGCAGAACTCGAGTCGCAGTTCCGTTCTATGGAGAATCGGTATAAGAAAGGTCTACTGTCTGCTTCCGATAAAGTCAGATATGCCCAGATGTGCGCAGAGCGGGAGTCAGCCAGACGCAATGGCCTAATTAACAAGAATGATCAGTGTGTCGTTGCATAACATTTGACTCATAGCACTGTGATAAGGTATCCAGAATAGAATATAGAACGCTGCAAATATTTCACAAGTTGTATGAAGCATGGATATTGCATTTTGTATCGCAACATATACTAGGGATGACTCTTTTTAGATCTGAAGAAGCCCGCAACATTTCTTATGGCCTCCGGGAAATTTCCTACTTTGAGGTCTTGACCTATCCATTTCGGTAGTTTCGTCGAAATCCGAGGCGTGGAATAACGCCTATCAACCAGCAATAGGGTGGCATAATCGTTCTGATGTCGGATAGCTCGACCTGGGTAGCAGGGTGGGCAATAAGATTCAGCACAGAGAACAGCCAGCTTACAAAGACAGAGAACAGCCAACTTACCGATTGATTGGTTCACAGCTCTCATGCAGAGATTCTGCAAGATGGTCAGTTCACCAGCGTGCCGGCGAGAGATCTGTGCTCGCTTACCTCGTACAGCTCTTGTCCTGCATTGTTCCCAGCATTCGGCAGACCTTCCACATATTTCATGCGCTCCCTCAGTTCCACTGATCCCATGTTCGCAAAAGGTAATCCAACCATGACAACGCAACGCCCGAGATGATCGCTGAAATTGATACCTATAAACACGGGAGGCTTGTTTCATCGAGATCAATCCGACAACCGCTACAATTTGGTCTCACCTTCTGATAGCTTTCCGCCGACTACAGCAAACATGATGGCGCCTGTTCGTTTTGCCTCTTTCTGTGGGAGACCAGACCATGAGGTTTTGATTCATTACTGCTTTTCTGGCATCCTTACCTTTGCAATAGCATCGGCGTATTGAACCAATGTCGAATCCACCTCAGCGCTTGATTGGGGCTCGAAAAACAACTGCCAACGGACCACAGTTAGAACCACTGAGATGATACACAGGGACGAGACGCACCTTTTTCTTCGCATCTAGTCTGTTCAGAGTGCCATTTGCTTTCCAGACTTCTTTCAGCTTGTTGAGGAAAGAATATGACGGCAAAAATATCACAACGCCGTCCGGAATCAGGTTTATGATATTTGCTAGTAAAGTTCCTAGTTCGACAAGCTGTAGTGTTCCAGAGAAATATTAGCTCGGAAATAACCATGTTCCGGAAACGTATCGCCCCTTACCAAACTCTGGTCTCCGCGATTATCGAACTTGAATTCGAATTCTTTCTTGCTCGGCCCTTGCACTATCACCTGGGTTAATAGGTTCTCTCGTGGAATTACATGTGCGCAAGAAAGAATGCTAAAACGGTTGCGCGGTATCGAAGGGAATAATTGCAGATAGAAATCGGAAAGCTGTACAAAGTAGCCATAAGCGCCCTCCTCTGCCTCCTGACATATCAGATCTACCATGCTTACTGGTTCCATGGTTCCTCCTGCCAAAACGATGCACCTCGCTTCATCGATGACTGACTGGAAATGTTCCGCAGGATTCAGTAGCATATAGCGGAGGGAAACTCTGCCACTGTAAGTCCCTGCGGACCCTTCGGATTTGGCCACGGCGCTCCGACAGAGAATAACACGGCCGTCCACATCAGCGTCGGTCAGACTGAGTATGAAGGACTCGACTTGACGAAAAGCCGCAATTGCACTGTAGGATGAACTGCCGTTTCCCTCTGGAGAGATGATCAGGTTTCAGCAGGTTCATATATCCATGTGACACAGTAATGTACTGACTCGTTTTCGTATCTGCACTTTCGGACACTAACTTTTCCGCATAACCGCTAATTTTTCTTGCTAACTGGCTTTCTTTGAGATAGCGACACAATGAAACAATATTGATTTGATCAGCTCCCCCTTTCATCGTGCTCGTGAGATCGCTGATTTTAAAAAGCTCTTCTTTGGCGCTGTAACTCGGCTTGGCGTCGGTATCTCGAGATGCCCAAGCAGAGGTGACGTCGATCAAGCCTTTGACCAAGACAGCCATTTGTTTGACGTGTAAGGAGTGTTCTGCTTTGAGGCGGTTTTTGAACTTGCGTAAATATACATCCAGCTGTCCAAACGCTGTCTCCAACTGCTCGAGGGATATCGACACCGAATGAATGGACAACAACGTATCTATCAAATCTTTGAGAAGCTTAATTCGAGATTAGCAAGCCGCTGGCAAGGCGCTGAAGACAGAGGAGCTTACTCACTGTGAGCCTCATCAACAACGACGATTTGATCCTTGATACTGATTCCCATAGTTTCTCTTGCACTTTTTTGCAATATCAAGTTATATGGCAATGTTACCAGCTACGCATGCAACTCAGCTCTTTCATCCTTTGGATTCAACGGCTGCTTGAACTTACTTCCGCTTGCTTCACACTGTTCCTTGTTGCGTAATACGGACAAACTTTAACATGTTTGCCCAATTGTACAATATCCTCTATGTCTTTCGGTACGGCCTGAATGATGGCAGGGTGTCAGGGACAAATGGTAGAAAATAGTGTTTATGCCTTACCAATATTTGATCGCGAAAATCAAGCATGTCATCTTGGTTGTCTTTCGGCGGCAAATAGGGACACCGTCCTTTCTTGGCGTCTAGATCATAAACATGAAAAGAAGGGCTAACGGTTAAAGCAGAATCTGCGATAACCCGCCATAGCTACGTATTTGGCATACCTGATTTCTGCAAATCAAGACAAGCTTCGTTCATCCTATCATCCCCTTTAGTTTTCCCTATCGCCTGGACCTACGGTGCATTTGAGCTAAGTTGACACGAGCACTGATGCGGAGCAGACCTACCTTCTCATTTATGCATAGCTGACGTCTACTAGCCAACGGTACCATTCTCGTTGGAATATCCGCCTGAGTACCTTGCAAAACCTCTGATGACGATGTATCAGCGGAAGATATCTGTATGCTTGGCGAGCGAGCGGTTTCTTCCGATATGTGAGCAAACGTGGTCTTTAGCAGCTCGGATGTCAATTGACGAAGCTGAGTATGCGTTCTCGACGTATAGAATATCTATAGGGAAGCCAAATTAGGGTTTGTTCGAGTTGGTCGGGCAGATACTAACCTTGGGCCTCTCTTCATCTGCATCCTCTTCATCCGCAGCGTTTGACTTGAATCTTAGTGCAAATTCATCGTGTTATTTTCATAATCTCGCCTCAGGAGCTCTCGTACTCACTGTCGCAGAAGTGCTCTCACTTCGTCCGATATGTTGTCATCCTGCTGGTCAACCCCAGACCCACTATGTAGCCCTATATCCGAGGGCAGAAACTGATCGTCCTCGTCCCTGATCCCTCCGGGAATTACAATACGTTCGTTACTTCCCGCTACCTCCACAGCAAGATGTTCAGGGCCCAAAATTCGCTGCCTCTTGCTCCGGCCGCCAAAGCTGATCAACTTGGCATTTCTTCTCCTCTCCATCTCTTTTTCTCTGGCTTTCGCCAATCTCTTCAGGGTTTCAGTTTCCTTCGACTTCAGGGTTTGTAGATGTGACTGCAAAGAATGTTGGATAACCCATGGTGGATCTGATATACATTTTGAAAGGACATTCATCATTTTGTTTTCATATTGCAACTGAAGGTACTTACCATCTGTACCTGCTTCTCTCAACCTCTTCTCGAACTCAGTCACAGAATGCTCCTGCAGTCGCTTCTCGTTTGCTTTTAGCCATGTCAGCGTCGATGTCAACAGCGTAAGGGACTTTCCCGTCCCAGTGGGGGACTCTACCTAACGAAAACAATCAGCATGGGCCTTCAGACGGAAAGAGGAAGCAGTCTACATACTATTGCAATTTTACCGTTCTCTATCGCTTCGAATACGACCCTCATTAGCTGAACCTGAATGTCGTACGGCTTTGCATAGGGAAATGGAAAGGTTTCCGGGATTTGCAGCGGCGGTATCCCGCCCTGTAATTCGTCCCTGGTGGCATCCTTGGACCAGCTCATGCTGTTTTCCAGACCGTGGCAGCCAGATGATTGGTTAATGAGTCATTTGTAGAAGTGGCTCAAGATATCAAATAAATATCGTGCTGTTCTCAGAAGACCTCAACATGGGTCGGCATCGCTAAATTACGCTGAAATGGAAGGCACATTAGGAACAGGAAAGCGAGCGACGCGTGGTGGAGGGTTGATGGAAGATGCCTGAACATGACGTTTGGAGCGGCGTCACAAACCTTGAAGCTTCAGATGCCTCCAAAGCGTTCACCAAGGTGTTTCATTGACTTTATAGAAATACATATACAGCCTAAGTTCTATACAGACATATATTCGTTGGGTATTATTACAAGATTACCATATATTCCTCGGGATTCCGATTTTTCTTGTTTCATTGAATTACAGTGTTGGTTGCGTGAATGTAGAGCTGAATCTTCTTATCGTGACGGACTATTACTGTCATAAGTGCGCCGTGTGTTTTGGCATTGAGATCGTAACTATCATAGCCCCGATGTCTGGCAATTCATTCGTCTTCAAAGCCAGGATTTCCGTTTTCCTCTTGCCTTCTTGCCGAGTCCAGCGCACGTTGTCGTCCTTGGATGGACTTGAGCCATCTCGTCTCTTCCCTAAACCAGATAGCGCGAATTTCGCTGTCCATTGCGATTGTAGTGTCAGGTTCCTCATTTTTTCGGATACCGAGTGCTGCCTTCAGTTCCTCTTCCTTGACGAGAAGTTCTACGACTCGTTCCTTGGCTCGGCCTCTCCGTGCCTTGCTTTTACTTGGTGTGAGTCCGTCGCCACCCTCAACGGATAACAGACCAAGGACTTCGGCCTGCATGAGCAAATCCATAAAGTCGGGCTGCGATGCTGGCGGGAAGGGACTAGAGGCCGAGCTAAGGACATAGGTGTACGTAGGGTAAAGTGCCTCGGTAGTTATGGACTCTGTTGAAGATGTGTTCGGAGTCGCCGCAAAGGCCACCGATGCAGATTGAGCATGCACTGGTCGTAAACCATGATTCAGTCGCTGGCGGGAAATGAGCCAAGCTAGAAGTATCATTCGAACCTGTACGTTAAGTGAACGAACTTTGTTGTCGAGATTCGAAGATCGAGATGCTGAGCTGATTGCATTGGATGACGCAGCTGCCGCGTTTGCCCTGAGCTTGTTATACGATGACAGGGCTTTCAGCACATGTGAAAGAGAGACTTTGAAAGGCGGAGTTCGGATTTCTGTTCCTGATAAGCTTGCTTTCTTTCGCCATTCCGTTTCGGTCACATTGATCGCTTCGACCATGACACTAAGGCACATCCGCAGATCGCCATTGTTGGCTTCGACCTTCCGACCAACCAATTCGATGGCCTTATCATCGACAGAGACAGGTGTGATACCGTCGCGGTTGTTCGCAAGCGCCTCATTACAGTCGTGGACTCGGCGTTTGATGATTTCCGTCATCTCCTTCGCGCCGTAAGCTTTGAAAGTGAGGTTGAAAGGAGCATGATTGCCCAGAACAGACGCAACAGACTTTCGCACAGTCAGGTCGAGGGAATTAGCGATTGCGATTAGCTTAATGTTCAACTCGGGATAGTTGTGCGGGAGAGCAAAGAGCGATCGCAGGATTTGGTTGTAGGCCAGGTTGGGCTTTACCGGCAGTAGCGCGTCCACCTCATCGAGAACGAGAACGCTATGGCAATCACGATGTTCAGTAACGGCGACTATATTGCGAACGAGTATCACTTACAGTTTCGATCCAGATTGCGCGCTGCGCAAACCGCGCTCAGTGATTCTTTCTGGCTTCTCCTTGCCTTTCCCATCCTCATCAAATCCCCAGGCAGCAGCGATTCTCGACCAGATTTCATCCTTTTTACCCACCAATCCCATGCAGTTGATGAATGCGATGCGGTAGTCCGAGCCAAATTCCGATATCAAAGCGCCCACCGTAGCAGTCTTGCCTGTTCCCGGAGGACCGGAAATATAGAGCCCTTTCTGGTTTGAGCCTGTAATACCTTCATTGGCGGCATCGAACTCGCCAGTCACGATATATCCTCGAATAACTGCCTTTTCTTGATCTCGGCCTATAATAACGCTACCAGTAGTGGGCTGGATAGTAGCAGAGCTGTCGCTGCCGGAAGATGAGCATTTCAGTACAGCTTTTAAAGCCTTGTAGCCGTCTGCGTATTGGCGTCGTGCACTCGGGGTTGCCAGGTGGCCCTCGTCCTGTTCCTGTTCAGACTCGTTCAAAACACCCACTTTAGAATCTGCACCTCTGGGAGTCGCAAACGTCGATGATACCCGTGAGGAGGGGGTGTTTAGCAGCAAGTCCATGTCACTACGGCTTGAAGCTGAAGGAGAGCGCGTAAGGTCGGGCGTTGAGATCCGGCTTGCAGTGGTTTGTACTCGCCGAGTTGATCGCTTAGGTGTCAAGGCAAGTGAGCCAAGAAGCTCGATATCGTCAGAATCTAGCCTCGACATATGCTGCATGGGAGAAGACAATGGCTCATCCACAGGCGTCGATGGGAACAAAGATAGTCCAGAGCACTCCGATGTAGGCGAGGAGGATGTCAAAGGTTGGTTGGAGATGCTGGAGGTTGCCGTATTGGTGCGCGCAAGGCTGAATCGTCCAGATTGCGTGCGAGAATGGTCATTGGAAGACGATGTCTGCGAACCGATGTGATCTGCCGATCTCAACGACACGGGTGGATCGAAAAGCCGTCGATTCGTAGGAGCGGGAGGAGCTTCCTCCTTTCCAGGCTTGCCAGCTTTCGAGGAGTTGTTGGAAGCCCGAGTGTTTCTGGACGATGATTCAGAAGGAAGCATATTTTCCTCATCCATTGTCCCCGCTTGCGAGCTGGGAGGAATACTGGAGGACGTAACACTGTAAGACGCGTAAGACGCTGTCGACATGGCTGAAACAGACCGAGGTTGTAAGCAACTGAAGAAAGCAACAGCAGAAATGATTGCGGTATAGCTTACCTGAAACAGACGCTTCGCTCCGGACGCTGACTACACTCGATACACTCATTTGCCTTTTCCGGCCCATTCCTGGTCGAGCGTTGCTCGTGCCATTACCTCCAGAAGCTTTAGCTAATTCAGCAAGACCCATGCCGAAAGCACTGGCTTGATTGAGTCCGTTCGAAAGTCGCCTCTTATTTGCTGCACAGGATACGCTATACATCGCCGTCGAGCTCGATGACGAAGAACGAGAGAAGCTTGCACTTCGGGTAATGTTGGGGGTTGACGTTGTCCGAGTGACTCTCCGAGAAGACGAAGCAGCAGAGTTGGCTGCTGCATTCGGGGTGGCAGATCGCAAGGTTGGTACTTGGAAAGACGACATCGAGGAGGAAGGAGAGAGTGAAGGATGCGGACGAGAAGAAGCCCGATTGGTCGATATGGGAATCTGCAAGTTTGTGGTGCTCCGAATACATCTTCGTTTTCTGCTGGTCGCCGAGTTGCTAGAGCTTCCCGGCGTCAAGACTTCACGTTGACGATCTTCAACCTGACCGGCAGCTTGAGCTTGAGTCCCTTCATCTTCCCCGTCGGTCTCCTCGAGGTCTTGCTCATCGTCCCTGGCACGCGTGGTACGCATCAATCTCCGCGAACTTCGAGCCCTAGTAGATAGAGCTGGAGGCGTCAATAAAGATGGAGGGTCGATTGAAGATACGGAAATGGTAGGTGGAGAGCGTTGCATAGGCAATGGCTCGGCTTCCGATTGAACATCAGTCATAGTGTGCGATCTTCGCAAACCAAGCTGTAAAGAGCTGTCCCTTGTTCTAGCTTGTTCATTCTCGTCACTTCGATTCGCGACATCATCTTCGTCCCTCTGTTGGCTTCCCGAAGGGCCCGCTCCAGGAGTCGCCAATAATCTTCCAGCTTCGTCTGTGTTGTGACTGTGCGCAGGATGTGCATGCCATCCTTGATCATCCGGAGGAGGGATGTTCTCCTTACCCCGACCGTAGTGATGCGAACGGAGATCGTATGCAAATCCACTAGGACAGCTCTCACCGCAGAAAGAGGACATAGCGGGCTTTTCAGGTGTGTTAATCCGGATTGCGCGTGGGTCTTGATCCGAGGAAGAAGACGACGAAGCATTTTGCTCCAATACCTCTTGATCCGAGTTGTCCATTGTTAGTCGAACGTTGACCATCTCGATGTCTTCCTCCCGATGCTCGGAAATATCTTCCATGATTTCGTCATTTGCAGCGCGACTTGGCCCAGCCCTCGACGTTGACTGCGTAGAATGCGTTTCGTGGTGAGATTGAAAGTAATTCTCCGGGTCGTTTTCATCGTCGCTTTCGTCGATGGCACGCCTTTTGCCGGCTGCGATTGCTGAAGCCGTTGCGCGAGTGTAAGGTCGTGGTTGAGACGGAGATGGAGGAGTCATTGCCGGAAAGCAGGGCAGAAATGGCGGGTCTTGAGCTGAACCAGCTGGTTAATCCTAGTGACGGCGGCAACGATACAGTGTTGAGTCAAGGCTACTTGGAAGAAGTGTGTTAAGGTAGAACTAAGCTGAACACGAGATCGGAGTTGCTCACGAGACGCGTTGAATGGCTGGGAATGGCTGACGTGCGTAGTCGACAGTGGAATTCCTGGGCACACAAGAAGTGCTGCCTGAACTGTTGTCGAGAGTCAAGGAATCGTTAGACTGATATAGGAAACTGACATGCGCTCATGTAGCTAGACACCGGCCACATACCAAGGTGTCAGACAACTCGATGATACGGAAGCGTGAACGCTACCTTTTTGACGTGACTTCGCAACACCGGAATGCAGATCTCGACGCAGACAGAACCCAGGAGCTTGGAAGTAACGCTGCGAAGGCTGGAAGTCCTTGGGAACACGCAGATCCGTGTTGACCGTTGCGTTCTACAATCGACCCCTATATGCCCTACGGCAGTCACTACAGCCAGCTAGCACCCTACGCAAACCGAACCAACCAGCAGGCTGAACGACGATGCCCTCCGCTCGAATCGCGGAAGTTCGTTTCCGCGCGCTCAATTAATCCTCATGTGCCAAACACATTCCCTGCTGTGCTTATTGTTCCTTGTATTCTGCCGGAATTTCGCCTGTTGCCGCGAGGCGAGTAAATGAAGAACGATGGCTGAAATTAAAGGCTGAGATGATTCGCGAGGCGCGTCTTTAGCGGCTTCAGTTCGCCCAGCTTGTCGTGTGCCGGTTGACAGATGCTGTATTTCGTTGATGTCATCAAGCTTGCTTTTCATGTGGAACTGTAGGTAGATTTTGAATGAGTTTTGTACGCATTCTGCGCCAGCTTCCCGGCCTTGAGCTTCCGGTGACCGTTCCAGCTTGTGCTGAGAGCCTAAGTTGACTATGGCGGTACTACTCCGAATCGGTGATGCCATGGATGACCATGATGCTGTACTGTTGGCAACGGAAGCGAAGTAGCTGCATCCAGCTCTACAGCCCACTTTTCATGACATACCTTCCCCGTAGCCATTTCTCATTAGCTTATCCATCTTAACCGCCTTGACGTATGTAGCTGCACACTCGTACTCCAGCATTCCATCAAATAGATGATCACTGCACAGAAGAACTTAGGGGACTTTATTCCAGACGTGCTTGTGTCACGAAAATCGCAACCCTTACGCCTTACGAGTGATGGAAATCGAGGTGGTCCATCACCGTTCATCGTCAGCTTCATCGCCGTGCAGCTCCGCGGTGCAAGCCTATGAAGTCCTCAGATTCATGTCTCGCGCGAATGACCCATTTGGTGTGCTCTATATACATACGCTTGGCTATATACATACGCTTGGCTATATACATACGTTTGGCTGTTCGCAGGGAAAAGTGGAATGTTTGCGCCATATACCACTCCAGACAAACTACTCATATGGAAGACTTGCCAACCAGCCATGGACATTTCCTCCGCTGACCGAATCCTGTGGAAGCGCAGATCGAGGAATACAACAAGATATATGCATATAAATTCCCCGATGGCCTATTTTCACTCCTCGCAAAGAGCAAGTTTGTCACTCGAGGTCCCGCCTGAATGCGAGATATCAATCGAAGAGTTCTTGGATCCAACGTAGCGGCGGTGGCGACGATCAGCGAGAACTTAACTGTCTCTCGAAGTGGTCGGGCGTACCCTGGTACAACCGAGCCACTCGAAGCGGTATTCGAATGCTCATGGCTGGTGGGTTCGGACTGATTGAGAGGATCGTCGCTATCAGAGCACAGTCGGAGTCGTCAAAGGACGATAATCGAGCGATCGAAAGGGAAGCGGAAGCAAAGCTCCATCCCGTACCCCGATGTCTCAGATAATCAGCTGAGGATTGAGCACAAGTCCTCGAGCACTAATCTGAAAATAAAATGGGAAATAACTGACACAACCACAAGTCAGGGTATATATACTTACCAGGTGCGTATCTGCCATATCGAAAAGTACATTGAAAGGGAACGTGAACGGACTCCGTAGTTCAGGACAAAAAGCTGCAGTAGCAGTACTTGGCCCGTGTCCAGCATGTCGAATTCCGCTTCAGCCAACAATAAAATCGCCAACCCCGCCCATGAAACAAAGGTATTATGCCTTTATTCCGGAGGAACGCTTGGTATGCTTGCAACGACACAAGGGTATGTTCCGGAAAAGGGGTATCTCACGGTAAGTCCTGGCATGCGGTGCGTATTTCTAATCTGGCTCAGATGCTTATCGCGCAATACGCCTACAGCAATACCTCAGATCTCAGGCTCGTTTCCATGACCCTCTAGGAGACTCTGTAAGTTTCCATGTATTTGAAGCGAGAAAGACCTGCTCATTGCTCAATCCTGTTACAAGCTCTTCTCTAATTCTCAAACTGCTGCGACCTATCGAAATTGGACTGCCCAAAACTCGCCTGATGGAAGCCGCCCTACTTCCCCTGCACTCAGCCACGCTAAAGATTCGTTGATGGGACGAGTAACATTGGCCAAGACTCAAGCCTTCACTGGTCAACTGGAAAGCCATGACCTTTCCGCGCACACTTTGATTACACCGCCTATCGGGACGAACGGTCATCGGATTCGGTATTCGATTTTGGAGGTAAGAATGTTCCTACTTGTTGGTAGCACGAGATACAACGAACCAACGAGCTTCTACGGTCCTGCTTTCTCGCCTACTGCTGAATGCTATTGGGGCGTGCCAGTAGTATGACCCGTTGCTCGACTCGCCTGATATGACATCAGCGGACTGGATAAGACTAGCTGCCGATATTGAAGCGAATTACTCAGCCTACGATGGGTTCGTCATTCTTCACGGAACTGGTATGTACTTGATATCTAAATCGGGCGAAAGGTGTCTCATTCTTGTCGTTTCCAGACACCATGGCATACACCAGTTCCGCTCTGTCTTTCTTGCTGGAAGATTTGGGCAAGACTGTTATTGTGACCGGAGCACAAGTGCCCCTGGGTCAATTACGAAACGATGCTGTAGAGAATTGTCTGAACAGTATCATTCTCGCTGGAACATACGTGATCCCGGGTAAATACGCCGAGAAGTCATTCTCTAATATCAGCTGATTCCAAGCGCTGTCGAGAGCAGAGGTTTGCCTTTATTTTGACCGTAAATTACTCAGGGGTAATCGCACTCGAAAGGTCTCCAGTTCAGACTTTGCTGCCTTTGCTAGCCCAAATATGGACCCCTTGGCGGAATGTAAGCCTACAGGGTTCCGGAGTTATGAGAAATTGGCCTAATACATTTTGTTGAATGTCTTCCAGTAGGCGTGCTTGTCGAGATTGATTGGTACTTGGTGTATCGACCTACGGCATTACAAGCTTTCAGGGCGCATAAAAGTGAGTGATATGCATGTATATTGAGACATTTCGTACTCACGTTGTCTTCTCTAGAACTCGATAATAACGTAGCGGTACTCCAGATCTTCCCAGGTATTCCGACCGCTACAGTCAAGGCATTTTTATCGCCACCTTTACGAGGCATCGTTTTGGAGAGTTTTGGCGCTGGCAACATTCCACAGCGAGAAGATGTTTTCCAAGTCATCAAGGAAGCTTGTGATCGTGGCGTCGTCATCGTGAATATCACTCAATGTGCCAAGGGATCCGTTCTGGCTTACTGTAGGTGCAGACATTTAGAAATACAGATTGTCATTCGGGCGCTTACATTCTTCGGGAAACAGACCCTGCAATGAGAAAGCTTGCAGCTGCTGGTGTTGTGTCGGGCGCAGACATGACCCCAGAGGTGAGCAGACTCGAGCATAAAGAGATAACACGCAGCTGAAGGAAGCTGCTCGCTTATGCTTTTGTTAGGCCGCGTTGTCCAAGTTGTCGTACTTGCTATCCAAGGATGAGCTAGACACCACAACTGTCCGACAACTCATGTCCATTCCCATTCGTGGTGAAATGACACTGCCCGACGATTCACCAACTGCTGTCACCGGCCAGTCTTCTGGCCTTGAAGGCATTATGGGGCATCTACTGCATCTCAACGCATCACCGAATGCGATAGTGAACACATCTCGACGTGATGATGTACCGCAAACTTCCGGGAAAGTTCAGGGCTCGCTTCCCCGCAAGATTGACGAACACGATAGCCGTCTGGCCGAATCTCTGTTGCTGCCTTACACGCTGTGTCTGGCAGCAGCTAAAGACGATTTACCAACCATGATGGATCTCATCCGGCGCGCAAAAGCGTTCTCCGAGACTTCCTCTGGCCATGGTCGAGGGGAAAAAGTTGGACGCAACCTAATCGACGATTTGGATCCCGCGTTTGGCAAGAATGCATTGCATGTTGCTGCGGATTGTGGAAGTAAAACCTGTCTGGAGGCTTTGTTACAGGTTGGTGCCTTCGTTCATGCAAGAGACAGGGCAGGCCATACTGCGTGAGTCGAGGGGTTCTTTTCGTCCCAGACAGTCTACAGAAGGTGAACTGAATCCGATCTCCTGCAAGTTTATTCTACGCAGAAAGGAAAAGTCATAAAGACTGCATTCGTGTTCTAGAGTTGGCAGGAGCTCATCACGGGGGAATAGACGACATGGATCAGATGGACTAACGGCAACATAAAATGGAAGTTTACGGTTAAGCTTGGCCTGGATCATGAATTGCATACTCCAGAAGGCCATGGCGTCAAAGATTCTTTCCGTGCAAATCCCACCCGAAGTCTAAGTGGTGAATATCATGCATCAATGGTACAATGTAGCTAACGCTTTGCGACAGCAACGGTCATCTGAGCAATAGTGGCAGACGTGCGTGGCGGGACCTCGTTGTAATGCGTCTTACCGTATATGCCAGACAGTCACTGAATGAGCGTTAGCCTGCGGAGGTTTTGCCCTCGCGATGGTGATGGTGATCAGTACTACCACTACATGACGGATGAAAAAAGACTCGTGTCCGGCTGAAGTTTAGACGACGCAATCAGGAGCCGGATTTCATTTCCGAAACGACGTCTTTTTCCCGTATGTCAACTGTGTGGATATGGTCATAATCTGCGTTCGCCCTCATCTCTTGTTTGCCCTGACTAGAGCATTCATTCACGCTTCGCTCTGTCCAATCCGCTATACTCTTTGGCCTATTGATTACAGCTAAGTCAACTTTGCCAGATCGAATTCGAATCCACTCAACCGCTCAAATTGCTATATTAAATAAATGATCGCTCAGTCGCCTGACGGTAACCACGTAGGGAGAAATGGAGGGGAATACTAACCGACATGATGTACCCTTGACTATCAAGCCATTGCACGACCTCGTCCGGATCTTTCATCTTTTTCTTCGTCAAACCGTTCACATCGGTTTCACCCGAGCGCAGACGTCTTTTTAACCGCTGGTACGAGTCTTTGTAACTTTCGTATAGGCTACGTTCTATGCAGCGAGGGGGAGGCGTCGTCATTATGTGTGAAGAGGAACGACAACTTGAGCAATACCCACCCCAATGTGAAAATTCGTGGAATACTTCTGCTCGGATCCGACAGAACTTGCCTGTGCATTCAACATCAATCAGGAACAAAAGAAAAATGCAGAGTCCATATGGAGGATACATCCACGTACCAAGCTTGAAGGGCCCTCTTGAGGGCATGGAGTTTTCCTTTTGCGAACCTCCGTCGCTTTCCTCGTCACTTTCGTCCTGGTCATCCTCGATATCATCCAAGTCCTAAGGAATTGCATTAACGCAACGCTTCAGTATCCGTATTCGCCATCAAAGACGGGGTGCATACCTCGAATGTCTCGCGATCATATGCATTCCCTCTCAGGTCACCGACGAATTTGCTCATCCTGCCTGTCAAATGACACGCGTCACACCCATACTCTGCCTCATCCAGATACCCCACTACAAATTCTGGGTAGGTCTCAAGACTTTTCTTGAAATCCGTCTTCCACACCGAAGACGTGACAAGCGAATCTTTCTGGCCTTCGAGTTTACGCGATATAGCATCGTAGCTTTGTCGGTAATACGGTTTCTTGCGTTCCCGGGCGTATGACGGGCCGCGGATGACGAGATGTATAAGGAATTGCGAAATAACTTTGAAGTGATATTCCAGATTCTGATACCTGCCCATCTGATATTGCTCTATAGAGGAATGGGAGTAAGTTACGATGGAATACAAGATTAAGATACCAATGTGGGAATGAGGCATACCAGGGAGCAAGTTGGAGACATCTTCCTGCTCGTTCTTGCCATCATCGTCGATGAAATTGTCCAACTCATCCTCATATTCGATCTTCCAGTCGCCCTCACTCTCCTCGTCGTCTTCTGTTATCGTAGGCCAGCGATGCGCTAGGCCACGGTGATGTTTGGCTGCGGTTGAACCTGATGGGGCACCAACAACGATCAAGTCGTCATCATCCTCTTCCGATACTTGCACGGGTGATGTATACCGCTCTCCTCGAGTCTTTGCTTCTTTCCGGCCTATAGTTAATACAGCGAGTTTATTTGTCAGCAGATGAATTAAGAAGACGAAGCAGGGGGTACAGACGTTTGAGGGCTTCAAGGCGTATTTGATGAGGGGTTTTCTTATTGCGATCTCTTAAACGCGACTCGACGATTGCTGCAAGGTTGAAATCCATCAGACTCATCAAACTGGAAACCACGCCTAAGAGCGCTCACTAGGCTCATCCATCTCCAGCTCTTTCACTAGAGCTTCGGGATCAACGTCTACATCCTCTGACTCTGCAACTTCGTCCTCTTCATCTGGATCCGGAACTCCCTTCCTGCGTTTTTTCGAACGCTTTGCCTGCTGTTTCTTTTTGGCGACAGGAGGCCGCCTTCTGTACGGTGGCGGTGAAGCAGGACGGTCAAGCTCGCTTTCACTTTCCGATGACGAAGAAGACGGTGTCGGTGTCCGAGCTCGTCGCTTGGCAACGCGTGTATAGCCTGTCGAAGGTTGAGATGGCTTGGTGGGCAGATCGTCCAAGTCAGAAAACATGCCAAGAGGATCATGAGATCGAGTTCTGTGTGCAGGAGGAATGCCCACAGCGGTTGGGAGCGAAGATTGTGGGCATGTTGGTTTCGGCTTGGAGTTGCTGTCGCTATCTAGGTCATTCACCTCAATACTAGGGCTTTTCCGGGTCGAAGCTGCCTCCTCGTCCTCGTCTTCGTCTTCGACAATAACTCTCCTCTTCTGTCTACCTTCCTCCTTGTCCTCACTACTGCCGGAGCTGCTAGAATCGTCATCACTTCCCGGTCCCCTTTCTCCCCACTCCAACTGACTTTTTCCCTTCTCGAGCCTCACTGCACCTAGACGTTCCGGAGTTCCTTCCTCCGATCCGGAATTACGTTTATCGGAGTCGGAGTCGGAGTCGGACTCGGACTCGTCCCATGCGTTAATTGTGGGAGGCGCCGGCATGGTCTCCAACCTTCCGCTTTTACGGCTTATTGTTGCAGCTTCCTGTTTCTTATGCAGCTTAGATTTGGTAGGCTTCCGTGATGCGGTAGAGGTGGAAGATGACTTGGGCTTTCGAACTGGACTAGGCTCGACAACGACTGTATAATCCGCGCGATTCACGAAATTGAGCTGAATCGGTGCCGCTGTAGTGTCCGGCCGAGTTCGATTGCGGGAGGAACCAGGAGACGGAAGAAATGCTGTTATAGAGGATTGCCGTGCGCGAGGCATGCCCCATAGGTGGCCGGCGATAGTTTAGGACGTGCGAGGGAGCGCTGTAAACTTCGAGCCAGGATGGATGGCGATATTCTGAGACGTCTGAAACGCTGATGGAACATTAAGGGAAGGTGCGCCCAATCTATGGCCCTCCCAGTACGCTAGCTTTTTTTTGCTTCCTCTACCTTTCTCTAGCTTCTTTGTCTCCGTAACGTATTCTTTGTGCATTAGCAGTTGCGCACTCGGTGATCGACAACTCATATATGTGACAGAACTCTCCAAAGTGATATTGAATATCGAAGTACAACTAATAGCGAAATCCAAGTAACAGGCGCACCTCAAGGGGAACACTCCGACTGTTATCTTCGGCCCCCTCCTCCTCGCCCTCCTCCGCCACCGCCTCGTCCTCTGGATCCTCCACGCCCACCTCCTCCTCTCCCGCCACCTCTGCCGCCTCCGACTCTTGCTCCACCACCCCTTCCGCCGCCACCACCACCTCCCGAGGAACCGCCTCTGAACTTTTTACGCGGCATGCCTCCTTCATGCGTATCATCATCCCTATCCGCGTCGTCTCTTCCACCGAAACTCTCTCGACCACGCTTACCACCATGACCCTTCTTTGCGTTCTCTTTCATCTCCATAGCAGCGGCACGAGAAGCTTCAGCCACTCGCGGCGCAAGGACAGCCATTGCCTGCTTGTTGACGTCGAATGCGTCCATCTTTTTTCCAATCACGCTCTCTATCCGCTGTAGAATTTCGACATCGTACTGCGTCACAAGCGAGATAGATTTACCTGCTCGACCGGCACGCGCCGTTCGACCAACTCGATGAATGTAATCTTTTGAATGTGTCGGCATGTCGTAGTTAATTACCAGGTCCACAGCGGGGATATCCAAACCTCTGTAAACGAGTGAAACGAGGTTCAGCATAGGGAAAATGGACAGAATTACCATTGGAGAGAAGTATTCTTACCGACTTGCGACATCAGTCGCTACCAGCACCTGTCTCCTTCCGCTCTTGAAGGCGTTGAGGGCGGCCAACCGTTGACTCTGGCTTAATTGACCGTGCAGAGGGATAGCTGCAACGCCGAGAATTCTGAACATTTCGCTTATCCTCGATGCGTCGTTGACGGTACGGGTGAAGATTATCATGGAGGAAGAAGCGAGCTCGTTGACTAGATAGATCAAGGCGACTTCCTTGTTCTTGAGTGGTATAAGCACAAAGTATTGTTGTAGGGTAGAGACAGTGGAGTATCTGTGACAGAGATGGAAATGAGCGCCAAAGGCAAAGATCAGCCTCGTAGGAGTATCTGCTTACTTGGTGGAAACCTCAATTCGGACAGGGTTGTGTAAACTGGCACGTTGCAGCTTAGCAACTTTCGTGGTCATTGTAGCTGAGAACAGGTAGGTGTTTCGCTCTTTCGGAATGACCTTGAGAATTTTGTCGAGAATCGGTCCAAAATCCAGATCAAGCAATCTGTCGGCTTCGTCCATAACCTGAGGCGGACGGTTGTGAGTTACAATGCACAGGTAACTTTCCGCGGAGAATGTGATACTTACGAGGTATTTCAGATTGCGTAGCGAAAAGCCTTTGGTGTTTTCCAGATGATCCATCAGTCGACCGGGAGTAGCAACGATTACATGCGGTCTCTTGCTCAATGCGATAGCTTGTTGAGTCATTTCCATTCCACCAACAATCACCGTTGTTTTCAAACCGATGGACCTTCCCAGGCCGTTGAATTGATCGTGAATCTGATACGCTAGCTCTCGTGTTGGCGCTAGCACGAGGGCGAAGAACGGCTGAGGCTTTTCCCACAGCGATTGAAGGATGGGCAAAGCAAATGCAACGGTTTTACCGGAACCTGTTTGCGCAAGACCGATGACATCTTTCCCTTCCAACGCAGGCGGAATGGATTTCGCCTGAATGCCTGTTGGTTTCGTAAATCCCAGTTCGAGACAAGCGGAGCATAGTTCTGGGATCACACCAAGCTCGGCGAAAGTCGGTACCTCGGGTTCTTGTTCGTCCCCAGAAGCGTCTTCCTCATCGCGAACAGCTGATTGATTATCTTCCGATTCATCGCCATTGGCTGCCTCTTCTTCACTGTCATCACCTTCTTCATCCTCAGCGATACTGTCTACATCTTCGTCATCGTCCACTTCGCTCGCATCCTCTTCCTCCTCGTTCTCCTCTTCCTCTTCTTCTTCCGAGCTTTCTTTTACTTGAGCGCTTTTGCCATTTGTCGAAAGGGGTTGACCAGCAACAGGCATGCTTTTAGATGAGGCGGTCAAGGACGGACGTGACGATGTGACTGATCGAGACATTGTAGATTTATCACCGAGGGTGAATCTGGGGCCCGAAAATCTTCAGTGATCCTGAGGAATTGTTCAACGTAAAAGAAAAGAAGCGTCTAGCCGTGTTTCTACGATGCCAAGTGGACCAGAGGAGGAGAGCTATCTACATAATTCAACATGAACTTTTGCCGTAGCAATAACGATCGAAGTCACAAAGTAAATATAGTATCACGTGCCCGTGACGGTCTGCTTACCTAATGCTAGATGGTCAGTCAACCACCTTTGCGGAATCAAAGCCACAGACTGCTAAACAGTTTCAGCTGTTCAGCCTGCCCACCTCTCAAGTCGTGAGCATTCTGTTGATTTGAGCCAGGATTCAAAGCGCAAATCAGAAACATAAAGTCCATCAGACTAACAGCATCCTCCAGTGTCCCACATCATCTTTACGAACTTGAACGGCGATTCATGACATAGCGCTGGCAATCCGCGCTGCAACGGAAAACAACACAACAAGTTCGTTCGTTCGATCTGAAAGGCAGCGCACGTCCGCCAACGTTTCACGCCTGGGCACAGCGTTACCCAGATCTACATCATCGAGATGTCTCGTGAGCCTCGGAAATCCCAGGGACTGGGAGTCAGTAGTTTCAGCGGCGTCGAAAGGCTACAGGAATACAGGATTCTCAGTTGTATTGGACAAGGAAGCTTTGGTGTGATTCACAAGGTAGAAAGGATCAGCGACAAAACAGTGCGTACTTTTCGTCTTTTTATCCTTCAGGCCAATTCCTCTGAACGCTATTGTGGTGGCTTCAAGGTATTTGCGATGAAGCAGCTGGATTACTCCAAAATGAGTCCGAAAGATCGACGACAGATGCTGTCAGAAGTGTGAGCAGATTCCAAACATGACTTCTTCTGACCACGGTAACTTACCTTGCGCATCTTCGATTCGTCAAGGAACATTTTGGATTGTTTGAATCATCCCAACGTCGTTATGTTGCATGACAAAATTATCGACAAAGATGAGCAGAAAATCTACATTGTGATGGAGGTGAGATTAGCAACGAAAGAACGCTTTACAAGGTGTCCCTTTCTAACCAATCTTTATGCAGTACTGCGGAGGTGGAGACTTGGGGAAGATCATCATGTCGCACAAGCGGAGCGGCAAAGCCATATCCGAAGGTACTATTTGGCAATACTTTACCCAGCTAGTCCTCGCACTTCACCATTGCCATTGGCCTGAGGATAGAGAGAAATTCGCAAAGGGATCTACTCAAGCGCTACCCGAATCATACGCGATTGGCGATCTCACGGTGAAAAGGAGAATATCGTCTACCGATGGAGCGGGACAAGTATTGCATCGAGATCTGAAGCCAGAAAACAGTAAGAACTGCTTACAGGATGATGAATTAATGCATGACTTTTGTGCTGATTTGCCATGTTTTAGTCTTCCTGAATGAGAAGCAAGACATGCTGAAGCTTGGCGACTTCGGATTGAGCAAGAACCTAGGAGGGCAATCGTTCACGCAAACATACGTTGGGGTAAATCCACATTCTGCATTGATTCCGGCTTATACGGTTCAGCACAATGCTTACTTGATTTTTCGACTACATAGACCCCGTTATATATGCCACCAGAAATTCTGCAAGAGAACAGATACGATACGAAATCCGATATATGGAGTCTCGGCTGTATGATTTTTGAGTTATGCAATTTAACGTCAGTATAACCTGTTTCTCATAACCATCGACTAAGCTAAATGATTTCGGAACGTGTGACAGATCCCCGTTCGCACAAGCTCGAAGTCAACCAGAACTCATCAACTTAGTCAATTCTGGGAGAATCCCTAGTTTGCCAACTTACCTCTCCGCCAAACTGAAAGACACAGTACGAGCGATGCTGACTTTACAGGTGAGTATCCTGGCTTCCGACGAAAAGCCTTTCCCACCCTCATTGTCTTGTCCCCATAGGCCAGCAGAAGGCCATCCACGGCGGACTTGTTGAAAATCCCTGAAGTCGAATTCCAACGAAATGTGATCAATATGACGATAAAGTAAGCAAATGTTCTCGTGATGTCGCCTTCAGTCTGATTCTTATCATCTCAAGTTTTGATGATAGGGGAGAGCAACTTGCAGTTTGGAGACGCCGTCTAGAAGTTCAAACAAAGGCCACGATCGCCAAGGAACGGGAGATCACGGAACGAGAACGACGGCTAGTAGAAAGGGAAAAACTACTGCAAGAACGGGAAGACGAATTGCAGCGGCGCACAGAGAGCTCCCGAGCGCAGATGAGCGACTTTACGAAAATCAAGAATGCATTTGATGCCGACAAGGCGGTTTTCGATAGGCAAAAAGCTGTTTGGGAACGGGAAAAGGGAACATCTGTGCAAACAATGCGGGCACAGCAGACAGCAACATTGGCAACGAATGAGCGAGCCGGGCCGTACTCTTCGGAAACGTCAATCGCCTCTACCAGCGCAATAACAGCGGATAGACAGCGCTCATGTGTCAACAGTTCCGATGAGCGGTCTGTAAGCAAGATGTTGGGAGGGTCTGTAAATGCATTGGCCATAACGAGGAGTCCCAGCTTGCCGTCAGTCGAATCAGGTGCGTAGAAACGCCTTGCTGAGGTAACCAGATTGTACTCAAATCTCACGTCTTGCATTATGCTGTAGATGCCTCGTCAAGACGATCCTTGATCCCCACTAGCAGACATGCTTTGCAGGAACGAAGGTGAGACGACAAATACTGAAGCAGCCGCACCATGTACCTGACGGATTTAACGCTGCAGCCATCAAAACAACTCGGCAGCAAGGATTCAGCGGCCATCTACTTTCGATGCTGACACGCCAAGCAAGATACCCGGGAGCATGAATCCTGCCGATACTAGCAGAATGTTGATCGATTCTCCTGCTTCTTCGAGGACACCCCTCCGACGGAAGGCACAAACACGATCGATGGGCAACTTGCGAGACCGAGCGAAACTAGACCTAGAGAACTTGCCACCCTCGCCAGAGAGCGAAGATGAAGTGTCCCTGATGGATCAAGGAACACCTTTTACGGAACGGCTATGCGGCGCTCGAGCGAGCGTGAGCAGTCCCAGTGAATACCGGTCTCGATTAGAAAGGGTCAATGGTCGCAAACTGGAAGAGTCACGAGCGGATTTAGCATCATTCAAACCGCCAACTCGATTGCGCAGTACCTCAACTATGCCAGTACCAACGTCGCGCTTGCCAACATACACTTGGAAGGAGAATATGACACCGGCCAAATGGACAGCAGAAGCGACCGACGATATGCCCAGCCCGTTTCTCAAGCCTGCACCACTTATGCCCACGCTCACTCGGGCAAAACTCGGGGGAGGAGGTGACCTTCGCCAGCTCGCGTTCAGAAACGTTCAAGCTGCAACCCACGATGTTCCTGCCAATGCTGAGTAGCGGAGATCTGTCGAGAAAGACGCGGTTTGGCAGATAGGATAGTCTCAACGGGAATGCACGATCAGAACGAGAAGCGAAGACTTATAAATCCGAAACTTAGCGACTATCCCTTATTAGGAAGAGAAATGGACACGTCTCAGCCAAGTCCGCAGGGCCGTCCGGTATCGAGCGTTGATGCGAGAGATCATGTCTATGAAGGAATGCCGGCTTGACGATCCTATTTGCCGAGGACCATGTCATGCGACTGTCAGGACAGACATGATCATCCAAACACTTGCTGTTGTAGTATTCACATGATTGTAGCCACATTTTTATGGAGTAGGTTAATCAAGGCGCACAAGACTCAAGATGAGCTGCCATCGAATGTGGGCACGCAGATGATTCGGCACAGCCGTTCGAAGTATAGCATCAGGATGGTGCCGCTTGGCATCGCTCCCTTGCCCTAGATTGGCCCATTGCATGATGGCTGGTAACATTCTCGCTCGTGATCCGCCGTGAACTCCTTGATACTAAACAAGAATCTTGTGATCTTGCCCCTAACTTGTGGTTCAACGCTGTTCCTCCCTTCGGGGGGGGGATATGAATGAAGCAGAGACGAAAAGGCTGTGGTTTGTCGATACTTGTTGGGGTCAAGTGAAGTTCTGGCGAGCAGCTGCTTTCCCGAGGGTAATTGCGATTTGTCCATCTGTTTTACAATGTGGCGAAAATTTATTCAATGGGGAAATGGCGCAGTGGTAGCGCGTCGAGTTTGCATTTTCTCGAGAATCAGCAACATCTCGAAGGACCAGGGTTCAATCCCCTGTTTCTCCAAGAATACTCTTTTTTTCCTCGAAGAATAAATACTCTTTTCCTGGTTGACCCAGGATACCGACTCGGCCTTTTGCAGAAGGTCGCATAGCTAGCTTGCTCGGTCATTTAGGTGTGATACATGAGTGCGTAGTGCGTGTGCGTCTGGAACTAAATCAATCTTCAGTTTTATGATGCCTGCCATAGTGCCACGGCGTAATCTCGTGGGAGAGGAGGGTCAATTGAGAGTTTGCTAACTTCCAACCTCTGTGCTGCTCTGCCACTGCTCCGAGGCATTTGGAACAGTGACCGCTTATGTTTTGATCTTGCGACCTTCCGCTGTACTTGCGTGTTCAAATTCATTGAGGCGGTGAGCTACAAGCTGACGAACATGGCTGGGACCCCAGGACTGATAAAAAGAGCAGGATTGAACCCATGTCAATCTTGAGGATGAGTCAGGTTCCGCAGACACGCAAGGACAAAAAGGTTTTGGAGAAACAGGGGATTGAACCCTGGTCCTTCGAGATGTTGCGCTGTTGATGTTCAAGAATGCAAACTCGACGCGCTACCACTGCGCCATTTCCCCAGTTTGTGAAAAAGCTCATCTGCTGTGGAACCAGTCATAGGAAATGAAGCGGGAGATGCGCAATTGTCAGATCCAGCAAGTTTCGCCTTCATTACGATGCCTGATTGCGGACATACAGTAGCTCTCGATTCTCAATGCAAACTCCCTTTTGGCATCGCTCCATGCCCCTTTGCATTCGTCTACTGATCTTTTCGCACTGCCAGCCTTTTCAACTCGGCCCCTCCCGTTGTCTGCTTCTGAACGCGACTGGCTAGCTAACTGACCGGCGTTGGCTGGATGTAATTGAGGACCTGGGAAGAGCGAACTGAAGAGCGAACGTCGCCACGGTTTGAAAATCCCGTTCGCTCAACTGTAGTGATCAACGACATTATTTCATTGTGATAACGCCATCATGTCGCATACGGGATACTACACAGCTGTTACAGTGGTTGTATTTTTCATTCTGATTTTTGCTCTATGGAATGCAACCGATGACCGGTGCGAAGGGTAACGGACAGGAGAGAAGCAAACGGCATGCATTTGTTTAAAGGGCACCGTCGACCTTGGCCATGTGGGCGATAAGGTCACAGACTCGTCGGGAGTAACCGTACTCGTTGTCGTACCACGAGATGAGCTTGACGAAGTTCTTGTTGAGCGAGATACCGGCCTTGGCGTCGAAGACGGAGGATTCGGTGGATCCGATGAAGTCGGTGGAGACGAGCTCGTCCTCGGTGTAGCCCAAGATACCCTTGAGTTCACCCTCAGAGGCAGCCTTCATGGTAGCCTTGATGTCCTCGTAAGAAGCGGGCTTTTCGATTCGGGCGACCAAGTCGACGACGGAGACGTCCGAAGTGGGGACTCGGAAAGCCATACCGGTCAACTTGCCGTTCAATTCGGGGATGACCTTGCCGACAGCCTTGGCGGCACCGGTAGAGGAAGGGATGATGTTGGCGGCGGCGCCTCGACCACCTCGCCAGTCCTTGTGGGAAGGACCGTCAACGGTCTTCTGGGTGGCGGTAGTAGCGTGAACGGTGGTCATCAAACCTTCAATGACGGTGTACTTGTCGTTCAACACCTTGACCAAAGGAGCCAAACAGTTGGTGGTGCAAGAGGCGTTGGAGACAATGTTCATGTCGGACTTGTAAGCGTCCAAGTTAACACCACAGACGAACATGGGTGCGTCGGCGGAAGGAGCAGAAATGATGACCTTCTTGGCACCACCCTTCAAGTGAGCAGAAGCCTTGTCGGTGGTGGTGAAGACACCGGTGGATTCGACAACGTAGTCGGCACCAGCCTCTCCCCACTTGATGGCAGCAGGGTCTCGTTCACCGAAAACCTGGACGGGCTTGCCGTTGATGACAAGCTTGCCGTTCTCAGCGGCGACAGTACCCTTGAATCGACCGTGGGTGGAGTCGTACTTGAACATGTAGACCATGTAGTCGAGGTCAATGAAGGGGCTGTTCGCGACGTATCAGATTGGTAAGTGTCATGCGCGCTTCTCTTAGAGCCGTCCTACGTACTCGTTGATGGCGACAACTTCAATGTCTCCGTGCTCGACAGCATTTCGGAAGACAATTCGACCGATTCGACCGAAACTGCGTGAGGGGGGGGGACATTAGCACATTGCTCGATGCTAAAGCGAGAAGACCAGCGTACATACCCGTTGATACCGACTTTGACAACCATTATGTGATGATTTGTGGTTTTGGATTGAAAATGCTACAGAGTGGAAGGAAAATGGGTGAATCGAGGACCAGTATCAGTCAACGAGGGCTCTTCTAGTCTACGGTCTTATAAATGCCAAGGTCCCTGCCCCAGTCTGACGTGAGACGTCTCCCAACATCGTCGGCAAGTCTGTCAAGAGTGGGCCTCCCCGATGTCGCATGACCCCCGGATACAGACGCCTGCTC
Organism: Naganishia randhawae; assembly: GCA_013461525.1. Lineage (NCBI taxonomy): Eukaryota > Fungi > Basidiomycota > Tremellomycetes > Filobasidiales > Filobasidiaceae > Naganishia > Naganishia randhawae. The sequence continues at coordinate 133,729 of JABRPJ010000013.1, forward strand.
TTACCGACGGGGGATATCTATCGTTACCCCGATGCCGACTGGAACACTTTCCACTGCGCTCGAAAGCTAGGAATTGTTCGGTACTAAGGCGCAAAGGGAAGACAATCCTCGTCCGAAGTTCCCGAACGGAGCGAAAAGCCCGCTTTGCGCCTGTTATCCCCGAAGAATTCGTTTAAATAGCGAGCAGGTAACAAATGTCACCGCTGGCACATCCATCGATCACTGTTGACCCTTCCATGACAGATAATTCATCGCACTTGATCTTTCCATCACTATACCAGTACTATCCGTCCGTGTCCGTCACCGCTTGATCAAGTTGCAGCCCGTCGGTTGCCATGATCAGCTAGGATCACTCCAGGTCCAGTGCCCCCAGCCTCGCCTATTCACCTCTTCGTTCGACGCCGCAATGACACTTGCTGGATTCTCGACCAGGACTCCAACCCGCTGCAGCTCAGCTGGGCGATCCGCCGACGAAACGGCCATGAAGGAGCAAAGGAGAACAGGAAGAGCATAAGAGAAGGGCGGCCAACTCACCAAAAGCGACGAGATGTGTGGTCAACTCGGAACGCTGTGGCGACAAGGCACCGTCCGCAACTGCTTTGTAGTGGGAGCGGAAACGATGGGGAGGATTCGCTGCTGACACCACCGAGCGGGCGCCATCGCTGACTCACCCGCCACGTAATCCAGCGGGGATGCTCATTGGACCACGCTTGCATCCGCTTCACCCGCCCCAGCGCTTTTTGCGTTCGCCCAGCGCACCCACCAGCGCGCGGAATCTTCTCGCCATTATCGTTATCGCCACCGACACTTCACCGAGCCAGCGACCGACCCGACATCGGCTCGCCCAAGCGAATCAGCTGCTCGCTGCACCCGCCGGGGATACAGGCAAGGAACGTGCGGGGCGGAGGAAGCGGAGCTGTAACCAAAATTCCGAAAGGTGTACTAGCACGTTATCTGCCGGTCACGTGTTGAGACGGTAGGTAGATGTCTATCTGGACAGCTGGAGATGCTTTCGGAGGTCGTATCCTGGAGGAAGGGTTGGGCCAAGGATAGAAGAGAAGACCGGTTGATGAGCACTCTGTCCGGTCCGACTATGCGCCTTCCAGACTAGTTGGCGAGAGCTCTTTCGGGATGGTTTGGGCTGCTTCAATACACAGCGGACAAGAGCAAGGCATCGTGACAACAGTATCATTTGGCCCCTACATCATGAGCGTCAGCGGTGTGAGCGCTTGCAAGTATGGCGTCTTCAGGCTGGTCCAATTCAGCTGTGCAACTGCAGAGGCAGGCAGTCTCTTCTTATTCCGAATCTTACGCACTCCGTCGCACTCCTAAGGTTTGGCCACTGGTATGTTCAATCCGTTTCGCGCTGGAGTCTCTCCTAGTAAAATCAAATTTGTACCAAGAAATGCATCAATGATGAGATACAACGGTCGCATGTCGAATACTTGTACAAGACCCTCCCATTCGCGGTTCGTCTGTTCAGCCTATGTTGGCGTGAATTTTGTCGACCAGGCAGGTTCCATCCGTGCCAGCCACATCTACCAGTCCGCCTCAGCCGCGCAGGATCCGGCCAGCGGCCGATGATCACCCTAAACGTCGGGTTCACTACTTCTTCCCCTTCTTCTTCTTTTTCGATCCCGCCGCGCTCTTCCCCGTCGCTCCTCCCCCTACAGTCGCCGATCCCGTTGTCGTTTCCAGAACGGCGCTACTCTCTGCCTTGACCTCTGTTGGCGCTCCGGTCGATGTTGATGCTATCGTCGGTACAGGACGCGATCGTGGAGAAGCCATCGAAGTGAGTAGCCGAAGGTTGAGAGATTCGAAACGGTTGAGGATAATAGATGAATATGTCTTGTATTTCAGGCACTGTCGAGAAAAAATGATGTTGGTCCTACATGTGTATCGTTGGAGCGGTTCAGAATCTCGCAGAATCGGAGCGTACCTTGATATCATCTGTTACTTTCAGCACAAGATGTCCCTCCTTCGGCCTGAACTTTACACAATACCGGACCTATCCATCACAGCGCAACACACCGGTCCGCTTAGTTTGCGTACTCTGATCCATCTGCATGAACCCCTATGAAGTTACCTTTTGCGGTGCAGAGTTGTACAGCTCCGTCGTTGCCTATACCGCATAGAGACAGAACATCAGTAAGTGTTGCGCATTCAATGTTGAAGATTCACGCTTGTGCTTTAAATCGCACCGCACTCACCGCCTCGAAATCGGACCAGTTCTTGATATATACCATGTCTGCTAATTTACTAGGATGGCCTACACCTGTTCCACTCTGTAGACCGGAGCAGGTCATGTTGAAGGGTTGCAAGGGTTGTACAACATGCGGACCACCCGATTGCCCTCACCAAAATGAGGTGTCATAGTCGATCAGGTATAAACACGCTGTCTCAGATTACGAGTCCGCGAGCCAAACGATTCAAGAACTCCCCACTTGCCCTTGCACTTTTCGTAGTTCCTGGACTTACTCAATCTCTACCCTGTATTGCCGAACACAATATGGTACTCAGCTACGATGAATACCCACCTCCGATTCTGAGCCCTTTTCCCCCTACCAGAACTGAGATTCATGTCTTTTTGTCCCGTCACTTGGATCTGCTTGCCGCGGAGCGACAGGCAGAGATCGATCAGACAAGCTTGTTGGCCTCTAATTGCAGCCCTAGGTTATTAGAGAAGCGGGGGTTGGCTATCGGGAGTGAGTACTCTCTTCGAGACTATTGTATGCTGCGAAGCGGACTGAAAAGAGCTCCCGTCTATGATAGGTTTGGGTGTCTCGAACATCTCCGTTGGTCTCGGTGGAAAGACGTGGGTATTGTGGTGCAAAACTCGCAATCTACTATAATAGTTAACTCTTTGTTTCTTCTCTAGACAGATAGAACTTCATCTTCCATCTGCATACCATAATAGTTCAATACTTCCTCCGCATACCTTCAGGTGAGCCTCGGATTATCCTGCGCTGAATCCCATTCTCTAACTTCCTTGTTTCGTTTCTAGGACAGGTGATCCCGCCCGTTTGGAAGCCAATCCTTCGAACTCGAATGTGTCTACGAAGAAGAAAAGTAAAGGTACGGGAGATGGAAAGTCTATGGATAAGAATGGAGAGAATGAAGGGGTCGAGGGCGTTGTGGCCAAGGTATGAGATGGCCAGTTTGACTGCTGACTGGTGAAGCTCACCCGTCTCCCCCGCATCTGCAACTTTAGGTGACAAATGAGAAAGTTACTCTTTCTGTGGACAGTGGGAAAGATTTGGAGTTACCAGAACGACTTCGTCTGTAAGGCTAGTCACCCGCTTGTTCAAGAGACAAGGCTAATGAATGTAAAACTCAGGTTAAAGTTGGCCAACAGTGGAACGTTTGATCGGTGAGTCGGTAGCAGTGGCCTTTTCTTTTCTCACTGATCTCACGAGACCTCATTCTCTTCAGGATGGAGGCCACACTCCGACGCGTTGCAAGCATCATGCTAAGCGCCTCCTTTGATCAAGACCAAACAACAGGAAACACCGTCCCTCGGCCTCATAACGCGGATTTACTGGATGTTCTATTCGGCCTACGCAAACCGACTCGGATTGACCTTGCCAAGATCTGCGACGATCCAAAACCCGAGCTGTCTCCCGCTGAGGCTAGTGGCAGCGGGATTCAGTGGTTCGACTCGACGTTGAATGACAGTCAGAAACGCGCGGTGGAGTTTGCTCTATGTGCAAACGAAGTGGCTTGCATTCATGGGCCTCCTGGCGTGAGTTGATAGGGAGAAGCCGTATGTGTAACGTGTGCTGATACGGCGACTTTTTCAGACGGGTAAAACGTTCACTCTGGTCGAAATCATCAGGCAGCTTGTCCTGGTACAAAAGAAGAAAGTCTTGATATGTGGCGCAAGCAATCTCGCTGTAGGCAAGTCTTACGTCTCTCATTCTTGTTAGTGATGAGCGCAGAATGTTGATTACACGCCTACAGACAACCTTCTTGCCAGGCTCGCCCCTCTGTTCCCGCCGTCAGGGGTGGTGCGACTCGGCCATCCAGCGCGAATCACTCAGTCCCTCTTGACGAGAACGCTCGACTATCGTGCGGCTTACTCTGATGAAGCCGAGATCGCGAGAGACGTCAAGAACGAATTGGAAGATAGTATGCAGCAGTTGAGCAAGAAGAAGGGCGATAAAGGGTGGGTCAAGGGGAGAGAGAGGGCCAAGAAATGGGAGGATGTAAGAGAGTTGCGAAAAGAGTAAGTCATCGATAGTTGTTTCGCTTAGCAGTTTCACGACTAAGGCGGTCACTCACTCCACAAGATATCGAATAAGGGAGGCAAAGGTGGTAAAAAACGTCATGGCTGGCGCGCAGGTGGGTCTGCATGCACAAACGAAGTCCCGACAGAAACCTGACTTGCAGGATCCAGATCGTGCTTTCAACCTGTCACGGAGCGGGAAGCAGGCAAATGAACCACATGAACTTTGACGTCTGCATCATCGACGAGGTGAGCGAATTCCCTCAGGTGATTGAAGAGATGATGGCCGTACAACTAATGTTTTTCTTCTTCTCTCTCTCAGGCTACTCAAGCAATGGAGGCGGTAGGTATCTCTGAGTCCTGACGCCACTGCTCGATCCCTACCGAGACTGACTGCTTCGTCGTTCAGGTATGCTGGATACCGGTTTTAAAGAGTAAAAAGCTGATTCTGGCAGGAGATCCTCTGCAAGTGGGTGCATTTGGGGATTTTGTAATTGGTCAATCATTACTTAACCTTGCTGTTACGGTGATAGCTTCCTCCGACTATACTAAGCGCAAACCAAAAGTCATCGGAGATCAAGGTGAAACTCAAACCATTAGACTTTCCTGGAATCGGCACGTCCCTGGACACGAGCAACAATGGAGTAGATCCGACTAAGGTTTCGTTGGAAGCTACCTCAGGCAAAGCAGGCGCTGCGGCTATACCAGCCGACACAGGGGCACGAGGAATGGGCCCACCGGATATCGAGTCAGTGGCAGAAGGGCTCAAAACCATGCCTCTAACGGAAGAGAGACATGCGAAAACATCCGATGAAAGTGCGACGGTCGAGGATACGGTGGCGTCTAAAGGGACCCCGACGTCCGCAAACCGCATGAGCGAGAACGATGCGACGTCGAAACGCCCAAAACTCTCTCCTCCTCGAACATTAGAGATGACCCTCTTCGATCGCTTGGAAAAAACGTACGGTGCAGGAATCAAGCGGCTACTCGCCGTTCAGTATCGGTAAGTGGCATGATTCTCTACAAGGAAAATTTTACCCGGCAGCATCTTAACGTAAAGCTACTCAGAATGCACGCCAGTATAGCCGAATTCCCTTCGAAAGCTCTCTATTCCTCCGCCCTGATCTCACATGAATCCGTGGCTTCCCGACGCTTGATCGACTTGCCTACAGTTACCGACAAGGAATCGGAAGACATGCAAGAAGTCTTATCGCCCACTTTAGTGTTTTTCGATACTGCTGGTACCGAGATGTACGAACGCTTGGAGGGGGAGGAGGTGGACTCCAAAGTGAACAAGACAACTGTAGGGGAAGGCTCGAGGTATAACGAGAACGAGGCGGAGATCGTCAGTAAATGGGTTAGGCAGCTTGTGAGTTTGGTCAGAAGGTTTACAAGACCATGAAAATCATCTCTAATATATCTTGCCCTTATAGATATCGTCTGGAGTACCACAATCAGACATCGCCATCATCACACCTTATCAAGCGCAAGTCGCCCATCTCTCCTCATTGCTCAGGAACGACTTCCCGGAACTGGTCTGCGGCTCGGTAGATGGGATGCAAGGCCAAGAGCGGGAGGTAAGTCTCAATGGTCTCGACCTGATTAGGGTCTGTATTATGTCTGACAGCGACTCGACTGTTGGCAGGCCGTGATTCTAAGCCTAGTCCGAAGTAATCCGGAACGTGAAGTCGGGTTCCTAGCTGAGTATAGGCGTCTTAACGTCGCCATGACACGAGCGAAGAGGCAACTGGTAGGTTCTAATGGATATAAGATTGTGAGCCATCTCTCATCCAGCTCTCCTTGACCTTCTGATAGTGCGTTGTGGGAGACTCGGGAACCGTTGGTAAGGGCAGTGCGTATCTCAAGCGATGGATGGATTTTCTAGAGGACCATGCGGACGTTCGATGGGCGGGAGATCATATATAGACAGACCTCACGAGTACAACGCACAGGGATAACGGATAAGCTAGGGACAACTTGTCATAAAGGACACAAGGGGTGCGCGATAGACTTTACAGTGCGCGGTGCGCCCGAGTCGCGAATGTTGATGATCCAATTCTTTGTGTGACGTTTCCTATCCGATTGTTCTTCACGGAAACCGTCCAGCCCACTCTGCTTGGACGCGCTTTCCAGCTTCCCGTCCGGTGGTATCGAGATTGCTGCATATGTCTGGCGTTGCCCTTCGGTGTGTCTTGTGCAACCTGATCCGCATCTATCCTCCATCTTTCCGTCCAGCAGTGCTTGAAGTCCCCTCGGCTCGACAGTAACCCATGCTATAATCGACACACCACACGTCGCGACTTGTCAGTGACTTGTCGGACTGAAGTCGGAAACGGCTGAAAGATCAGTCGTCATCGTGACAATGTCGGTCTCCTATGATGCCCAAGTTGTGGCATCTAGTCCACATATCCCTCTGCCACTTGATCCGATCCCTCAAACGCTGCAGGAGCTCATCCAGCAGAAAGAACGGTGGTCGCCAACGCCCAAATCTTACTTCAGCGATCACTACGATAGGAACGCCTCTCAGTCACCCTCACCTTCACCTGCTAAACGGAGACGTATAGGAAATGATAACACGCAATCCGAAAAGCGAGCATCAACCCTTTCGCAGGGATGCTTTCGAGAAACATCACACTTTGGTGGAAGGAAGGAGGAGACGACGGATAGATGGGGACTTGATGAGGAGATCACCTCGATTTCGTTCGAGAATCCTGACATTACAGGGCCAAATTACGAGAATCCTACGGTTCTTACAGAACCAGAACAGTCGACTAGTTATGAATTGGGAAACGATGGAACAAGGATGACAACGACAGGCGACACGCTTTCAAACGAGGAAACGGATATGATCGTCGACCACGTGACCCTTTCTCTTCCTCCGATAGATGGTGTTGACAGCAGTGCGAGTGAGTTTCATCCTCAGCACGAAACAATACTAGTGGACCAGTACGATCTCGAGTCGACCACTATCAAGAAAGATCTTGCGGCTTCTGCGATTCCGTCTCATGTCCCGACAAGGCGCCAGGTTGCACCGCTGAGCCCGAAGCAAGTCAACATCCCTGAAGTACGGACAGTACGGTCGTTACTTCGCGAAAATGACGTTGATCGGAAGCAGGGGGTGATGGACGAGGAAAACACGAACCCGCAAGAGCCGAGCAAGGCAAAAATTCTGTACAAAAGCTTACCTGCGGTGTCGAAGCCAAAGAGCTCTGTCATTCCTGATGTCTTCTGCAGCCCCATGGATGCTCAAGCAGGAACAAAGCCAATCACGACTTCCAATACGCGAAATCCTCAGAGAACATTTTCAACTAGCACTGTCAAAGCTACTTTCGTTAAACCCGCCTTACCGGCACATAGTGGTCTTCGAGGCCCAGCTAATGCCGTAGACTCTCATTCACAAGACGACACCCTTCAAAAATCGACAAAGAAGGGCCCGAACACACTCAGCGCCAAGCCATCCGTATTTTATGACGCATCAGCCGAAAACGCACGAGCGTTCAAGAGGGCTGCGTCTACGTCGTTGATGGACACCACACTATCGACGGCTAATAATAGAGAAAGTATGCTCTCTCTGCGGAAGAAACGCCGTATCGATGGATCTGTTGTTGCTGCCGATTACGTTACGGAGAAGGAAACGGAAGAGGGGCGTAAAGAGAGGGTGAGACAGGATCCAAGTGGAACATCGAAACAGCAGACACAGAAGAACATGGAGCGAACTCAGCTGGACGACTATAAAAGAAGCTACACCAAGGCTTTCCCCAGTTTCATCTTTCTATTCGAAATTGATGCGGATAAGGCTCAAGTGCGAGAGCTGAAGGAAAAGATCAAGCGACTAGGTGGAGTAAGCATATCACGCGAGGCCATTCACAAGCCAGGTAACAGCGCTGATCATTCGCGTTGTTTATAGGCCACAGAAGAATTCTTGTCGAAAAAGATCACGCATTACATCACTGCAAAGGATACTGGCCTGACTCCCACCGTAGCGTCGTCTTCCCAAAAGCCCACGAGCACAGCGTCCCCATTTGCATCTATCAACCCCAACCTTTCCAACCGTCGTAGTCTCGGCTCAAGGGTAAACAACGATGCCCGATCTCTACTGAAGATAGCACCTGGCGTCAACGGATCAAAGTATGTGCTTAATCGATGTTATGGCTATATATTTGTGGTTCTCTAACGCGTATACCGTAGAGAATCGTTATTGTCTCCTTATAAAAGTCCAGGGCTGTTGGAAAGCAAGGGCATGAGTTCTGTGGCACTCCAAGCCCAACAACTCGGTATCAAAGTTTGGTCGCTTTCCAGTAGGTCGAGATCAGTAGATCTGCAACAGTATCTCGCTCACTGGTTCCATCTTCGACAGAGCTGGCTCGTGTGCTTAGTATGCTGATAGATTCCGAGAGCGTAGCTGCAGGCAAAAGTCAGAAAGGAACCGACTTATCAACACTGCTAGAAGACGAACGATTGCATGGCACACGAGAACGGGATTCTATGGCAAAACGGCCCGATTGGCATTACTTCCAAGAAGGCTCCAACTACTTGCTCGTTGAAGATGCTACTGGAGACAGTCGACCGCTGATGTACAAAGTGTATGATAAGCCAACTCCAGTACAGACGCCTGCATGGCCTGTTCTGTACAGCACGTTCTTGAAGCCATCCCGGGATGTACTCAATCGGTCGCCTACGACTCGTCCGGATCAACTTCGAGAAAGAGCCATTGCGCTGTGGATTAAGCGAGAACCATACGGAGATGAGAAACCACCACCTCTTAAATCTACATCAACATTGTTTGACCATACTTTGATCAACAAAAAACCGGTTACCCGCTCAGCGTCTCTGAACAACATTGCAGTTAGCGACACCCCACGGTTCAACAGGGACGATAGCATCATGCCTTATGCGGCGGCTTCGGGCAATAGCGTTATTCTTACCTCCAATATCGCTTCAACCACCAGTCAAAGGTACAACCACTCTGCGGATTTTTCTGCGCACGGTATACCAGATTATGGAAAGGACAAACGGATCGTCCAGATGAACAAGCGTGTTCAGCTCTTGAAAGGCAAGGCTTCCGCACAGTTGGCAGAAAAGAAGCAACTGGAGGCTAGAAAAGTTCTCGCAGTTCAAAACATGACATATGGGGAGGAACTAGCGGAAGGGGACGAAGCCATCGATGGGGAGAACTCTTTCATGGAAGAAGCAACCAGCTCGAGACGGACTCGCCGAGATTCGTTTAGTGTCGGCGGTAGCATCAGCACTAGCTTTCCTCGTGCCGCCTCAAGCTTGGACGTCTTTGGTGATGGAAATTCTCATCGCTCAATGGATGAGTTGGTTCGGGAGAAGGTTATCAAAATCCTGGAAGACAATAGGAAGCCATACGATCTTTCGCTGGATCAGCTCAGAGCGATGAAGAGAGCTTCGAGAAGGAAGAAGGAGATAGCTCGATTTGATCTCGAAGCTCCTCCGAAGGCTGGCTACTGTGAAAACTGCCGTGCCAAATATGAGTCGTTTGAAGAGGTAAGCAAGGTTTCTTTTCTCTTAATATGCTCTCCCTCTCATCCAGCTTCTATCTATCTAGCACTGTCAAGGTCGTCGACATCGCAAATTTGCAGAGACAGTCGAAAATTTTGCAGCGCTCGATGTCCTTTTGCATTCGATACGTCGACCTGAGCCGGACGCTGAATACATCGATTACACCGCGGTATCTCCTCCTGCCTGCCCTTACGATTTCTTCATCTCTGGAGGGCACAATGAATACTATGGAGATTTCGAAGAAATGACGGAAGAAGATTGGGAGCTCTTCAAGGCATATTGTAACAGGAAGTCGAAGCAGGCACAGAAGCACAGAGAGGCTCCGCTAGAGCCTCTGGAAGCGGAACCAAGGAATACGTACGGCCCGTAGTGCGCGACTTATCGAAGGATTACGACACCTGCTGTTCGCCTAATCAACTGTACCATCGCATCTGTAGTAATTTGCACTTGTATCACATTAGTACTAGTTTAAACACACCCCGCCGGATTAGCCGGTCGACGCCATTTTTATGATCGTTATGCATTATCACATCGTTTACTCTATACAATGTACGCGAATGCCACAATGCATAATCCTCAGTGCAATCAATCTTTCTCCCTTCCCCACCTTCTGGGTGGCTTTTCTTCCCAAGGCAGAGTCAGCGGGTACAGGCCCTGAGCTGTACCAGAATCAGGCTGGACCTTGTGCTTGGGACACCATTCGAGCAGACCAGCGATTTCGGGCGAGGATGTATGATACGGATGATAGCGCATGAAGGGGTTTCTTGAGACCCGCTTCAGGGATAACGGGGGAAAACAACCATATGGGTCTTCCGTGAATGGTTGATAGCCATACTTTAGCTAGAAAGTTATTGGTACACGGTGAGTAAGGGACAACAAACGTCTGTATCAAGGTATGACCTACCTCGCCCTCATAGCTTGCCCTCGTATCACCCTCGTCATCAATCCCAATGTAGAAGAATTTGTCCTCGGGGAACTTTATTGCCGCGCGGTGCAGCCGTTCGAATCTGGAATTCGCCCATAGACACCAATTAGTTTCCTGTTTTTGGGTGTGTTCACTCGAATAACGCAGGTCGATCACTGACCTGGCGCGCTTCATCTCGAATCCGACAACCGTCATCTTCTCTGGCCATTGTCCTGTCATTTCCTTGAATCTTGCCAGAGAGAACAAGACATTCTCAAAGGAATCCAGCGCAAACTCTTCCGTTGTTACCCGCCAGAATTCAGGAGCGGGCGGGAGGAGGCCAGATTCGAGGGCGAGCCGTAGATATGATTGGGATTCTGTTGTCGGAGGAGTATCAGGCCGGGTTTGACCTCTGTGGAAGAGCCGTGCGCGTTAGACAGGGCCAACGGTCAGCGCCCGTGATCAGGAACCAGCCAAGTTTGAAAAGCATACCCGGAAAATATGAGAAGACTATGAGGATCTTGTAGTGCCTCTTGAACACTGGTCAAGATATCTGGCTAAGCACTGCTGCTGTACACCAAGAATCATGAAACGCCACTTACCCCCTGTCTATGTGTTTGTAGAACGTTTTGACGCTTCCACCCTTCTGTATAGGTTGTAACACCCAATCATCATCGTCCTCTCTTTTCGAAGCGTCTGTGCTGTAGGCCAGGAGTAGCACCGTGTAGGTATTAGTCAACGACGATATCGAGAAGACCATCATCGAAGAGCTTACCCTTTCCAGATGGCATGCCCCGCTACCATGACGAGATGATTAAGCTCCTTCAGGGCATCCTGTCTCTCAATCGTTGATTCTATACTGATGGGACCACTCGATGCCGAGAGCAAGGAATTACCCCGATCGTTGAATCCCATCCTCGAGAGCCTCTGCAAGGGCACAGACCATCTTGTTCCCCCCCAAGCGGTCAATCCGACTTGCGGCTCGGCCAACCAATACGTTATGTTGGTGATAATTGAGAGGCCCAAAATGAGGAGAATGAGCCCGACAGCCAAGTTGGTGAGGCGAGCACGAGTGCGAAGCCGTTCATGGAGACTCTGTCCCGAAGACGCAAAGACTGACAGTCCGCCGCCTGCCCCCGAGATGAATCGGCCGGCGTTTCGATTCGGGTTGGTGCGGTATGCTGGGGTCGACCAGTGGGGCAACATGGTACGGATTTGCAAAGAGTGCGATGTATTGTCACGTCGGCTTCATACCCTGTAGGACGCCAGTGCAGGCGAGGACGGAGGGCTATCTTCCGGGGCCAGAGTAGGATATTCAAGAGTATCACTGCGCATCCTCCTAAACGCTCGCGAAGAATCAATTTGCAGCAACGGCGATCTGGCCAAACACGCGACATTTTGTGCACGCGTGTTCTGAGCCGCTTCTATACAATTCTATACAAGGCCGCCAGGGTCAAGGGGCAGCTCAAGTTACGCTCCATCCTTCTCTTCGCTGCCTTATCCGCCTTGCGATTAGCTACACTGCATGCGAAAGCACTCAGCTTTGGGCGAAACTGCTGTTATGACGTTGGATCCCTCTTTTTCTGCTGGAGAAATCAGACGCTCAGATCCCGAACCGCTCACCCAGCTGGTCAGAGGAGGAGAGCAGGAGATTATGATTTGCATATCAGATCCGATATCTGGGTTAGGCCTCGTCGAGGTGAACGACGTCAATGCGTACGCAAATGGTACATCCCTACCAATCCTTGAGCCCAATCATGGGGAGGCTGCGGTCGCCATTGAACTGAATGGCGATGCGCACATGGAAAGACTCGAGGAGCATTAGCTTACTATTAGGGTCAATTCCTCGATGCAGGTTGTGCCATCTTGACCGAGTCTCAGCTAGTCGAGCGGATCATCGTTCCTTCTCACTCTGATTCAGCCCGCCTGAATCACCGACATGCATCGCTCATCTTCCAGGCGGTGCGGCCTCAGAAAACTCTTCTCTGCGCCATTGTCGGTGTTGCCATATCACTCATCCTGCGCCCTCGGTGCGCTTCCGCGCGGGATCAGAGAGGTGTAGCGGTGGTAGCAGATACTGAACAATGGGCTGGCTGATTCCGCGCCGCGTGGACGGGCCGGCAAACATTTTGCATCGACTTGCCAATCTCGATACATTCTGTGTATCCCTCCCTCCGACACGCATTGCCAAACACGCTTGACAGGACCAACGATAGCTTCTCTCCCAGCGCGCTTATCCTCGCCAGTCGTGATCGACCAAGCAGCACTCGTCAAACAGCTTTCAGCTTCCCGCTACGGAACCGAAAAATATATTCACCCCGGACGCGATAGCAGGCAGGAACCTGTTCGTACGTTCCGATAACGGGCTGGTCTCAATCTCATAGACGACTTCCGCCTTGACGCCCAACATACACTCTCTCCTTTGCCCCAACGACCAGATTTGGACCAAAAGGCCGTGTCACCGTCTGCCGATCAGTTTTCTGCCCACACACCATCCGATCAACATGTCGGATGGAATTTGAACGCTGTCCGAAGGAATTCCGTCTCAAGAGATCATCACGGACCGTGATCGTCGCCTGCCGAACCATCGGAACAAGGGAGCCGCTGCTGCATATCGTTCGTTCGTTTCAAAGTGACAAGCCGACGAGCAAAGTCACCCCCCCTACCCGGAGAGCGCGTTTCAGCATCGCCCGTCGATCAAATCAAAATTGAAAAGGAAGGCCAAGGGGTTTTAGGGGATTTGGTGTTTCATACGCATCCAAGCCACGGGCCACCACTGCCCGCCATCACCCACCAAGCCCACGGTGCAACGAGCGGCCCGACTGCAACGGAAATCAACCAATCTCGCCCAGAGCATCGGTCGCCTTACACCTACAGCAACGCCACCACATAACGCCAATCGCAGCACAGCGACAATAATCCACCGCTGAATCGAAGAAAGGGAAACTAAAGGCCTTTTTATATTCCCGACCATCAGCCTCACCAGTCACACAGCTTGTGGCACACGGCGTCGCTCGATCGACCAACACAGATTCCGAGACTTGGATTCACCCTTCTGGAAGAAGATCGACCTGCCGAACTCTGCCCCCTCAGAGCGCTTCACGTCCCGTTGTCTCCCTCTATCAACAAGCCCATCGTCGTTGATTCTACTTCTGCCCGCATAGAATCTGCGGAACGGCAGCTCGATATGCCGTATCAAACTAAACCCGGAGGTACTACATTCACATCCGTATCTGCGGCGTTTGCTTCGAGCTCAATAAACTCTTCCGATACGATGAGTATCGGAACACCCACAATCGTCCCCGCTACACCAATTCCATCGCACATGATGAACAATGTCGGAGGAGCTGGACATGGAGGACAGAATGCTAATAATAGCGGCAACATGGATATCGTGATGGGTGCCGGGTGAGTACATGATTCCATTGTCTTGTGTTCGACGGAAACTGACGTATTCGTGATCCATAAAGTACGAATTCGTTGGCAGCTTTAACAGCGTCATTGGGGCCTCAGCAAACATTGTTTCAATCCTGTACGGATATACGTCGAAAGCTCAGAAAAGTGCAGGGATATGAAAGGTTCCTCGGTTAGTACTATGGATACCCTGGTGCACATACTCATCAAACGAGGCTGACTGGCTCAACTGTATAGAAATGCCTGCCACTGCCGAAAGGCTGGATGTCGTTCAGCATGTATGGCTTTCGTTCAAGCTAGGATCGTCACTCTGTCACCTTTTCAACATGCTGCTTCCTACTCTGGACCCACATCCGCCCGCGCCGATCCCTATCGAATTCCCAGACTTTGATTATCCAGAAGGAAATGGAGTATTCACGTGGGCATTATTGCCGCAGAACGTCAAGTCTTGCAAGAAGGGAGCAGCAAAGTTTATTGTGAAAATGACGGAGCTGAGGAATGCGGGGAAATGGCCGCAAGAGGATGAGTTGTGGGCCGTGCATGAGTTGCTAGGTGAAGATACAAGTGGATTGATGAAGGTTCTCAAAACCATCAACCTGCTACTTGAAAGATTGCCAGAAAGTGCATGGATCAGGGACGACAATTCGCCAGCTACGCCAATCGGCAACTCGGTTCCTGAAAACGGGGTTCATCTTGCCGAAGCTACAGATGCAATTGCAAATATGACGGTCACATCCACCAACCCGATATCAGCGCCGGGCCAACCTCATACTCGGTCATCATCCAATGCAGTCGGTTCAGCAGGGCATCCGGGTCATTCCTTGTCCATGTCTAATGCCTCAGCTGGAGTCCTACTCAGCGGCAAAAGTGCCCACCCACCGGGTCATGGATTGACGATCAACACGGCACTCGACGGTCACAACAGCAATATGCCGCGCACAGCCAGTGGAACCCATCATCATTCGTTCCCAGCTGGACCTCCGACGGGTATAGATCTTGGTCCGGTAGACGTTGGAGGAGCGGCGATGCACGTTTGGGAGATCCTCAAGACTGAGAAGAAATATGTTGCAGAGCTTGAAATCATGCAGGTGAGACAGAAATAGCCGCTTGTGTTGACTAGCCTGGTACTGACGGAACCTATCTATCGTAGGCGTACTCTCAGAGTCTATTACAGCAGTCAATCGTGGCGCCCGACACTGTTCATATTATATTTGCCAATATCGCCAAGCTTGTCAACTTTTCGAGACGGTTTTTGACAGCTCTGGAAACCGAGTACGAGCCAATGGTCGAGAAGGGTGGAGCATCGTGGACCGAAGGTCGATGGGGTTATCCTTTTGTCACCTATGTATGTCAAAAGGCGCGTTTGCATTCTGCCCTCATCGTCATGCCTAACTACATGTCATTTCACAGGAACATGATTTTGAGGTCTATGAGCCTTACTGCGCCAATTACATGGCTGCTATCAACCTGGTCGAGAAGGAAACGCCAAACCTGATGGTACGTTTGTTTCTTGCGTTAAATCTTCCTTCAGTACTCATTTAGTTTTGTGTTTCAGAGGGCCAACCTGTCTTTGACGGTGCCGGAGCTCACGTCGTTTTTAGTCTTACCTATTCAAAGGTTATGTCGATATCCACTGTTACTAGAAGTGAGTCTACTGCCACTTTTCCGCTTCTCATCCGCTCACATTTCCGCTCATAAATAGAAACTGAGTGAAACCGTTGCGAGTACGGACTATGCCTACAAACAAGAATTGACAGCTGGTTTGGAAGTTGCCAGGAGAATTGCCGAGAAGGTTAATGAAACGCTCCGACAGTGTACCAACGTCGGTATTGTTCAAGAACTCGAACAGCGCGTCAAGGACTGGAAGGGACATCACATTAACGACTTTGGTAAATTGCTATTGGACGGTCAATTCATGGTCACCAAGGCCGACATGGATCGGGATTACGAAGTCTACCTGTTCGAGAAGATGATACTGTGCTGTAAAGAAATCGTTCCGGACAAGAAGGACAAGAAGAACGGCAAGAGCGGCAGTCTTTTGAAGAAAGATCGCTCGTCGCAATCGATAGTACCAAAGAAGAACCTGCTCAATCTCAAAGGCCGTATATACGTCAACAATCTTACTCATATACAAGATGTAGGCACTGAAGGTATGTTACTCGCACCGCGATGCTTTTGTTGCATAACTGAACAGCCTTTCATCCCTTACAGGTAGTTACGCACTTGCGGTCTATTGGCGGCAACAGGACAACCCCAGTGAATACGAGAACTTCGTCCTTCACTTGAAGAACTCGGAGCAATTCCAAAAGTGGCAGACGGAAATAACCAAGCTGATGAAGGCTGATCAAGAGCGCAGAGAACAGCGACATCGCGAAGCTATTTCCAAGGATCGCCAAGCACGAGCATCAGCTGCTTCAAAGTTACAGTATGTATCGCAATTCCCGATGACTCCTGCTTCAGAACAAGTCATGCAGTCCGCTGCGTCTGGTGGCTATTTTACGGCAGACGACATACAACGAATGCACGATGTAACATGGCAAGAGGAACATGCGTCGCCTGGTGCGGGTTACAGCAGTCCACCATACAACGTCAATGGCTCGCGCCGGACACATAGTCAACAAGGCATCCCACGCCCTTCAGACAGATACTCTCAGAACAGTGTGCGGTCAGCCTCGGGAGATCACAACAACGTCATGGCTCAATGGCGCAACCAGATCGGCGCGCCCTCCATGCCTTCAATGCCTCGCAAGATGTCCGAACTCTCGGTGGTAACCGAGGCATCATTCGGCAACCACCAAGGCTTACCTCGGAACAAGTTCTCATTAGGAAAGTTGGCCGGTTATGGGGAGGAGTTCAGCGGCTCAGGACTGGCTACGACACCGGAAGTCGAAACTCGTCAAGATGTCGCCTCTTCGAACACTACAAGAATCAATGGCGGGTCAGGCTCAGGAATGCTCAGGAACACATCGACACAGTACCCGCATCCAAGTGTTCCGCATCCACAGTTTCTCTCGTCATCTCGAAGCAGAAGCGCCAGCAGTCCCCATGTCATGCAGTCATCGAGAGTAGCCGACGCCTTCTACCCTTCGTCTCAGCTTCCTCCATCGGTCACGCCCCCTGCCACTCATCCAAATGCCTCGTGGAACCCTAGTGTCGGCCCTCCATACGCGATACCGGAAGGTGATGGAGCAGACTTCAACCCCGCGAAATTGTTGATCGGAACAGCCGAGTTTGACCGGAAACGCTTCAGCAGCAGTAGCTTCTCTACTCAACCATCAGAAGAGTCTCGACCGCCAGATACGCCGTATAGCGGACATGTAGCCGAATTACGCGGCGGTGACAGTGGAGAATCTTTGCAGGCATTCAGCCAGATGGTAATTGTCAAGGTTCATTCTCACAAGGTACGCAATTATGGAGACGTGCGAGCTTGGGATTTTTTTCTGACTTGAGCTTGCCGATTTGAAAGGGAGTGTTTAAATTAGCTGTTCCTGCAGACATTGATTGCGATGACCTGAAAAGCAGAGTGTCGCGTAAAGTGCAAATGTGTGCTGGAGGGATGACGGGGTCGCAAGTGAAATGTTACTACCGAGACGAGGAAAAGGAGAAACTGCGTCTGGATGATGACGACGATCTGAGTACGTTGTTCGAGCCCGTGATACGGGGTATCACAAGAGAAGTGGAACTGGAAGTGAAAGTGTAACCACCGGTGTGTGTAACGAGCTGTTGTTCGGGGAACCATGTAGCCACTCATTTGGTATCAGAGCTGTGACCATTTTACGATGACTGAAACATTTGGTAGTACGGACGTTGTATATTACATGACATGTATGGTGATTATGAACAGACTGTCTGCACACCGTGTGACGGGATTTGGAACCGGGACTGGTGATAATTAGGTCCGTCGGTGCGATCGGAGACGATTTCAGCAACGATGCTGAACTGGGGAATTGGGAATATGCTTCATGTTCCCCATTCCCACACCACCTCGGGCAACACCTAGTACTCCCTTCCCACTCCTCAGGATCGACATGCACAGTGAGGTTCTCGCGCGTCATCCATTGGATCGAGGCTGACAAGTTTTCCCGAGAATAGACGAGCTTCATGCACGCTAGCCAGGTCAGCGTACTTCTTCCCGAAAGGTTTCCATCCGTTGGCTCGACATAGCTGCGCCCACCATGTCGCTCGAGATAGACTGGGGTCTCCTCTCGGACTCGAGTTTCCTTGCTCAATCATTCATCGATAAACTCAACAACGCTCTCGAGAACGTCACACGCCCATCCTTTCTGGGCCCTGTTCAAGTTACGGAATTCGATTTTGGCACTGTCGGTCCTGACATTGAGATCAAGGATGTAGGGGATGTCTGGAAGTCGTTCATTGAGGATGATGAAGAAGCAGATTCGCAAGACGGGGACTTGATAGGAGCAAACCGTACGCCGGAACACAATACGGGACCGGATGGGCCGATAGCATCAGCAGAACCCTCGATATATGCTTTTGGGCAATACCCGGAGGAGCTGAGTAGCCGCAGTGGAAGACACGACGAACGATTCGATAGTGGTCCCGGAAGATCTAGACGAAGTAGTCAAGATCCTCGTTATTCGCGTGCGAACGGACGGCGAGCTAGCCTGCAGCAGCATATTCACAACGAAGACGATGAAACAGGCAGCGTTTTTAGCGGAATTCTGTCGCCTCGGGTCAGCCTAAACAGGTTCGGGGCAGGGATAGGGCTGGGTTCTGGGATGGGTGTGAACCTAAATGGAGGGTTTGCCAACGGAGGACTAGCGACAGCCGGATATATTACGCCGGCTCTGAATCCATCAATCTATTCGATGTCTATATCGAATCACAAGGGAGCGACCCGGAGAAATGTCTTCAACAACCATCATCATCATCAGCATTTGCCTTATCTTCAGAACCGATACTCTCGCACTCACGACGATATGGGTGAAACACAGCATACACCTGGGCAGGGCGACACACCGTTAGTCGAGACTCCTCTGGATCCACCGCAACCGCAGCCGTTACCATCTATCCAACTTCTACTCCACTTTCAACACACGCCGAATATTCACCTCACAGTTCTGACATCGCTGCAGATTAATTACCCATCGCAAATGTTCATGTCGTTGCCCCTAAAGTTGACGATTACTGGCCTTTCACTGAATGCGGATATGGTAGTCGCTTTCAACGGCGCAAAGAAGCGGGTCCATATATCCATCATCGACGACTTTGACCCGATGACGCAGACGATGACCAACTCTCTGGCCAGCTCTGCTGTTCAAAGTCCAGCGACGAATACAATTCCCCTAGCTGGGGGCATGGCTTTTGGCATGCCAGCTGGGATCAGTGATCCCCATCAACAGAATACGCTGTCTGGCCAGCACGGAACCAAGAGTTTTGGCCAAACGATTTCTGGAACGACAATTGTGCCGCCTCCTGGCAGGGTACCGCCTGGCGTCGTTGACACAACTCCATCATCGGGCTACATATCGCCCACGCATTCATACCCATATCAACCCTACACTCCCGGTTTGACTACCGCGACATCAACGATACCAGAGCCCCTCAAACCGATTGGCCAGCGACTCTTACCCGCCTTGCAGATCGAATCAGAAATTGGTCATGCCGATGTTCACGTCTTGCGCAACGTCGGCAAAGTGGAAAACTTTATCCTCGATCTTGTCAGAAAGACTCTGGTCGACGAGCTCGTATTTCCGAATTATCATACTGTTGCGATATAGCGATCCATACTAGCTCACTTTACGTGTAATTCGCCATGTTGTACAAGGGGTGGGTAACAGAAACAATGTGGAAAAGCAAAAGTCGTAGACACGACAGCCGACTCCTAACACAGAAAACATATTATGACATTCTTGATTTGCAAAAGCGTATTCTAATTCACTACAAAGTTTCGTATTCTTCGTATATAGGTACATTGCTACATAAACTCGTGTTTTCATCTGTCATTCACAGCAACGTTCGGGGCGCGGTGCAGTGCGACTCTATTGGCTTTGCCCTTCCGTATAACGCCACTTGGAACCACGAAGCGAGGGGTAGGACGGTCGGATGGGCTTTAAAGCTCCGCCTTGGCCGAAGCAGAAGCCTTGGCCGACTCGGCGGCGAGCCTGGCGCTGTATGAGCTGGCTGACTTGCTGGCCGACGAAGCGCTGGCGGAAGCGACGGAGGAAACGGAGGCGGCGGACAAGGAAGCTCGTTGGTATGCAGAGCTCAAGCTCTTGCTCACCGAGCTTGCCGAAGCGAAGGCAGCCTTGGAGGCCGATACAGCGGAAACCGAGAGAGACCTGTGAGGTGTGAGGGGGCAGGTAAATATCCGCTTTGCACGCCAAGTTTTGTCGGGCTGGCAGTCGACTTACGAAGAGAGAGAGGACGCGCTCTTGCTTCCAACTGAGGCGAGGCTGGAGGCGGCGGAAGACGCCGAAGCAGCAGCAGACGACGCACTGGATGAAGCGTGAACAGCTGCACCTGGAAAGAAGAACGGGATGTGACGTCTTAGTATATTTATACCACGGCAACACCCAAGGCAGAGTAAGGAAAACA
This sequence comes from Naganishia randhawae, assembly GCA_013461525.1. Classification (NCBI taxonomy): domain Eukaryota; kingdom Fungi; phylum Basidiomycota; class Tremellomycetes; order Filobasidiales; family Filobasidiaceae; genus Naganishia; species Naganishia randhawae. The sequence goes on from JABRPJ010000013.1 coordinate 154,353, forward strand.
TACTGGAAGCCGACTTGCTTGCCACGCTAGCAGCCGAGGAGGCGGAAGGCGAAGCGTGCTTGGAGGCGTAACTTGCGGACTTGGAAGCCTCGGCGGCGAGAGAGGAGCTGATCGAGCTAGCTGCAGAATGGGCACTAGCGGAGAGGGACGAGGCAGACGACCTGTAGTGATATTCTGCGGATTAGTAGGGGCATCTATGCCGCGCGTGTCAATCAATCTACTTACACAGCCGAAACGGACGCGACACTGGCTGCGCTACTGGCAGAAGAGGCCAATGAGACGGCCGATGCACTAAGGGCACAGGCGAGGGAAAGCGATCAGCAGCCCATTCCAAATACGCCACACCACATGGAAGTGAAGCGACTACTCACGAAGCAGCGGAGACAGCAGAAGCACCAGCACTGGATGCACTCGCGTAACCTCGGGACAATTGTTCTTCCGCGGAAAGCTTGGAGGAACCGGTCAACATCTCCAACACGCCCGAGAGCTTCTCCTCGGCATAGTCGACGCTACCGCCGATAGCTTCGCGGATCTTTGCGAGGAGGGACTCGACGCGGGAGGTCGCTTGCACGTAGCGGATGCGGGTTTCATGGATGAGCGAGGGGCGGTCCGTGTACTTTGTATCATCGACGCCGTGGTCTCTTAGGTAGGCACGCAATCGCGCATCCGGCCAAGCGAGGTATGGGGCATCCGTCTTTTGGTGGTACTTGTCGCTGATCATCTTGATCATTTCATCTCGATTGGCTTCATAGTCGCTCTTGATGTAACCGTGCTGAACGAGCCAGTCGCGGATCTCGGAATCGTACCAGCCGGAAAAGACGGTGGACTTTGCCTTGTGGTAGTTGTCAGTGAGGAGAGCTTGATACTTTTCGCGGCTCAAGTTGGCCGCATCCGAGCTCAAGACACCCTCGGAAATCAACCAGTTTCGCATGTTCTCGGTCGACCAGGTAGAGTAGACAGTGTCCTTGGCCTCCCAATAGTTCTTCTTCATTAAATCAATGAGCCTGTCTCGCTCGTGCGGCGGGTGAACGATACCGTGTGCGACCAACCACGATTTGAGGTAACTGTCGGACCATGAGTTGTAAATGGGGTCATTGATCTTGTTGTGCCATACCTCGTTCATGCGGCCGAGAAGGTCGGTTCGGGAGTGATGAGGCTTGGTCTCGACGCCGTGCTCCTGCAACCAGGATCGCATTCGGTTGTCGTCCCATGTCGAGTAGACGTAGTCCTTGGTGGCATCCATGGACGCCTGAGCCTTGGCGCTGGCGTAACCGGCCAATGAGGAGACGGATGAAGCAGCGGCATAGCCGGCAGAGGTGACCGAGTCTCCGGCACCGTAGTAGGCGGACGAGGCGGCGGAGGATATGGACGACGCAGCCTGGTCAGTCGGGTGACCGTAAACGGCGGTGGAAACAGCAGATGCCCTGGGCGGGAAGAGACAGTTAGCACGACTAGGGGCCCAAAGGAGCGGCAAGGTGCGGAATCTCACTTTTGCTTGGCAGCGATCCTCATTTCCTCCAGGGTGCCGGAGGGCGAGATAATACCGTGCTCCAGCAAGTACTCTCGGAGCTGCGATTCTGTCCAACTAATGGCGAAGAGCGTCCAGGAATGTTCAGTCACGTTGCCCGTGCGCAACCCGGACTCTGGCACCACTTACGCATCAATGGTCTTTTCCGTGATAGCTTCGTAGTAAGCCTGGGCAACGCCTGCACCTCGGGCGCCTCGCTGCACGATAAAAGACGAGTTCAAGTATGAGCAAAACCACGACTAGGAGCGAGAATCAAGTCGGCGCACCTTGGCGATCGAGTCAAAGTTGTCCTGCACGAGGGCGAGTGCCTGTTCCTGGGTCGCGCCGGCGGGCAGCTTGATGTTGTGGGTCTGCAACCATGCCTTGGCGTCTTCCAGGGACCAGGTGGACGGGTCGGCTGCGGGGGAGCGGCGGGTCAGGACGTGCGCGGGACTGCGGGGAACGGGGAGGGAGACTCACCGGCCTTGGGGGAGCCGCCAAAGACCTTTGCGTTGGCGCCGACGAGGCTGCCTGCGACGAGGAATGACGTGGCGAGATCGAGTCGTACCATGGTGCGAGTTGGGATAGGGGGTGTGGGGATAGGAGGCGTGGGAAAGGGCGCGGGCGGGGCAGGCAGTGTCTGACAGGCAGCCCTTATAACGGGCGGCCCGGTGACGTCATTCCCACTCGTCATCCTCCTTTCCCTGGTTCCATGCGCTTGTCGCGCGCTTCCTCGCGGCCACGCGCTTAGCGTCCCGTCAACCACGCGACCGCTGCGACTGACAACGGCTTACAGGGCCTAGGCCTGCCCGAGATACCGCATCTCTACAGACTACAACGTTCAGATCCACCCGTCCCGTTCTGTCCGTGCTCATTCATAATACAATGCCATCCCATCTCGCAACCCCCCCTCCCGCATCCTCACCCCTTGCCCGCGATCGCCGCTGCAGCCGCCTTGCCCGCCTGCCTCCCGCGCCTGCCCCACCCGCTCATATTCGCCAGATCCCCTTCCCGTTCAAACTCGCTCGCAAGCGCGAGCGTCTTGAGATCTTCCAGCGACTTGCCCGGCGCCCACCCGTGCACCTTGGCGTAGCCGGACATGGCGGGGCTGATTCGAATCACGGTGTTGTTCGGTCCAGAGGTGCCGCTGCCGTTGGCACCGCCGCCGCCACCCGTGCCACTGGGACCACCATTACCGTCACCAGACCCACCACCGCCGTCCCCGCCATCCCGTCCACCGCCGCCGGACCCTACGCCCAGCCCTGGCGTCCCGCTGTCGTAATCGCGGTGATGTTGCTGTTGCTGCACGTTTCGTCCCCTTCGTGCGTTCTTCCCCACACGGTCCGGCTGTGTCGGCGGCGGTAGCACGGCCAGGGAGTACGGTAACGGGGAAATAATATTGTCTATCGAAAGTGCCGTGCTGAGGCCTTGCGAGGTAAAGCTTTGCAGCAAGGAATCGGCTTCCTTGACGATCGCTTCCGTTCGTGCTGCTGCCGCTGCCGCTATTGATGATGAGTCGCCGCCGCTGCCGGTTCCTTGAATGACTCCATCAACATACGGCTTATGTAACACACCCTGCCTCGAATGCCTTGATCGTCCCGAAACATCATTCAGCGTATCTGAAACCAACGCAAATCAAAAGAAAATACCGGTCAAGCCGAGTTCATCCCAACCCCGACACCAAAGGTTACGCACCAGCAACAATATCATTCGCCGTCTCCTTGTCTTCCCTAATCTTCCGTCTTCTCTCTTCCAACCCATCAAGCAACCGCTGACGAACAAGCTCGCGACTCTTTTTGTATTCGTCCTCAATCTTTTGTCTCTCCACTTGATACAGTTTCCGCGCTGATGACAACCTGGAATAAAAGGCGTGAGATTACATTCCACCCGTCCCTCCCACGCGCAAAGGCGGCAATTCCTCCACTCACTTGTACTCGTACTGCGTATCTATACTGTCTAGCCATGCATCCCGCTCCAGACTAAGCATGTACATTGGCGCCTGCAGGGACACGCTTGTCGATGGATCCCGTAACAGTGCTTGATTCTTGAGGTTCAAATCCGTCGTCAAATCCGTAAATATCCTAGAGCGAGTAAAGGTCATCTCCATCAGCGCCCAGCCCAATCTATCACCTTGCAGCACTACTAAAGGGAAGCGACACTCACTGCTGAAAGTTTTGAATCTTCTCCGCATGCTGCTTCTCCACCTTTTCAATAATCTCCCTCCGCTTCTTGTCCCGCTTGGACTCGGTAGCCATACTATGACTATGCGCAAGCGCTCTACTCATGGTTGATGAACGATATCCAAGTGAAAGAACAATCGGCGCAAGGGAGCTCTTTCCATTACCCACACACGAGTCCGTCTTGAACAACACGGCGAGCCCCCAACGCCAGCCAGGCAGGCAAAAGGAAGAGATCGGAAGAGCCCCGACCTTCACGGCGGATCCAAACTTCTTTCACATTGCCGGCATGAGCAACAACACCGCTCTTCGGCGGCCGCGGTGGTGCGCCCGGATGCCTAGTGTCGAGGAGCCAGGGAGCCACCACGATGCAGTACACTAGAGCCTATAGTGCATGACATGGAATAGCTGGTGGATCGTAACCAAGGCCTGGTCAGGAGCAAAGATATCCTCAAAGCGAACACAATGGCGTCCTCTGCTCGACCACTAGACAACAGCAACCCGACGATCATCGCTCCGACGGCGCAGTCATCGTCATCGAACAATTTCAGCAAAGCCAGTCAAAAGACCAAACTTCAGAGATTGTGGCAAGAGGAAGGGACAGAAGAAATTGACGGGTTTGCTGGTGGAAACTTCAACTCTCAGGTGTTGGACGACGACGAAGCGGAAGATATTGATGAACAAGAGGTATTCGGTATGTCTCGCCTCTACCGTCATCCCCGTACTTTTACTCCACCTGACACGTATCTGTCACCGCCCGTCAGACCTGTTGAGGTCCATCACAGACCCGGAACATCCTCTCACCCTCGAGCAGCTCGCCGTCGTCTCTGCTTCACAGATCAAGGTCTCCAACAAAAAGGGCCACGAACGCGTGTTGATTGAATTTACACCGACGATTCCGCATTGCAGTATGGCTACTCTGATTGGTAAGCTCGCATGCTCCTTTGTTATCTTGCCATCCAGCCCTGCCTTGAAGACTGATTCCGATGTTATGCTAGGTCTGACGTTGCGCGTAAGACTGCTGCGGGCTTTGCCACCCAGGTACAAGGTGGACATCCGTATCACGGAAGGCGCTCACCAGAGTGAGAATGCAGGTAGGTTTCCATGTTTACCGCACCATGTTGGTTCTCGACACTCGTACTTACCCGCTGCATTGTGCATAGTCAACAAGCAGCTAAATGACAAGGAGAGAGTGCACGCTGCTTTGGAGAATTCACATCTTTTAGGCGTAGTGGAAGGCTGTCTTGCCACCGCACATAAACGTGGAGGTACAGTCGGTGTTTAGGCGCCAGCATGCTTTGGTTGTTTGGTGGTTGGCATAGACGTTGTACAGGTCGTAAAGGTTTCCTGTTGTAGCTAGTGTGACGTGGCAGATTGCATCATGTATCCATACTCGGAAAAGGCGACTTGGACCATTTCCCCCAAGGTCAGGCTTCGCTTTCTGTCGTCTATCTGCGTTTCTCAGTCGCGACCTGCGCTTCCTGCGCTGTTATATCACGTAACAGAACGTCGACCTGCAACATTTGCCATTAAAGTATTCCAATACAGCATAATGCGACTCCGAGGGTACTAATACAACCAAAGCTAGTTGGCAACGTTTGCTGTCTCTGCTCATACGGATATGATCCCGAATACGACCCGCGAACATTTGACTATGCGCCAGTAGCCAATTCGAGCTTGATCTGGGCAATGGCCTTGGCCGGGTTCAAACCCTTGGGACATGTTCTGCAAAACACAAAGGGACATGTAAGCAACCCCATCGTGATACTAACCGGTTGTAACGACGCAGAAATACTCACCGACTACAGTTGAAGATGGTGTGGCATCGGTACAAAGTGAGCGAGTTTTGCATCTTTTCCTTTCGCTGAGGACCATATGAGTCACGGGAATCCGCCATCCATCGGTAAGCAGCCATAAGTGCGGCCGGGCCGAGGTATTCATCCTGGTTCCACCAGTAGGACGGGCACGAGGTCGAACAACAAGCACACAAGATGCATTCGTACATTCCATCCAGCTTCTTTCGGTCCGCTGGTGACTGAAGGTGTTCACGGCCCTCCGGGACATTGTCATTCTTCAAGAATGGCTCGATAGACTTGTATTGCTTGTAGAATTGAGTGAGATCGGGAACCAAGTCCTTGACGATGTACACTGAGCAGAATAGGCGGAAAAAGGCATTAGTGCTGACACGGTGGCTAGCAGGAACCCAGGTACTCACTGTGAGGCAAAGGGTAAATCTTTTGGGGCTTGCTCTCGCTCCTGTCAATTCTGCTCAGACAGGCCAGAGTGTTAACACCGTCAATGTTCATTGCACAGGATCCACAGATACCCTCTCGGCATGAACGTCGGAAAGTCAATGTCGGGTCCAAGTCATTTTTGATCTTGATGAGGGCATCCAACACCATGGGACCGCATTCAGCAAGGTTGACCTTGTATGACTGGAGCTGAGGCTTTTCGGAAGGCTGGTCCGGGTTCTAGATGGGACGAGGCAGATCGAAAAGGCGTCAGCAACAGTTGAATGACATTTGGGATTCGGGACAGAGCTTGGTAACATACCCATCGGTAGATCTTGAATTCCTTCAAGGCCTGCTTCGGCGGAACAGGTGCAGGTGCGGCGTGCTGCTGAGTGGCAGACACGGAGAATGCACGTTGCGCAATCTGCGATGTCGAGGCGACCTTGGTGCTGGAGGAGGCCAAGAGCCGGGATGCGGCGGTTCGGGAGGCAAACATGGTGGCTGGCTGGTGGGAGAAGAGAGAGAAGCGCTGGAGCTTTGGATAACGGCGAGGCGATCCCAACAATGCTGACGGGAGTTGGACGTCTATCAGTACTCTTGCCATCCTCGCCTCGATCGTCAACGACCAGACTCTGGTTGGCGGACAGAGATCGCAAGCACGCACTCCGAGTATTCCCGCAGAGCGGGCGGCCAATGGGCGCAGGATCATTTGGACGGTGCGCCCCGTCGCCGGACATCTAGTCTCCGGCCGAGGGCGCACCTGGATGCCGTGTCTGACCGGGGCGCACCTGCGCTGCCTCTGTTTCCCAATTCTCAGCAGCAGCGGCACCTTCGTCTTGACCATCGTGAGAGCCAATCATCAGCCCCTGTTGCCCATCGTGAGACACCTCGACGACCGTGTTCGTTCATGTTCTACCCCTGGCTGCGGTAGAGCGTCAAGAAGATGGATCATCGCCATGACCATCTCGCGCATCACCTTCATACCCACGAACAGTACACGCACCGTCTCTACGGGCTCGACCATGACGATGACCAGACGCTCGACCAATTCGTCAACTTGGATGGGCCTGAACTGCATCACGAGTCGTTGCAAGATGACATTGATAGAGCAAGTGTCTTGGGAGCATACCGATGTCGCTGTCCGGTTTAATAACAATGTGCTTTCTCCTTGCTAGGCCGAAGATTCTGCCAATGCGCCGATCGAAATTCTGCTGAATGCGATTCGCAATTCTCCATCGCCCTTGTCTGCAGAAAGTGATCGCTACTCGCAGATCGAACAGTCGGATTCCTTGCAGAATTCAGAGACGCACACTCCTCATATCGATGATCAAGATGTCACGCAGCATTATCCGTCGCATAATCCCGATGTTTCCTTACTGGAAGACTCCGCCATCGATCCTTCTAAGACAGGAGATCCGATAGTCCAACCAATACAGCAGCCAGTACAGGAACAAGATCATGTTAGCTATCATGCCATTCCCGAACATTCAGACATGCAAGAGCTGAGCGATAGATACATGGAGAGTCACGATGGTTCTGCGGGGCAAGAGGATGCAGGAGACTATGTCATTGAAGAGGCTTATCCCGGACCGGACACTGCTCACCAGACCGGACTGGACGAGGACCATGAACAGGAGTATGCTCCCCCGTTAGTACAGCAGGCCAATGATCAAGAAAACGATGAGTACTCGCACACAGACGGTCTGAATAGGTCGGAAATCAATGGGCCGACTACGGATCTACGGTATCCGCCAGATTATCCCGAAGGACCGAAGCAGGACCAGTCGCAAGATTCAGCGCTCTATGATGCTGAAGCGGAAGGTGACGGCAAGGCATATCCAGGGGAGCGAGATCTGCCGGTCGCGGCTGAAGGCGTTGCCACTCGTTCCGCGTTTACGGGCCCTGACGAGCGGAGCAACAAGAACGCACTTCCAAGAGACGCTACATCGAATGCTATACGTGGGCTCCTCGAAGCAAGCCGAATGCTTGGGTCCGAGAGGCACACTGAAATCGACTCCAAGCAACGCTCGAACACTTCTGCCAACGTGAGACACAACGGGCAAGATAACCACGCTTCAGATGACCCGAGTGAATTGGAGCGCGCATTGAGGTCATTTGCGAATCCCGCAGGGAGATTGGAGCAGGACCAACCAGCAAGAGCCGCGACAAGTCGTCAGACAGCGGCAGCAAGTGAACGACACGAAAGTGGCAAATCAGACGTTGGTCATGCCGCTGCCCGTGTATCGCGAAAGTTTTCAATGCCTCTGTCATCGCAAGTGGTACCACAAAAACGAAAAGCTCGGTCAGATGTGTCTCCAGACGAGACGTTGGCTCGTGTATCACCAACAGGGTCCATTGTGTCATCACGTCCGAGACCCGGGGGCGCGCATTCCGCACACGCTGCTGCATCTGCTCCGGCCGTTCATTCAAGAGCGCGTGCTACGACGCCTCCGTTTTTGGAAGAAATGCGACGGACAAAGATTTCGAGGATGTTTGCTGCTACGACGGGACCCGGCGGTTCCAGGATTCCGGAACAGCAAATGTCTTTCTCGACAATCACATTGTTGCATGGACATATCGTTCAGAAAAGCTACCTAAAGGAAAAAAGGTAAGATTTCGCTGCCTTTCTGGCATTTGGCTCTGCCGAATCTTCGTTTTATTACTATACTATTGTTGGCTGACCTTTCTTTGCGGGCTCTTTAGGTTTCTCTGTCCTCCACCGGTTGTTCGAATGGCCGGTAGCGTTTCGGATACCGTAGAAACAATTTCCCTTCAAATACTCAATCAAGATGTTGGACCTGATATTCCTATTATTTCCAACAATCAAGGCGTCAAGTTCAATGTTCCCGGAAAAGAGGACGACGCACGTGCATATCTTCGTGAGGGACTGTATTTTTCAGGACTGTACGCGTCACGAACCGGAAAAGCAAAATCCCTCAAACTTCGTCTCAATGTGTTTCAGCCCGGTGGCACGGATCCTCGCCTAGCGGACGATGCGGAAGTTCCTCTGGAGTCAGGAGAAGCTGAAATGACGAATCATGATCAGTTGGAAGCTGAAGCCATTCAACAGAATGGGAGTGGCGACCACGAAGCACTACGTCGACAGAGGAATATGAATAGCCTACTCTTGAATGCTGGCCACGAAAATTCGCTAGATGCTCAAGAACGGCAAGCGGCGATCGATGCCATGATCGAAAATGATCCTCTATTCAACATGTCCGCTTACGAAACAAGCCAAAACCCACCGGATGCGAGGTATCAAGGTGGTCACGGAGAAAACAGTTCTCATTACGATGAAATTAGTATGCTAAATGCAGCGGACATGGCAAACGAGAACCTCGTTGTCGGCCACAACGGAAGATTAGCTGGGGAATCCCACTCGAAAACTCGGAAACAGACAGGGAAAGTGAAACACGATGACCGGCATTCAAATGCAGAACCTCAGGATCCTACCTTGGGGTTGAATGGGGTGGAGGAAATTGCAGGCCAGTCAAGTAAGGTCATTGAGGAAATGGAAGGCAACAGCGAACAGCTCAATCTCCGTCCTTGGGCGACGTTTGACGGTCTGCCTATGCAAATTGTTTCGAAACCAACCCAAAGCAAACGGCCAAACTTTGCCTTCAAACGAACCAATGCATCTTATCTATATGTCGGTGATCCAATTTCGTTATGGTCGCGAATCAACTCCCAATCAGTGCGAACCAAGTATCTTTACGTGGAACACGGAAAGTTGGTAGGTATGCCATCCGACTGGTCGGCTTTTGTCATTGACGTAGTGAAAAGAGGTGAACCGCCAGGAGGTCTGCCGGAAAAGAATCGCCCCGACCCAGGCATCATCACGTTCAATAGTACGGTTATCTTGCGAGATATACACTCTGATTATCGGACAGAACCCCTGCTCCTCATCAAAATCATGTCAGGCAAGCCTGTCCTGAACGAATTTGGCCCTGTCTCCGAGCTCAACAAGGTGGCTTTCGCAAAGGTCGTTGCCGGCCAAGGCAAGTGGTACCTTCGTGCACCGGGGCACGATCGCGACAAACTGGAGGACGAAAATGGAAAGCCCTTACCTCGTATCAGAAAGCGAATTAGAGGGAAGAAGGATACGGTCAACTCGGTGGTCAAGAAACGAGTTGCTCCTGCTCTAGATACTGAAGACAATTTTGGCGACCCATCCGCCGTAAGATTCGAGCCATCCAAACTATCGGTTGAAGTTATCGACGGCCAGTCCGTAGAAGGAGAATATTTCGATGACTTCATTACATGGACGATAAGTGGGGTAACAGAGCATACGTACACTTTCTTTGAGGGGCGGCATGAGGTCGGCGACTTTTCAACGGTATTTAGACGACCTTTGACGCCCATGCCGATTCTTCTTGATATACCCGAATATCGCGCAATGGAGAATACGATCACGATGACAGTGACAAACTTTTACTATGACGATGACAATCCGGTATTCCGGGGAAAACCGTTGCTACTGTACCTCGGAGCAATAGGTCCGTTAAAATTCAGGAGTTATCGGAGTACGGCACCAGCGGTCACATCGAATACTCCTAATGATGCTGGAGCCGCGTACCTCCATTCCTTCCCTGCTGTCCCTATTGATGGAGGGGAAGAAGTTCCACCAGAAGCCCGACCTTATAGTTCTGTTCCGAGCACTGTGCCACATACGATCATTGTTATCCATCTACCGGCACCCAAAGAGATGTGGGATGCGACAAGGATCGAGCGCGAAAGGCAAATACAGCTCGACCAATTGCAAATGGCTCATGACCTCAAATATCGGCAAGAAGACATCGTTGATGATTCGTTCGCAGAACCGGACTGGGAGCCATTAGAGGATGAAGAGCGCAAGCCACGGAACCGACGGTTGGAGGACGACACCGGAATGATGGATGGGGACAATGGGGAAGATGACATCGATCTATCGTACAAGCATCCGAAGGCTCTCGATGCTGACTTCATACAGGGAGGCAAGACTCTAGGAAGGACACATCGGTCCAACGGGCAGCATTCCTTATCGACCATGGAAATGGCTCACGACGATCAGCATCACATCCAGGGCGAGGACGATGCAATGGCCGATATACGGGTAGAAGATTTCCCGCCTTTTGGTCCCGCGGAGATGGGTCTAGACGAGTCTACATCGGCTGTGATGGATGCCATGATGAACGGACATAATGGCCAAGAACAAGTCGATTCGCTTTTGGAACAACAGCTACACGACTTTGATCACAACGTGACCGATGATATGCATCAACTGTTCACGGCTGCTGCTTTAGAAGCTGCTGCACAGAACAGTCAAGATCTGATGGATCCGTCAAGTATGCTGCATGGTGATCCACTCGATGAGCACGGTGGGCACCATCATCACAATCAGCACCATCATCATGGGCTTGAACACGAACAGAACGCTACGGACGACCACCCGCAAAACAGCATGGGACATGATACGAATGCTCAGTACGGATTCTATACCGCTGGGACTCTCGATTCGCACATGCACCTGGAACAACCAGACCGTTCCGATATCATGGACTCCCATCATGCCGACAGGTATTCTATCCGGCATGACTCCCTTTCGACCATGACCGAAACAGATACCATACTGCATTCTGTTGATAACCGACTAGATGCTGAATTGCAAACTATGCCGAGTACAGCGGATGAGGTCGCATCTGATGGGATCCGAAGGATGATCAACAAGGCAGCTTCCCCTGCGCGCATGGCGATGACCGCAACCAAAGGCAAAAAGGGAAAGCTTCCGCTTAACAAAGATGATAAGCCGATAGCGCAGTCGCGCTCCAAGCAGCCACGAAAACCTCGTACTCCTCAGATAAAACCGACTTTGACATCGACTGCGTTACATGACATGAAAGCACCTGACGTCAGGATCACTCGAAAACCGTTTACGGCATGTCCGTTGTATGCGCAAGGTCATGTTAATCGAGCCACTCAACTTGGTGGCTCAAGTTTGCCTTTACTTTTCCTCCGGCAGAGTGACGGGACGGGGTACCACACGGGAAAGAATGTTGTCATCCAAAAGCTATATGCCGGCAGTGATAGCGAAACCTGGAGTGAGTTTCCTTCTTGATCAGTCTGTTCTTAGGGACAATAATGTGCTGATTTAGTATATTGATCGTAGACATCAGCATCATTTAGACTACGGTAGAGCGTCGGCAGCTGGGGGTATTAAAAAGGTTGAATGACATCAAGCGCATCTTCATGCTGTATTTGTACCAAGGCATAGAACCAAGTTGTATTCGACATCAAGGCATAGACAAGCAGTGGAATCGAGGCGTTTTTGGAAAGGGCGAGAAGCTAAACCACTTACTGAGAACGAGGTATTTAGAAGGAGCCTGCTAGAACAAACATCGCTTCTGATTGCATATTGCCCATCTATATATGCAGGTTATTCATTACAAAACGCTCAAGCCAAGTCGTAATAATATAGGTCGTTATAAATCGTCACAACACAAGAAGCCCCTCCCCACGCCTTCCCCTCGCTGACCCGCATCACCAGATATAAGCAGCAGGAACTACGCCCTCCTGTCCGTCCCGCGTACGCACAAACCACCATTCCTCCCCTTCAGCTTCCTCCAATACATGTATCCGTTCGCCCGCCATCACCGACACTTCGTGCTCGTCTTCCCCATTAAACGAGTACTTGACCGTTGTTGGCCTGCCCAAATGTTCCGGCTCGTGTTTTGACAGCGACGAGGAAATTGATGATGAGGATGAGGATTTGCGTGTGCGTATAGAAGGCGCAAGCACAACAGGAGCGACTGGATCCGTTGTGGGTGGTCGGGTCACGAACCCTGCGGCCGCTGCCGCTTTCTCACCAAAGATGGCCGCCTGAAGTGCGCCTAGTCTGCGTTGTCGCTCTTCCTCGGATTCTTCTCCTTCGCCTACGCCGGCAGCAGCTGTACGCGGGCGACTACTGTCTCGGGGTCTCCAGCAGAACATGACGAGTAGCCCGATTAGCGTGATCAGGAACACGAGACCGGTCGAGATGGCAATTGCGATCAACACGATCAATCCAAGTGCGAGGTAATCTATGCAGGAGTTGCGTCAGCTTCATGCGCAATGTGACGAAGAACGACGCCGGACCCCGAAGTATCGCTGTACTCACGTTTTGTGGAAAAAGAAAAGGAATGTTGGGAATAAAAGAGACCGCTACCGACAGCGGGTGATCCATCTTTCTGCCTACCGATCAACATCGGAACCCATGTATGACCATCAAACAGCGCCGCTGTTGCGTTCACTATCACTGGCACCGTGGCTCCGCCCTGGGCGTTCTGTGTGGGTACGCGTAATAGACCGGTCGCGAGCAGCAAGCGGTCGGATTCCATGCTTCCGTTTCCGTTGACCGTGGCGCTGTATGACTCGGAAAGGGGCACAAACACAAGCTGTGCGATCCGTGTGCCCGGTTCCAGACCTGCTGCTGCAAGCGCGGCAAAGAAGTGTCGGGGTAAGCGATAACTATGCAGGGTTACAAGGACATTGTACCTACTTTGGTTGCTCCAGCTGTGACCATCCCAACGCATCAGGAAGGGCTGTTCATCCTCGCTAGATCTAGGCCGCAAAATCATATCAGCCAGGGTGTCGCACCGGCCTCTGCGATTACGTGCACTCACTGCCCTGCTGCCCATACGCTAGCAACATCCCCATTATCCATCGTCACGGCCTTGACGGGCCCCGGCAGCGCATCAGCCGAACCAAGCGCAGTCCACGACGTGTTGGCGAATGAGTAAGTGGCGACTGCGGCCGGCGTTCCGTCCGAAAGTACGAACGATCCCGCTACCAACAAGCTATCTGCGTTCTTCTTCCCGGAAATGCTCGGAAAGGGTCAGCATGCCGTCCGCGATTGGGAAAAGGCATCGGCCGTGCGTGCGCGTGCTCACCTGTCCGCCCACTTGCAAACTCGAGACAACGCCGCTCCTCAGCCCATCGCCCAGCGTGCTCCACCTATTATCCTCCGGGCCCCAGCTGCACACACCTACACATCCCAATGAGCCAGCAGTGGTGAACGCTCCGGCGACGATCACCTGCTCGTCGCTTGTCTGGCTGGACAATGTCCCTCGGTGCGTGATCGCATAGACGGCAGCTGAACTCGAGTTCCCGGTGGCTGTTCGATCAATTAGTGGTAAGCGCTTGCACTTTTAGCGAAGAAAGGATGCGGGCGGGCGGGGTCCTGGAACATAGGTGACCTACCTCCATTCCCGAGTGCGGGTACGGTCTTCCATTCCCCCGTCTGACCCTGTACAGTCATATCGACCCATCCAAATCCTCTATCCCCGCCGACAAACAACCACCCTAGATTCCCCTCGTCCACGACGTCCAGCGCGCTTACCACGCCCACCACCTCGGCCGGTTGGCGGCTCGAGGCGGAAACGAGGGGGCTGATGATGGTCGCTTGCGCTGGATTCCAAATCCCGAGATTCCGAACGCCAGTGCTTGCTGTGAAATTACCTCCGACGATCGTCCATGGTTCGGATGACGAGGATGTCGCATTGTTGTAGTACGCCACCGCAACGATGGATGGAGCGGTACACGAATCCATTAGCATCGCGCTGCTTGATGATGCTTGTTGGCTTGGAGAACCCGTCGCCTGTCGTTTGCCAAGTGCCGAGGCGGAAAGACGATGGTCAAACCAGGACGCAGGGGACGCACCGGGACCAATATGCTCCGGTCCGATCTCGAGCGCGAATGCTTGTTCGGGCGTATCGATCCCGTCACTGCGTTGCCGTCGCCGTCGAACATCCACCGCCGCCACCGTCGTCGCCGTCGTTTGCAAACCAGACTCTTGATCCTGCGCAAAGCCGATCCCAGAGCTGCCGACTTTGAACGCCTGCTGCTGCGAGCCGTCCCCGGAAAGCACGACGAGCCCACTGGCACCGTACGTACTCACGCCGTGGATCCTCCCCGCCAGAGCGGTACCCCCAGCAGCCGCCGTAGCAGCAGCAGCAGCACGGGCACGAACGGATCCCCATACCCTGCTGCCCCCGCCGGCGCCACCCGCAGAAGACGACGAAACGGACCAATCATCCGCGACCAAGTCGTACGTTGCGACTCCGCCACTGACCAAGCGCGTTCCGTTACGGAACACAATGTTCTCAAACTCGCCCGTCACCACCACTGTGTGCCCCGTGTCGTCATTGTCATTATCATCGACGACGATGGAAAGCGTGTTGACGACCCCGTCCACTCCACCAGCCAAAGCCGTCCATCCGCCCGACCGCGTATCATATTTCGCCACGTACGCCAGCGCACTTCCCTGCTGTTGCTGCTGCTGCTGCTGCAAGGCGGTAAAGTTGCCACCGACGAGCACATACCGCGCATCCCAGGTCACCAACGCATGTACCGGTCCATCCACGCCCTGCCCCTGAACGGGAACGAGCGAGCGCGTGGTCGTATCCAGGGCGAGGAGGTTCGAGTAGTTGCCCGACGAGGTAAAGTTTCCGCCGACGAACAGGAGGCTGTTATTGGCGGCCGAAGAAGCGGGAACGGTGGTGAACGCCCGAACAGCCCAGCCCGAGGCGCTGCTCGTGGAGCCTAGGGTCGTATTCTGGTCCCGTGATAACGCTTGAGCGAGGACATCGAGCGGTGTTTGGTCCGCGGGGAGGACCAAGGACGTTGCGTCTGTTGTTCCTTTTCCACCGCTGGTCGTGGTGTTGGACCAGGCGAATGTCCCGTACCCCAACGTCGTCGTCGTCGCGCTCGTGGACGTCCCCGTGGTATTGGTCCCGAGTCGGACGACCTGTCCGTCCTCGACCTGCCCACCCGTGATCATCGTCGGCCCTGCAACGAGTGTCTCGTTCCCGCGCGTCCCGTTGATCGCAGGAGCGAGAAACACGGCATCGACTTCGCCCGCCACCATGGTCCACTCATCCCCCGCCGCCGCCGCCGCCGGCACAGGCACGTCCGCCAAAGCCAACCGCACGGTCACCCCAAACGCCGGCGAACTCCTCTCCAAATACCCCTCAAACACTTGCTGCCTGGTGTCCCCCGTGGCGGCGGACTCGTCGAGGGCGGTAACGATGGGCAGTGCTCCGCGGGCGGTAAACACCTCGACTTGGACGTTGCGCGTGCGTGTGTCGCACGGGGGCAAGCTCGCGCAGCCGGGGGTGGTGATGTACAGCGCGTAGTAGCCGTTGCTGGCGATATAGGGGTAGTAGGTCACTGATGGGCGGTCCCGGGAGGTGTGGGCGATCTGGGTGGTCAGGACGCGGCGGATGGTGCCGGATATCGAGGTATCGGTTTGGACGACCTGCCATCCGTCTCCGGTAGTTTGCACGGCGGTGGTTGTCGAGGAATCCTGACCGCCGTTGCCGGTGCAGACAGCGCTGTTCTCATCGGCTACAGCGCTGGTGAGCTGGCTCCCGCTGCTGAGAAGCTGGAGCACGCTCAACCCGGCGCCATCGCCCGTCCATCCTTCGAGGTAGATCTGAAACCCGGTGATCTCCAGCTCGTCCGCGTCGCCGTCGCCGTTGGACGAGACAAACATGAAATCCTGCGCGGTAATGTCGGCCATGAGGGAAAGCGGGCACGACGAGGTACACGTAGTGCTGAGCAGCGTCGCGGGATCGGTGTACCGCAGTGTGCGGACATTGTTGTCCGGGATCGTCACGACCCTAGGCGCGGCGGCATCAGCATCTACCATCGCGATCCCAGACGACGCGAGAGACCCACCTAAAACTAGTCGTCCCCCTGTTCCCGCCATCCAACGCGTTCCCCAGACGCACGCCCACGGCACGAACCTGTCTGTACAGGTTGACTGTCAGTTTCCCTGCACTGCCGTCCCGCGTCCACCAGGAGGAGGCGTTGCTGTCCCGCGGGTTTCGGCTCGTGCAGAGGAGGGACGAGGCGTTGCTGTGCGCCGTCTCCTCGGACGAGGGGCCCGCGTCGATGCGTGAGAGAGGGGTGAGGAGCGGGACGGGGGAGAGGTAGGTGGATGCGCCGTTGCCGAGGGTTCCTAGCGGGGAAGCGGGGAGGGACGATGTCGTGCTGTTCAAATAAGGTCCCCCTGCTGTCGTGGTCGTGTTCCCCGGTGCCGTGGTCGTGTTCCCCGCCGCGGCTGCTGCTAGTCGCGTCACAAACGATCCGCCGAAAAGTACCTCGCCCGGCTCGGGCCCAGGAACGATCGTCTCGACCGGCCCGGCGAGACCTCCAAACGCCGGCGGCTGCCAGCTGGCACTCGCGACATCCCATACGGCGACACTGCCCTTGTAGCCCTGGTGGCCGTTGTCGGTGGGGCCGAGGAAATCGCCTCCGGCCCATACTTTGCGGTGCACGGCGTCGCAGTAGAGCGTGTGTACCGGCCCGTCGATCCCGGCGGCGAGCGGAGTAATTTGTTGGCCCGAAACGTAGGCGGCAATGTTGTGCACCGTGGTCGGCGCCGCTGTGTCGTTGGCGCGGCGCAGGGAGGAAAAGCTGCCGCCGAGGAAGTAGGTGCCGTGCTGGTCGTCGTCGTCGGCGCCGCCTCCGCCGGGCATAAAGCACAGGGCGGCGATCGTGCCGGCGTCGTTGGTCGCCAGGGCGTCGTCCGGGTCCGGGCCGCCGCCGCCGCCAAACAGCACGAGCGAGTCGGCCACGGGCGGGAACGCAAGGGACGCGGCGGAGGACGGCCACACGGCGATGCCGTCGAACGCGCCGACGAGGGCGACGCGGCCCATGCGGGCAAAGTCGGGGGCGGGCGAGCGGGCGGACATGGCGGTTCGGGGCGGGTCGGGCAGGGCAGACACCTCCTATCGCGCATCTCCTATGGCGGCACCTCCTATCGCAGGACACCTCCTATCCCTCCCTCGCATCAACAAGAAGTCGACCTGAAACATGGGCACGCGAGAACGCGTCGCGCGTGCGCGCGCGGATCCGCATTGATGCTTGGTCAGCTGGTTAGCGCGGGTCGGGTACTGTGTTGCCGGGGTCCTTTAGGAACTTGTTCAGCGAGTTACGTGAGCCCCCCCCCTCCGCCGCCAAGTGAAACGCCATGCCCGCGCCTGCAGAAGACGACGTGGACGACCTCGACGCCCTGCTCGATGACTTTTCCCCGGTCCCGCCCGCCCCCGCGCCCGCCCCGGTCCCGCCCGCACCCGCCCGCTCGTTCGAGGACGAGCTGTCCCGCAACATGGCCGCCCTGCTCGGCGCCGCGGAGGACACGGATGGCGACGGCGGCGACGGCGGCGGGGGTGACGACGACGCCGCCCGTGAGCTGCAGGACCTGTTTGCCCAGCTGATGCGAGGCGCCGGCAGCGGCGAGCAGGGGGACGCACAGTCGTTGGATGCGTTGCTGGCTTCCCTCGGTGACGGCGGAGCAGTCCCGCCGACGGAGCAGAAACCCTCTGACGGCGGAGGAGTCCCGTCGACGGAGCAGAAACCCTCCTCCGGCGGCGAATCCACCGCGGCCCCCGCCTCCGCCGCCCCGGCGGGCACCCCGAAAAACCTCTCGTTCGAGGAGACCATCAAACAGACCATGAACAAGATGAAAGCCTCGGAACACGAGTCACGGAACACGGCCGGCCGTGCGCAGGATGTGAGTGTCCTCCCGTCCTCTATCCCGCGTCTACACGCTGACTCCCTCCCCCCCCCCCCCCTAAGGACCCCCTCGCGGCCCTCCTCGCAAGCCTCAACATCGACCCGACCTCCATGGACCTCTCCTCCCTCCCCATCCCGGGCCACGACGGCTCCGGAGCTGCCGCAGAGGGGGACTTTGGCGGTCTGTTGGATGGAATGATGAAGCAGTTGATGACTAAAGAGATCCTCGAGGAACCTCTGCTCGAGCTAGCGGAAAAGGTACTCCCGCGCGTGCGCCTCCTCGAGCGTAGCTAACCCTCCACGCCCCTCCCCCCCCCCCCCCAGTACCCGCCCTACCTCGCCTCCCACCGACCGCCGACGATCCCGACAGCTCAATACGACACCTACGTCGCACAGAACGAAATCGTCCACCGGATCGTGCAGATATTCAGCAAGGACGGGTACAGCGATGACGATCCCGCGACCAGAGACCAGGTGACGACGTTGATGACCCAGGTTCGTCCCCCCCCCTCGCACACACGCACGCACGCACGCACGTGGGCTGATCGCACGTGTTGGTTTCTTCCCGCGCCCCCGCCCCCGCCCCCGCGTGCGCCCGCCCGGCCGGAGCAGATGCAGGATCTCGGTTCGCCCCCGGATGAGATTATGGGTGAGATGCCGGAAGGATTGGTACGTCCCCCCCCCAGTGACCCTTCCCCTTCCCCTTGGTGAGTGCGTCTGTTGATCGTTGCTTCCCCTGCTCCGCGCATGTAGGACTTTGGAGGGGATGGGTGCACGCTCATGTAGCCGCCTTGAGGAGGAATCGTGGGCTTGCGCAGGGTGTGACGCATCGTCACGCTCGGTCAGTCGGTCCGTCATTTCACGTTGTATATATGCGTATATGTTTACCCGGATAATGCAATACATTGGTGTCATGTCGACGCTTGGTGGCTTTATACATGCAAATGCTTGGTAGGCACTTTACCTATTGTTTTCTTACAACCCCTCGGAGACCAAGTGGGTGGTATTCATGAGCTACAGATTCAATTCACCGACACCGCGCTCCCCCCGTCCCCCCCTCTTCTCTAGGACCGCGACTTGCCCAAGCGCATGGCAGATTTAAACCCATCCCCCCACCGATGATGATGTTTATGCGCCCCCGCCGTCGCCCCCGCCGCTGCCGCCGCCGCCGTGGGGATCTGTTCCGCCTCGCCACTGCCGCCCGCGGTCGCGGCGACGACGTACCGTTCCTCTGATGTACTAGCGACCGCATGATCAGGCTTCTTCAACGACGTACCGCCCGCCGCCGAGAGAGCGGTGGGAGACGCTTCCGCTCCTCCTCCCTTGGCGAACGACGTCGGGGCATCCCCGGCGTTCAGCTGTACGACATTGGGTGGTGGTCCGCTGGCACGACGACGTGTCGCCATACCTGCCCCGGCATTAAAAGCGGATGCCCCTAGATGGCTCAACGTCTTCCCCAGCCGAGACGCATTGGACGTCGTGTCCGGTGTGGAATCCATAGAAGTCGGTATCATTGCCCGAGATTGGACAGAGGTGCTTGCGTCGACCTTGCTGCTCGCGATCGTCGGTCGGGCAAAATCAGTGCCTCTCCCCGACTTGCGAGACGGCGCGAGCGGTACGTCCGTGTGCGAGATCATCATCGGGACAGAGATGGTTGGCTGAGTAACTTCCCGCTCCTCCATGGCCGGATGATGGGTCCCCATGGACGATGCGCGCTGCTGGCGTGCTTGTCCCTGCCCTCCGCCGGCATTCTTTTGTCCAATACCGGCAATCAACCAGTGATCCTCGATTTTGACCGGTGGCCGGTTCGGGTTCTTCGAGCTGGAACCGTACAGTGGTGCCTGCCTTTTCAATGCGAGGCCTTTATCGCGATACGCGGCCGCACGGTTTTCGTATATCCGGTTGATGGAAGGTATCGCGGCAGGCGGCGCATGCGTCGTAAACAAGGTGTCGAGAGACGGCATGACTGACGCACACAGAGCCGATCAGTTTATGCAAAGAACGCTGCGAAAGATTGCATACTCACGACGCAAGGCTTCTTGCCGAGTTTCAACGTCCATCTTTTCTCCCGCATGAGTAGGCTTTGCACCCACGTGGCTTCCCTCCCGACTATGACTGGTCGACACCGGCACGCTGGATGCCTTTCTGCCCTGAGTTTTAGTATGTCGGCTGTTCTCCGTCTTGATTGTGGCATTACTATCCGTCGAATCCGACTTGTGAAGCGAAGGCCGCTTCAGGTACGACCGGGAAACCTGTGCAGAGGCGGACGTATCCAAAGGCGGTCTATCATGACTGCCATTGCCGAGACTGTCTTGCATGGCCAAGATCTCTCCATAAGCCGCCAGCTGTTCACCCAACGACACAGAGGATTCATTTGCCCCAGGATGAGCGACCGCTTTCAGGATTTCCTGTTCAGTCCTTTTGCGACGCTCAGTGGCTTCTCGCTTGGCCTTGTCGATTTCCGGTTCCTCTTTTCCTTCTTCTGATTGTCCCTTGGTCGGAACCGCGTAAAGTAGATTCGGTCCATCCGCTCGTCGTTGGCTGACCCGCCGAACTAGTCGTTCTTTCACTGATAGACCATCTTCTGATATTGGATGCCCGGACGAACCAGACGCGAAATGGGATGACGACAAGGACGGCGGTGTAAGATTCGAGTCCATCGTTTCGAAAGAAAACGCGCCGTTGGAAGCCATACTCGTCATAGTGGACACTGTGTTGTTTCGCGACCTTCCGCTACGTCGCAAGGATGGCATTTGAATCACGGACCGCTGAGCCGGCAGTGTCCAGTCTGTTCCCTCTGGCTCCTGCAGTAGGGACATGCCCGGGGCATAAGAAGCAACCTGCGGCATAGCTGAAACGCCGGACGACGTGATTGAAGTGAAACTTGCACCTCGACTACGGCTCTTTGCCGTGTTCCTGGCTGCAGCCCTATCCCAAATACTTTCTCCCATACCATCTTCTTTTTCCCGCCTATCAAAGTCTGGCGAATCGTCGTTTGTCGATGCGCTGGAGCCTTTGGAACCGTGGGGTGTACTGGTTTCGCTCGACTTTATCTTTTGAGGAGAAAGAGGACTTTGAAAGTAGGACGTCGGCATCGTCGCGGACCGCGGTTTCGGTCCTCCCAGCGGAGAAGGGGTACTCGGTTCATGCCAGGGGGATAGCCTGGCAAACCCTCTGGGGGAAGTCGGTGAATACAAGGTATCCGCTCGAGTCTTGAGAATGGATCTAGGCTGCTCCTTTCTGTCATCCAAACTAGCATCGATATCGTTCGCAAGCTGTGTATCTATCCGGGACAAGGGCTTCAGCACCACGCCTGTTTCAGAGACCGTGGATTGACTGGAATGAGGCCGCGATGCATCACGTGCGGTGGAAGATGTTTCCGTTTCCAGAGCCGATTCCGAAGGCCTCTCTTCCCCAAATTCTGTCTTGCTATACGGCGCCGACACAGATTTCGGATGATCATGCGATGCCGAACTGCCACCGATCGACGACGAGCGTGATACCAGTGGGTTCTGGAAGTTGACCTGTGAGCCTGATCGAGGACGACTGAATGACGTTGATCCAGGACGAATCCCATCCACACTGAGCCTCTTGATCCTTTCCACTGACTCATCCAGGTCATCTGTCGGTAAGATCGGTATTGTAGTACGCGGCGGTGAGGGGGAGAGTGACGGGGGTGAACCGTTATGAGCTCGTCGAAAGAGCTGTAGCAGATTTTGTTTCGACATTTGCCGAAGCGATGGCGGGCCCGAATACTGGGCATCTTCGGATTGCTGTGCTCTCGAGCGTCCTCGGAATTGATGAATATCCGAGCTTGCATCCGAGGCATGACTTCTTCGATGCAAGGCTTCTCGCAAACTAGTGGCTGGATGTGCCGCTCTGCCAAAGAATCCTGGTAAAGAAGACCTTCGATCGTTGTCTAGGTATGAAGGCTGAGCGGAGATGTTTGTCGAGCTACCGGAAGCGGTCTCTTCCATCGATCGTCTCGGCTCAAGCACCTCCGCCTTATCCGACTTTGCAGATGCCACTCGCAAGGATCCGCCTCTTCTTCCTCCAAACATATGATCTATGCTCTTCCGAATTCGCAACTTTTGCTGCCGATCCGCAAAGGAATCCGCTCGACCTTTGCCCTTCCAAGCAGCTTGTTTGTCCAAGATGGGTGAAACATGGTCCTCGTCTTCATCTTCGCCTGCATTCGCCTCGGATCTTGAAGAGGAACTGTGTTCCGTCGAGCTTCTTGAAAGATCCTTCTTCTCTTCCTCTTCTCGTTCTCGAACCTTTTCCCTCTCTTCGTCCACCATCGCCTCCCATGTTCGGAAAGTCTCCACGATATCTTTGTATCCCGCCTGCTCCGCAATCATTTCTGGGGTGTTACCTCGTTTATCAGGTTTTTGAACGGCGCCGCACGCCAGGAGAATCCGAACAATCTTGTCATGGCCGTTAGCTGCAGCAAAGTGTAATGGTGTCGAGCCCGCATGGCCGAGAATGGTAGATTGCTGCTTTGAGTCGAAATACCGCCGCGGTAATCGAGGTGCGTTGACATCAGCGCCGCGGTCGATCAGCATACGGAGGACCTGCTCCGATCCGCCAGAACAAGCAGCATGTATCGGAAGAAGACCGTGTAAGATGGAATTGACCGGCTGACCATGGGTCAAAGCACTATTTGTGTCGATCGGTGTCAGCATATCCTTCAGGAGCTTCGAGCAGAGGGACTGACTAGTGCACGAGTCCAACGTTCCCAGTGACTGCCGCTGTATGAAGATCGAGATTCGGATCTAGCAAGAAAGTTCGACAATCAGTAAACAGGGTGGAAAGAGGCTGACGGCCACAACGACTGCCACCAGCTTACAGTGGTAAACGACATCATATTTCTCTTCTACAGCCTTTTCCGCTTTTTTGGTGTTGGTCATGATGTGCATTCTTCACCCAGGGCTCCCACTACGCCGCACCGACACTTGATTGGTCCTTGCTTAAAGTTGTAGCGGGTTGCGTTTCCAAAGTGGGCGTATTGGCAATTTGGGCGCAGCCGAAACCATTGGATACAGCTTCCTCCTAGCGTCGACAAAACCCGAAGTCTTGAGAATGGAGGTTGTGAGTACGGAGGAGGTCCCTGTTGGTCTTCCTGTATCGTTGTCAGGGAACCACGTTGTTGGTGTGGGCTGAATGACGTCCCTTGCTATCGCGGGGTAGCTTCCGCGCCGATGAGACCTCGGAGGGCGCACGCGGTTCTTTCAATGTGCGACTCTGAAACGGGATCAAACGGCGTGAATGGTGAGCCGCCTTATCTTGGGAGCGGAGGACTGTGCATGCCAGGGACGACCTGCAACGTCTCGACACGAAACTAGCTCATGGGAAGGTCATCCATGCATGCGGCTTGCCAAACTGTCAGCCGGCATCCGTCATTTGTATCGAAGCCGCCGATCGGGGAATCCCGATCGGGGCATTGGGGAAAGCAAGTGACACCCCGAAAATCAATCTATTCGCGGTAGTGACTGTGCCGTAGCAGCACCACTGTGCCGTAGCCTGCCGGCAGGAGCAGCTGCAACAAGACATGCACGATGCGGTCATGCCTGCCTGATTAGCTACCAATTTGACAATTCCAATGAACCAATTTCAGGGAAGAGTTCACTGGTCACCGTCGCCGGTATCCAGCTCGGTATCCATTACGGTTGGCGTGCGCACTAGAACGACCGAGCCGGTAGTTTTAGGCGAGCACCCGGAGATTAATGAGGGTGCGTAGCTGGGTGGGTAGCTGAGATGATAGCAGCTAGGGCAGCTAAGGAGCTGCTGAGGGGAGCTCTGAGGGGTAGCTGGAGCTGTAACTCAGCAGCTGGGTGAACAAGCTGATGAGCTGCTGGGTGAAGGACCTGTTGGACTGCTAGAAATGAAATTCAATTCCAGAGAGCAATAGCTACAATTCTCGAACCATATAAATGTAGGACGGATGATCAATCCTTGATGCTAGTTAGGAGTACAACTTCTGATAATGTTTCTGCTATTATGCTACACAGCTTTCCAGCTACCAGCTGGCTTTGCCGGTCGGATACGGTGGTTATGCGCTCAACCTTCAGCGAACCTTTGCTCTGAATCGTTCAAGGGACAAGGTCATCACGTCGCATCGCAGCTCCTCCGGGGTGGTGATGTCTAGTGCCTCGAGACCTTCACCGGAAGAAAGCGCAACCCCCCTTTCCTCTTGTCTTTTTATCTTGCATTTCTCTCCTTCTTCCTTGACCCGCCTTTCCAGATCGGTAAACACCTTCTGCAAGGCATTGCTTCGCCAATTTGCCCATAGAATGTCTACGATGTGGACCTCGATCTCGGGCGAAAGTCCAGTAAAAGTCGTACGACCACCTGCTATGACAAGCGGAAGTGGAGAAGGCGTTAAGGGATGCGGTCGGAGAAGCGTAGTACAGGTACGTGATAATAGTGCAAGTTGGGGGATCGTTTGTGCTGGATTTGCTGAGCAGACGATGCATGCAGACAAGGATATTAGAATTTCCAGAGCTCGTGTCAATTGCGGCATGAGTTGGCTCAATGTGGTGGTTGGTAGATGTAGATGTGATAACGCCCATAAGGTTTGCGCGATATCGACTTCGTGCTGACATGTCGGATATAGCGCATTCTGCTGTGTTGACGGAGTTCGGGCTTGTGATGTTGGCGTGGCGCCTGTGAAAGTGGGGATATCTGTCGAAGAATCGTTCGACGGAGACAGCCGTCTCCAAGGTTTAGGCTGCGGCGTATCTGGGCCTTTCGTTTTTGGTTGGGTATGAGGCAGCAACGTCTTGTTCGCTTCCGTGGCGTTCGGTGTGCTGATCATATCGGCATGCTGTTGCAATGCCAATTCGAGTTCCTGAATATTCATCATGCCTCCGTCCATCTGCACATCTTCCGTTACCGATGACTGTCCCACGGTCGAATGTGAGCTTGTGTGTTGAGTTTCACGTGGTTCATTGAACATGGCAGCCAGATCCAGCGCGAACTGTTCTTCGTCATTCTGAGCGTTAAGCTGAATCAATTCGTCCAAATCTGTAACATCTACTGAGAGTCCAGAAGCGAAAGGATTTTGAAATGCATTGATTGGCGATTGATGAGCGTTGGTACCAAACTGAGACGAAGCTTCTGACGCTGCAAAATCGCGTTCCGCTTGAGCAGACCAAGCTGCAAAGTCAGTCAAGTCATCCATCATGAAATCGGGTAGGCGTGCTTCGCCCGAGTCGTGGTACACTGAAGATGCCTCGGAGCGATTGGGGTCGTGAGAAGGATAAGGCGCGTTGAAGATCTCATCGTTGAATGCCGCAAGATTGGTTGCTGCCGCGTGGTCGTTGCTACCGAAAAGCGCGGTATCCATATCGACAATCGACCCGTTGTCAGTGGATCGGCTTTCGGTTGTTGGGTTACTGTTTACAGGCAAATTCGGTTGCGTGCCAGAGTTAATAGATTTGGAAAACGCAAACTCTTGCTGCAGTAGCTGCAACACGTCGTCGGCATGAGACGTGCTCTCTGCAGCGCCGCTGGAGCCTATTCCTGGCTGTCCGCTATTTTCCTCTTTCACCATCGAATGATGGTTGCTATGATCCGTGAACTGAGGATCTAGGATGGAAGCGACATCCTGTAGGACATCGTCAGAAGCCTGAGTACGAGAAGGACTTGAGGCCTTATGTAGCCTGTGATCCTTTGGCAGAGGAGCCAAGATGGCGAGGTGGCTGTCTAGATCTAAATCTGCTAAATGACCGTCTTCACGAATGACACGAAGCTAACCGACAATGCACTATCGCGTTAGCGGATGTTTCTTAAAGATTGCACAAGGAAACACATACATATTCCTCAGGGCTTATCGACTGCTCCGTCGCCCTGCCATCACGTTGATGCAATTGATCGGCAGAGCCATTCGCGTCTGTCGGGGTTGCGGATGCCTTGCTTTCAGAATTGAAGGTGGATGCCCACCCAACTGGTCCATGATACGGATACGCAGAGGCTTGAGCGGAGGGTCCAGGCGCAGCTGAAGTGGTGTCTTGAAAGCCGTAGAGATACCCGAATCCATCCATCACATTGAGATCGTTTTCGGCTTCAGCGGAAGCGATACCGCTTCCATTCTTGGCTTTGCGTTTTTTGCTCGGACGCTTGGGTCCAGGTTTAGGAGAAAATCGCCCTGAGCCGTTGGAAGGACTCGCTTGACTGTCCTGACCTGATGCTCCTGCCATAGAATCGTTGGTATTCGGACCCGTAGCAAAGGCTTTGGACATGTACGGTAGTTGTCCCGGACTGTAAATCGGTGTACCGGCTCCAGGCATGATGCCAGGAAACTTCTTCGCTAAAAAAGCATTCGCAGAGAACTGCCCAAAGTTGGGCATGCCAGCTTTGATAGGACCTGCAATAGACCGGAATCTTGGCTGAGTAGTTGCAGACGTGGCAGTTTCTTGAACGACAGACGCCCCAGAATGCTTCGCTTGAGCTTGGATTGGCGCGACCGACTGCGGTGATTGGCGCGTAACTGATGAAGGTGGCGGTAGGCTGGGGCGAGTCGTAACCTTATGAGTGACGTTGGGCATAACTGGACGATGTCCATGAGCCATAGCAGCAGGTACACTTGTTGGTAAAGGAGGGATGCGTCTTTGTGGCTGAACCGTACGCTGGGATAACAATGCTGACGTGGCAGGAACAGACCGGGCAAAAGACGAAGGTTGCGCAGCTGAGGATGCTGGGGGAACAGCACCCCGATTGATCGACACGGGTGCGCGCCGTCTTTGTCTGACAGCATAATGACATGGCCAGCCTCCGACGCGGCATCGTTCACAACTGGGACGCTCTCCTGAGCACTTTTGTTTCGCTTGATGGCAAAGGTCGCACGCTGGAAACATATCAGACCAAGATCAGTGAACGCCTTTCGAAGTGGATAAATAGAAGACTACTCACCTTTTCGCATCGTGGGCGGTCTAAGAATGATGAAGATAAGTAACATCAAAAATGCAATCCTTACATAGGCTTCATCTCTTCCCGAACGCTAGCAAAAGCTAGACCATATCAACTCACCTAACAAATGGCTTTGAAGGCGACTCCACTCTCGGTCCTTCTCCCACACGCATTCCCCCAGGGGTTCCATCAGGATCCGCTGACCACCCCCCAGTATTGTCCGCACGAGAACGGGACAAGTTATCCGGCGGAGGACGTGGCCTCACACCGTTAACAGGCTGTGCGTTCGTTCCATTGCTCGGCGCCATTCGCGGAAATCCTAGGTTGCGAATGGGCCGGTCGTCTGTTGCGCCTTGAGCAGCAGGTGCGGAACTTTGCTGCCCCGGCTGGGAGTTTTGATTATTCGAGTATGTGCCTCCAGAAGTATCCATAAACGGTGTCGAGGAAGCGGTTACCATCGGTGATGGTGCACTCAAGTCGTGCTGTTGACCCGACCCACTCCCAGGTGTTCCACTTGCGCTCCCTCCAGCCCGACTCCTGGGAGGACCAGCACCGATCAACAGATCCAATCCTAGCAAAGCCGGGTCGGAAAGGATGATGTGAGCGATGTCCTGTTCTTCCTCATCCAGCTCGGAGAAGTTTGTTTGGTTGATATCGAGGTCATCGAATGCGTCAAACGCCGTCGTACTGGAAGACATGAGCTGAGGAAGGGCGGCATTGAGATCCGCAGCGTTGGGCGTAGATGCTGTGTCTGCTGTGTGATCATGATCGCTAAAGTCATCGTTCGTTGTCATGATTTTATCTCGACTTCCACTACCAGTCTGGACAGTCTGGTCGTGATACATACAGTCAGTACAGGGCGAATAGAGAGGTATGATGAATGCCACACAGACCAGTTACTGATACTCACCTATAGCGTCGGGATTTCTCCCAGTCCTCCTGTCAGCTTGTTAAGATGGTCGAACGAATTCGGGCGTTACCCTATATCGTCATTTGGTGTCAATTTCTTTTCCCTGGACAGCAAAATAGACGCTACTGAGAGGTAGAGGACAGGACGTCGAGGTCGAGCTAGCAATCAGAGCGAAATGCACAGACTGGTCGTTGTCTTGGTGCGTAGGTATCGCAACAAAGTGTAGGATTGTACGACAGCTCGATAGCGCCAAAATGTGATCGACGCCAGGAAGTTGAGCCGTCGCTTCGCAGCTGCTTGGCTGTTTCCGGACGAGCAACCTCACTGAATTGGGTATTGGACTGGGGTATCAGGCTTCGGAGTGACCGCAAGATACGCCGGGAAGTTGGGAGGTAGGTAGCACGGACGAACTAGTCCAATACTCGAAGCAAGACCGAGGAAGCAGCTAGGGGGGATGCTGACTAAGCTGTCCCGCTGAGCAATCGAGGCGAGCCTTTGTTAAGACTCAAGAGGGATGAGTGCTTGTGTCAACATGCCATCCCTTGTGGCGATGCCCGTTCATATTACAGACGTTGACACTCTTTAGGATCAAAGACCTCGTGAGGGCGGTTCACATCGTATCTGTACGACAAATATGGGTGACTCAGAAGCATCATCGTCAATCGCTACTTCCAAGCCTACAGTCCCGTTCTTCAAAAAGGCTCGTGGCAGACCACAGTCTTCCCGGAAAAGATCAGCATCACCGGAGAAAGCCTTGGCAGATGAAACGCCATCGACAACCCTTCCTTCAGGGGTAGCCTCAGGCTCAGCCGTTATTCGTCCGACCACGAAAGCGACACTCACAACTCCCATTGCCCAGGGCACAAAACGTCTTCGTGAGGACCGCGAGAAGGATCGGCGTCAGAGTGAGATGGAGTATCGTGCGAATGAAGCGCTGAAAGGCATTTCAGAGCAAAACGATTTTGTGACACGCAGTGCCGATTGGGATCTGACTGGGGACGAAGCTGTGGCGGCGAAAGAAGGGGGAGCGATCAAGCGGCCTCGATTAGACGAAGATGGGAACCTGCTGCCCTCGGATGGAATGTATAGGGGAAAGGCGGGATACGCAGAATATATCAGGCCAGATGAAAGGACTTCGAACAAGATGAAGGCAGGGCCACAGAAGGCCAGTTCGAATATCAGGAGCATCACTGTGGTCGACTATCAGCCGGATGTCTGTAAAGATTACAAGGGTAAGTGTATCCGTTGAGGACTTCCTATCGATCGTTCTAATGTCTCATACTTCTTTCACTTTTGGAACGTCCGAACAGAAACTGGTTTCTGTGGTTACGGTGATTCGTGTAAATTCTTGCACGATCGAGGAGATTACCTAGCTGGATGGCAACTCGACAAGCTTGCCGTCAATCCAAACACAGGGGAAGCTGTTGCCGATGATGATAGCGACGACGAAGAGGTACCTTTTGCGTGCCTCATCTGTCGGCAGCCATTCACGGATCCCGTTGTCACAAAGTGTGCACATTATTTCTGCATGAAGTAAGTCAAGTCTCTTAGAAGAGTTTAGAAACAGATGCTTAAGTCTTTTTCATGCATCGTTGGTTCGTCTCTAGCTGTGCTGTGGATCGTTTCCGCAAGACTCCAAAATGTTATGCCTGCGGAGCACCCACAGGAGGCATGTTCAACAAGGTATGTCAAGCTTTTCTCTTTCGCTATTTGACGGTCTCGTTCTAAAATATATGTGGCACATTAGGCAGAAAAGATCTTGCAGAAAATGTCTGAGCGGAATCAAGCAAAACAAGAGTCTCGTCGTTTGGATGCATTTGGAAATCCCAAGAGCGAGAATGGGGACAGCGATGCGGAGAGCGAAGGCGGTATTGAATTTGGGGGAGATGATTCGGGAGATGAAGCTCAGGCTGGGTCGGACGACGAGTAGGAACCGAAATATATTCTGTGTCAGAGTCCCTCTCTTGTTGTAGGTCTGTATTACAAAATGCACATCGGCTGCTGAACCCGTTCTTGAGAATTTATGATTTCATGTCCCGCATTCCATGAGGTAGAACCGGACAGATTCCTGGTCACCGCCAGGGGCTGAAATAGACAATTAATTACTGAGCTCGACGAGTAAGGAAAACTAAGTAGAATTATCATATGGAGCATGTATACATCTCGGAAACGCTACAAGCACAAGTATCAATCCGAACCGCGTATCTACATATGAGAGTTAGGTATCCCAAGAAAGAGTGTCATTAAAAGAGAGTTATACATCTGTCGCTGCTTATACTAATCACGTTGCTCTGAGGGCGCATCTATTCAACAATAATCCAGTCATCTTGAATATCCCTCTCATCCACCCAGACCTCTTCCCATTCATCGCACTCTTCCTCGTCGGCTCCAGTCTCGGTCGGTTCAGCGGCAGATGAGGTGGCTGTCGCTGTCGACGAGATGTATCCAGCGCTGGACGCATCAGATGCAATGGCTGGTTGCGAAGCTTGAGTTTCGGTGGTGCTTGCGGTGGCCGTGATGGCACTTTCCCAAGCGGATTCCGTGCTACTGACACCGGACGTAATAGCACTCTCCCAGAATGATTCAGTGCTGCTCGCAGCCGAGGTGATTGCACTTTCCCACGCCGAGTCGGTGACGCTGGCTGATGCAGTGGCGAGAGAGGCGGTTCCCGAGCTTGTCTCGTTTGCAGGCCATTGATGCAGGATAGGCGAGGTGAACGCAACCGTAGGTTCAGCGGACGCAGATGAGTTTACTTCATCAGGGATGACAAAATCGGTCGCCGAAGCGTTGTGCCCTGCCGTGCTGGAAGGCGCAACGGTGGGCACTCCGCTCTCGGTGACGTTTTGCGTAGGCGTCGGCAATGCAAGTGTTGCGTTTGCCGATTCGACGGGCACACTGGTCGCTGAGGCAGATTCGTAGGGAACAAAGGTAGTGGAGGTAGCGTTCACGGTATCCCAATCCGTCACTGTCTCAGTGGCGATTCCATTATCACTCGGGTCCTCGGTACTGGAAGCAGTAGGAGAGGCGGTGATAACGGGATCAGAGAACGAAGATGTGACGGATGCGGTCGGGAACGTGCTGCTAGCGATCTGAGACGAAGAGAAGATACCGGATGAAGAAGAGGTGACTGACGCAGTCGAGCTGACGCCACTGGCACTTTCTTCATTGGCTGACTGGGTGATGCTCGTCAACGAAGCCGTCACAGTAGCGGTTTCTCCCGCGCTCGTCAAAGTGGCCACGCTCGAAGTCTCGTTCAACGAAAGTCCGGGGGTGAAGGTAGATGCGGGATCTGTAATAAATGCCGATTCCGCGCTGCTAGTAACAGAGGCTGATAGAGCGGATTCTGTAGCAGAGATCGAGGGATAGAATGGCGAGACGGTGGATGATTCCCCTTCGAAGGGCAGAGAAGAGGCGCTCTCGATTTGCGTTGAGGTGGATCCCTCTGTCGACACGGCTGCAGAAGAGGAAGTGACGGAGGATGGTTGTCCGTAGACGGGGTCAATACCCTTGGTAGCTTCGACGAGCCACGAGTTGACCGTCGTCGATGCTTGGGAAGACTGAGCTGGAGCGAGGGTGGCAATTACCGCGCCATTCGAGAGGGTGGTCGACATGGTGACAGAAGCACTGGATTCGATCAGGGTAGTCGCAGTTGGAACAACGGTTTCGGTAGCCGATGCAGTCATCCAGGGATAGGCATGTTGCTGTCCGTGCCCTGAAGTCCAAGCGGTACTTTCAGCTGCAGAAGGAGACACGGTCTCACTGGCGATTCCGCTCGCAGAAGCGCTGTAGGTGAACGTGATGGCACTTCGTGCCGTCTCTCCACTAGCAGACGCATAACCGCTGCCGTAAAAGTACGAAGACGAAGTAGGCTCCTCCAGAGGCTGTTCAGTAGTTGTAGGAACAATTGGAGCAGAAGTAACGCTCGGCGCGTAGGTGAATGTAACCGCGCTCCTGCCAGTTTCTCCACTAGCGGAGATAAATCCAGAACCATAGACATACGTCGCTTCCCCTGTTGAAACGGCAGGCGCGGTCGTGATTTGGGGAGACAGCGAAGAAACAGCATTAGCAGTCGTTACCGGCTGTTGCTGTTGAGATGAAGTTGGCGTATCCATGGTCAAAGTGGAAGAAGTGGCAGCGGGAGTGGAGCTACTCTCGACGGCAGCCGAGGTTGCGGTGACCCAGGGATACACCTTTCCGTTGCACCAAATATCCGCATCGGGCCACACACATGGGCTGCATGCGGTATCGACGAACCGGCAGACGGTTCCACCAGGGCAGGATTGAGTGGCGTCCGAGTCGGCCGAATAGTAGTAGGCTGTGTGTGAGGCGCATTCGAATGCCGCATGTGAGGATGAAGTGGTAAGGAGGGCGCGGACGGTAGTGTCCAGAATTTCCGAGGAAGCATCGGAGGAGGACGCTTCGGAACCATAGGTAGTACTGTTGTACGTGTGAGTGTTGCCGTAGTAGTACTCTCCACCTTGCTGCGGTGCAGAAGAAGAAACAGGTGCGGATACCTGTTCTCCGACGGACGAGTACGCAGGGATGTAGTACTCTGTTGCGCTGGCCAATGTGGGTGCTTCGTCATTCATACTACCAGTTGCAGCGGGAGAAAAGGTTGGAGTAGCGGTCGCAGTTGCGCTGACCCAGGTCGGGCTCGCTGTGGCCGTTCCATCCGCGCCAACTTTAACCACATAGTCCCATGAACCGTCGGCTTCTTGCGTGGGTTCCATGACCAGGTTCACGGTCACCGTCGGCATACTGATCGCGCCGTTCTGACCTTTGGCGTAGGAAGCGGCCGCTTCACGTGCTTGCTGGATGGGATCTGCCAAGGCGGATGCGGACGGAGAAGCGGACGAATATGCCTCGGAGGATGAAGTGGCCTGTGCCGAATAGGCAGAGTAGGTAAAGGTCTCGAACACGGATGCCGATGCGGCGAGGGATGCAACCACAGAGGATGCCTCTGAAGAGTCGAGGTTCAGGTCCGGCTGTTGGGTGTTTTTGCCCGACGAGGTGTTGACCGAATCCGTAGACACGGGCACCGCTGGTTCGGAAGAAGAAGAGGAATCATCGGCGGCGGTAGGACGTCGGTAAACTTCTGCGGCAGCGACTTCCCTCTTCTCTGCAACGACCGCCGACGCAGGCTCGGCAGGAACGACGAATCGTGTGGCCGGTGAAGGCGGGGTTCGGAGTTTGATAAAGTTGGCCGAGTGGGCACGGCGGGCGCGGGAGCGCGGGAGGGCAACGGCGGTCGCTGAGGTTGTGGCGAGTGTGAGTTGGACTACGCCAAGAAGGAGAGGCGAGACGTGCATGTTGGTATGGATGACAGGTGTGGCTGCTTGTCAAATGTGAGGATGATTGGCACCAGGCCGGATGTCTGCAGCAGGGAATATGAACATGATCAAGGTTTGAATGCTGTAAGGAGAAAGAAAGCGTACTCACGAGCGATGATGAGGGGGACGCTGGGTACTCGAGGGAGTGAGGTGCAGAGCTATGACAGGGCTCGTGCGTGCAAGTGAGGGTGGGGTGGTGAAATGGAGGCTCAAGAAACCCAAGGTTGCGTCAAGCAACAGTGTTCGCGGTAAAAGAGCAAGCGGACGAGGGACACGAAGGGGATGTCATAGAGGACCGGACATTTTGTACAGATGGATCTGGTGGAATGCGACGGTGCCAGCCACCGCAGCGTCACTGGCGTAAGCTTTTTCGATTTTACGAGATGGCTGGTTGATGCAATTTCTACTGGCCCAGCCGCCCAGCCCGGGCGTGTCTCGCTCATGTGCGCGCGGGTTCTAGCGCGCGGGCTTGCTTGGCGCTAGGGCGGGCCGCAGAATGACGTGTACTCGCTCCACATTGTCAACAACCCCCGGCCTGCCTCACAACCGTCCTCCCGTCTCCGTTCATGCGCTCGCCGTAATCCCTGCTCACGCCGCCGTGATGTCCCGGAGACCTACCCCCACCGCCGCTCTCAGTGCTGATCTCGGACCATACGACAACAAGCTCGTACGCGCCTGTTCTCTCGCAGGCGCGACCCAATGCTGACACTTGCTTCTAGGTCGCATCCACGTTATCCCTCCCCTCGGCGTCGGCGTCCGCCCATGATCCTCCGACGAGCCCCATCGCCTCTGTCTTCCCTGCACTTCATCATGTTGCTTCAGCTACGTCCAGCATCCATGCAGGTCTATCTGGATCAGGAATACTGCATTCGGCCGTGCACCATCCGTCATCCACCTCCGCCGCTGCTGCCGCCGCGGTATCCTCCCTGACAACACCCGTCAGCAGATCTCTATCCACACTGACATCTTCCCTTCCCTCCACCTCTGCCTCTGCCTCGGCGCCTTCACGACCGGCCATAGGCACTAGCGTTGAAGCAAACTCGCATCCGAGTCATCCCAGCTCGCCTTGGTCTGTACTATCCCTGCATATTCTGCCAATCTTCAACGGGGTGCCACTCTTGAGTCCGATCGAAGATCTCAAGTACGTCGTTTCTTCCATCATCACAGCGCCGGCTGACAACTCACCTGCTGCCGGTTACTCCTTTAAAGCCTGCTCGCAGAAGCCCACATCCAGTCATGTCGCAGTCGCTCACCCCGGCGATACCATCGACTTGTTTCTTCCGACCTTCAGGAGCTCATCTCCTCGGGGATGCTCACCATTCGCGCCAAGCTTGAACCTCCCGTGGCCACCCGCACAGAGAATCCTGCAAGACTGGTTGCCCGAGTGGCGGAGGTGTGGAGCTTCTTCTTTGCGTTGCTTCCGGTGAGTCCCTATTCTACAGATCAAGGCAAGGATCGAACCGAACGTCCGGAGACTGACTGCGATGGAACGCATGACAGACAATGCAGGGAGTTTTTCTTCCCTTCTCCCTGCTCGATAATGTTACACCGGCCAAAGCCGCACCATCCATCGCTGCAACAAGCACCACCAACGTCCGTCGGCTTCTACTCTCCGGCTTCCTCCTGCACATCCTCCTTCCGCTTCTGCCAGCTCTCCTAGACGCCCTTGATCCAGCACTCTACTCGGCCGCGTGGAGACCACCCACTCCCCTCGTCGCGCCACATCGCAACAACCCCGCCAATCCGACATCCCCCATATCAACACCCCAGCCCCGAGCATTACCGACGCCAGATCACCTCGCTCGGATCAAGCACCTAGCGCTCATCCTCTCTACCCAATCCCGCTCTTCGGACTTTTTCATCTTGTTCGAGCAAGGTCGTGCGCCGCCGCCACAAGGCATGGAGGAAGACGGCAACTGGGCGGCAGCGGCGGAGCAGAGGGAGCTCGCACAAATGGCGGCACGTGATGCGCAGGATCGTGCTGATATGGAAAGACTCCTAGATGCTGTCGTCAGGCTGCGGTACGGAGCGCCTCTGCGGCCTCTCCCGCCTCTTCCTAGTCGCGCCCGTCGCGGTGTTCGCAGCGATAGCGCGCTCAACACTCCCATGTCAGACGACGATTTCGAGTCAGCATGGGCTTCTGATCTACCTCATCCTCGCCGCCGGCGTCATTCTGCCCATCATCGTCGTAGCCCGTTGCGGGGGAAGGTAGCAGTCGACGATATGCGCTCGAGTACGAGTGTTGAGAGGCCTGGAACGGATGATGAGGACGGGAGCGAGACCGGTGATGAGGATTCGGTGCCGACGCGGAGACCGTCCGCGATCACAGCAGTAAACAACTACACCGAGGACGCTACATGGGGACTACGCCGTGCGGGAGGAGCTGCAGGAGATGGTGGTCGTGGTGGTGAAGACGAGGATGATGCGTATGTTACGCTAAAGGCCCGATGAGTCGACCGCCGTTTTCGCAAGCTTTTGTAGACAAGGTCGTAGTCGGCTGTGTATAATTAGAACCTGCATCTACATTGAAAGCCTTGTTGCGAAACGGAATCAGATCGCTGTGCAACGCAGACATGAGAGTGGCTTATTATGGCTGGCAAAATATGTATAGAGGGCGTTAAGAGTCCATGATTGCATGGCAGTGAACGCATAAGAGGTATGTGGGCGATGGGAGGCGCGAACGGGCTTCCTGTATTCTGAGGACAACGCTGGGATGCATATGTTTGCATCGTGTCTCGGCCCTACCAAATCTACAGATGTAGCAGTGCAGTCGACTTTCCACTGGTGCCGCAAGGCCGCAAATGTGGAACGAACAATCATGCGACCGCCGACTGCGCAGCCTTGCCGCTGTTCGTCGCGAATCCTCATGAGCGGACTAACGAAGATGATAGCAGGCCACAACGGTTGGCCCGCAGGTTCTGGTGACCGGACTTGGGTACGCCTCCGACACCAACATAAAGCTCATGGTACGCCGCTTTTTTTTTTCTCCCAGAGAACCTCGTTAACCCGTTTCTTCCCATACAGTTACACTTTATGTAGTCGGCGGGAGAACGAGGCTGACACGTCTATATGCCTGCATGCATCGAACATTTGAATGAAGCTTTCGAGAAAGGGGGAAGATAGACGGATCTGTCGGTCACCATATTGGCCCTCTTC
This sequence comes from Naganishia randhawae, assembly GCA_013461525.1. NCBI lineage: Eukaryota > Fungi > Basidiomycota > Tremellomycetes > Filobasidiales > Filobasidiaceae > Naganishia > Naganishia randhawae. Next base: position 191,108 of record JABRPJ010000013.1, read on the forward strand.
CAGGGGGCGTGTGCCTGGAATCGCTGTCCACAACTTGTTAGGATCGTATCTACGACAGGTTCCCACTCAAAGTCGTCTATCAGAAATAGAGCAAGGAATGCAAGTTCTCCGAACGATTAGCAGTAGGCATGACGGTACCAGGTCCCAATCGATGTGTGTACGAACACGATCCAGGGAAAGCCGAGCCGTTCCTTGCGGCAAATATTGACCTGCCATCCCCCTCCGATCCCGACCCCACGTTTATCGATGGTTCGCCTGGTCACTCTCCTGGGTCAACATTCATAACGTCTTCCCCAAAATAAGTCTTTTATCAGAAGATTTGGAAGGTGACGACGACGCCATTGTCCTTGTCAGGAGGCGACCAAGGAATGCGGCCGCAGCCTATCAAGTCGCCTTACGCCGGCCATCACCTCAGTCGCTGGGGAGGAAATTCCTCCAACCGACAGTCGGAGCCGCAGGAATCTAGGCGGAACTCGAGCGCGAGCATCTGGAAGTCCTTATACAGTTCATCAAGAGGTCAGTTCAGGGTTTAAACCCAGTTTCACCAAGCTTTGTCAAGTAAGTAGCAAGAAGAGGACTCGATACTGAGCGGCGCCTAGATGGATGCGCGGTGTTCCTGCTTTGGCGTCATAGTGAATGCATTCTCGTTTCGACACCCCACTGTGCTGTTCAAGGCGCTTGACTACGAACCGGAGTCGTTCTTCTGAGCAAATATAGGTAAAGAGCAGAGACCGCCGGACCGAGCGAGGAGACATAGTGTAGAATAGGGTTGCGCTGGTAACCATAAAAGAGTTCGAAAAATTGCCAAAAAGGTACTCCTCTTACCCGAATCGAACGAGTGATCTTTCCATAACGATTCAACGATACGAGTGGAACGCCTTACCACTTGGCCAAAGAGGAACTGAGTGCTTTGCAAGCTTGCTTTTGTTTATAATCACATTTTCAAGAAACCAGCTCATGTCTTTGCGAATTTTCGACACAGCTCTTTTTACGTCTGTTTTGGGTGTCCCCGTCTTCATCAAGCCGTTTCTGCTTGCTTCACATGCTTTGGCTCATCTTTGGATCTTTGGGGCCTCTTTTTCGGTTCTTTTTGGAATCGATCCTGGTGATCTCAGCGGAGCATTGCACAAAACCAGAGTCCAAGAGAGACAGGGAAAGCAATGGAGTCGCTTGTAGCATCACTCTCATGTGTCGTGAAGGAAACTATAACGATGTCGCAATGATCTCATGTAGAGAGTGCCACGACTAAACGTCTCATTCGCGATTGTCCATCGTGAATAGCGTCCTTTGGAGGTTCCTCGGAAGGATCAGACTTCTGGTCCAAGCAACATCTCCATCTCGGTATCTTCCAGCTGATCTTCCACCATTATACGTCGGGTCGCGTTAATTGCGGAACCGAAAGCTTATATACTGACTGTATGCAATGTTACTGTTTCATTAGATGGAATACAAGGAACGGGTGTTACATCATGAGACCTCTCATGCTTTTTCTGAGTAATTGAATATCCAAAAGCCGCCCTCAGCTAACGATTGTCTTCAAGCCTGACATCGCCTATTCCTCCATGGCATCATCACTTTCATCGTCGTCGTCACTGTCATCACCCTCCGCAACTTTGAGCGTTTCCATATCAAAGTCTTGGTCGGCGCCTAGAAAATATTTCGAGTTTAGTGACGTATTCGAAATGAACCCTGCTGTTTACTCACCCATATAAGAGTCGCAGATGAGGTACAGCTTGAGCTTGTGTTCTCCCTGAGGTAACGTGAACTGCAATTTCGTCGAGAGCTGCTGTTTCACGGTCACCTTCTTGATACCGTATAAAGCTCGCTTTGTGGCGTCGCCTACTACAAGCCACCAATTGACCATCTTCTTGCCGGGATAGTACGGCGCGTCCGCTGTTTGGTCGTCCTCATCGTCTTCGTCAACGTCCCGTGCCAGCTTGACCTTCATGGTAATAGGATCGCCAGCTGCCAAGTCGTCTGCATCTTCAATTTCATACTCGACCTCGATGTTAGGGTAAGAATTGACAAATTTAGCAACTCGGGCCCTAAAAGAAAGGAGAAAAGAGGTTAATCAGGTTTCCCTCCTTGATCCGAACGACAAGGTCTTACATTTGTTTATCATTCATGCGCAGCAAGTCGTTTCTCTGGTCATCTTCCAATTCCATGATGTCGTACACAGAATCCACATTGGCCGCCTTACACCTCTCTAAGACGTCCCGATCGAAGTACGGAACTTGCTTCAACGGCGAATCAGAGTCCCAGACGGCCTGTACGCACATTTGTGAAAGATCCATGGCTCCGAGCGCATTCAAGTACGAGTTGGATGACATGACATCAACACAAGCTGACAGCAGGTTGATAACCTTGCCAAGCACCACACCCTGATCGATGGCCAGATCCGGGGGCAAAGTCATGCGAGAGAAGTGGGCCTGTAACAACAAGAAAGTCTTGAAGTGCGGACTGTTGTAGTCGACAACATCGAGCTTGACCGGCACACGTTCGTAAATTCGGCGGAGCAGGAGATCCTCATGATGTCGAATAGGAATCGATTCGAACTCCGCAGCAGACGAAACAATCTCCAACAAACCCTTGAGTTTCGTCCGTTCTTTGAGAGAAAGGCTGAACGTTTCGACTGTAAGGTACGAGATGTAGTAGAATGAACAGATCATGCCCAAGTTGATAGCAGCCAAGTCCATTTCATCTTCGATCGTGATGCATTTCTTTTCCGCTAGATCAGCAAGAGTTGTTTCAACTAATTCACTGAGATGATCCGAAAGATGTCGATGCGTCGTGCCTTGCAGGTTGTAGAATCCGGGGTTCTGAGTCATGCGTCGGTAAAACCACGTCCAGGTACACCAATCGACAGCATCTTGCTTGTTCTCGATAGTCTTGGCAACGATTTCAGCGTTGAAATGATCCCATAAATTGTTAGGCAACATTGATTCCACAGGCAACGCCTCGTTCAGAAACTTCTTGAAGAAATCTTTTCTGGTTTGTTGACACATTAGAACACATCGGCTGCTCTGGTCGACTGTTGGGCGGCATGCTTTGCCCATCATCTGCAATACATCAGCAATGGCGTAGTCGATGTATCGGTGTTCTCGACCTTCGTAATGTTGCACACCCATGATAATAACCATATAGGCAGAGACAGGAAGACTCCAGGCGGTATCCTTCGACGCGATCAAGACCTTGATAGCCCCGGCCTTGTATAGGTTTGTAACGATGCGCTTGTCTTGTTTGCTCAATGCTTCATGGTAAAACCCAATACCATATTTGAGGGTCTCGACAAGATCCTGGTCATGCACATGATCCAAATGAGGTTGCAATTCCTCTTCATCGACGTTGAGGAATCGTTTTTCGTTCTCATCCGCAAGGCAATATGTTAAGATGTCGTTGGCGGTGAGTTTACACTGCTTTCTGGATGGGACGAAAATGATGCTGGGACGGCTCTGGGCGTATTCCACGAGTGCGAGGTAAGCTGGTTTCGCCATCGAGATCATCAGCGAAGGGAAATGCGGGACATTAAAGCTTTGTAGATGCACTTCTAATGGCAAAGGGCGAGTGGTGGGGGCGAAGTTGAAGACTGTAGATGCAGTAGCACCCATCCAGTCACCAAGATCCCGAGCGTTAGCCAACGATACACTGAGACCGACGATTCGAGTCTTGTTCTCCGTCTGAGCTGAAACATATCGAGTTCGGGAGATGATGACCTCATACGTTGCTCCGACATCTCCACTACCGATTAATTGAAGGTCATCGGCAATCATTAAACCGATGTTTTGAACATCCTTTCTTCGCTTCCACCCTCGAGAAAGCGCATCCCACTGCAAAGGCAAGTCGATCAGCGAGTGCAAGAAGGTACAGGGTAAGATTTGGAAGACGTACTTGGCTTGGTGTGCACACAATAACATCAGCCTTTCGGAGCAAAGCCAGATCACCGGTTGTTTCTCCCGTCAAGGCCAGAATTTCCTTTCCACCTTGTATCTCTCCGAACCGTTCTTTCCACTCTGCAACCCGTAAGTCTACCATCTCTTGATATGGCTCAATGCAGACTGCCCGAGCAGCCTCCGGCTTGGACCAAAGTCTCATCAGAGCAAACTCTCCACATACTGTTTTACCGCTGCCAGTGGGTGCGCCAACGAAGACGTTGTCGTCGGTGGAGTACAAAGCATGGAATACTTGGTTCTGAATTTTGTTAAAGGTGTTGAAGTGATCGTGATAGACAGATTCGAAAGCCTTGTTGTGCAAAGCAGAGACTGGCAGAGGTGCAAGGTCCAAAAGAGCCGTGTGAGGTGGGAACGGTTCCGGCCGGATCAAATGTTGGAATGAAAGCGGTAGCCGAGTCTCAGATTGCAACCATCTGTCAGAAACAATGGTGATATAGTAGTTTGGAGGTAAAGGTTCGGCAATAGGCACCGTCAGTGTCACCGTGTGTTCCTCCTCGGCGTAACGTTGACGGAGAGAAAACGCATCATGGTACAGAATATGTTCGCCATCAACATCTTCAACCATGATCCAGAACAGCTGACTGTTGTCGTGCTGCCTTTCGTCCCACTCGAAGTCTGGAATGATCGTCAAAACGATCCGGATCAACGAACGGGTAATAGGCTGGACAAGCGCCTGAAGCTCGAGTTTAGGGAACATATGCACCAGTCGGTGAAGCCTTTTGCCTTCATTCGGCAATCCCACGAGTTCCCCTAACTCAGAAGGATCAAGATCGAAGTATCGGTACCAAGGGAATTCCTTCCTTTCGGCTTTGTGAATGACGTTGGCCGGGACACCCTTGAATTGTCTAAGGGGTGACATCGATTTCCACATTCTGCGTTCAATCATTTTGCAAATGTCCAATGCAGTTTTGGTGGGAGCAGCCCATCCACGCTTCAAGCACATCTCGAAAATGGCTCGCATGATTCGGCCAGCAGATTGTTGAACAAAGACCATGTCCGCCACAATGGTAAAACCGTCGAGCTTGAGACCGGAAATATATGCCTGAAGGAGGACATTCACCTTGGCGGTGGACTCGTCCACACTTTCCTTGACAGGGATGGGAACTCGCTCGAGCAGTTTTGACAATTCAAGCTTCTCTTCCTGCCTGACAGGAATCAACTTGAACTCGTTCGAAAGAGCGAATACTCGGAAGAAGTCGATAATGTTCATGTTGGGTCGCAGGTGCTGGTTGTAGGTTGCCATTGAGTTGTACGCGATGTAGAAGTGAGAGGCAATTCGGCCCAACTCGGTACTCTGCATGACGCCCGACTTTCGGTCATATCGGATCAGTCCCGTCTTCTCGAGAGTAACCGCGGCGGTGTGCACAAGATCGGCTAAAGTCAAATACAGGATATGAGAACATGTTTCATGTGATTGTGTGCCCACAGGCTTACCTCTCTTCTGCACTAAAGGCGCATCACCCTCCATGTAGTCCGCGCCTACATTATAAAGGGCAGGCGATGCAAGCATTCGAACATACCTATAGATCGAGCATTAGTATGCATGCTGTTGCCGCCAAGTGAGTCACGCTGCAACTTACAGATATGTGTAACCAAGCCACTGAACGGCCTCGTCTCGATTCCTGATCGTTCCCAACACCACCTCGGCGTTAAGGTTATCCACCAACTTCGAAACATACTGAGATTCGATTGGCAATTGCTGGTTCATCAAACTCGTGTAGTATTGCAACTCAGAATGATTGGTGATAATGATTCCTTCACCATATTGATCGTACTGCGGACGACCGGCACGACCTAGCATCTGCAACACATCTTGCGGTGACAGCTCCGACCAACGTCCCTTCTCCGGATTGTACACTTGTGTACCTTTCAGGATAACAGCATGAGCTGGTAAGTTCACACCCCACGCCAGAGTGGCGGTACAGACGAGGACCTTGATATGTCGATCGTTGAACAGATCTTCGACAGTACCTCGGTCAAGTTTGTTCATACCCGCATGATGGATACCGAAACCGAAAGCCAGCAGATCTTTGAGGTTAGGGTCCGAAATGTTTGCCGTTTCTTGTTCGAGAATGACTCGACTTGCGCCTGTGGGATTGATAAACTGCGTCTGTTGCTCTCGTTCCAAAGCCATATCACGAAGGAACTTGGCAGTCTTGGCTGTCTCTTTTCGAGAGTGGACAAAGACCATTACGGGATTGTCCTTGCTGACTTGATCCAAAACCTTCTCGTAACAAACTTCATTCATTACCTGGAATCGCTTAATGGCCTTCTTCTCAGTAATGCCGATAAACTGCTGCTGAAGCGGACAAGGTCGGTAGGAAGCATCAAAGTAGAACAAGCCCTTATCCACATTGACCCGAAGGAAGGCAGCTACGTCCTTGTAGTTAGGCAATGTTGCGGAGAGACCGACAATTCGTACGAAATCTTGAGTTTGCTCCGCTCTCCTTATCGTTCGAGCGATAATACTTTCCAGGACTGGTCCTCGATCGTCATGCAGCAAGTGGATTTCGTCCACGATCATTAGTCGTACCAAATTGGTATAACTGGTATCTGTACTTTTTCGGGTAATAACGTCCCACTTTTCGGGGGTTGTGATGATGAGCTGAGTCTCGGAGATCTGCTGTTTCGTGAGCTGACTATCTCCCGTTAATTCTGCAACCTTGATACCTAGAGGCTTCAGTCTTCCGGAAAACTGTTGAACTTGCTCTTGGACTAATGCCTTCATGGGTGAAACATAAATAATCTTGAAAGCATCGAGATCGATCGCGCCCGTTTCTTCGTTTCGGAATTGAGCGATCGTGCGGAGCATAGTCAGAAGAGCACAATTTGTCTTCCCTGCACCGGTAGGGGCACACAAAAGCATTGGTTCATCAGACTGGAAAGCAATCGGGTAGACTTTGCTCTGAACCGGGTTCAACTGCTGAGTTTTACCCCAGACTTCATGAGTCCAGCTTGGTAGACTTGAAATGCGGACAGGTTGTTCATCGGCTGCTATCACTCGCTTTTCCGGAATCGGGACATGAATCTCTTCATAACCTTTACCCGTTCGTTTGAAACTGCCTTGCGGCAACTTGACTTTTTTGTTTGACATGAGGTGGCCACCTTGCTGAAAGACCAAACTATCGATGTCGACCATCTTTCGCGGCTGAGCAACCGATCCTGGGGCCAATGTGACTTTACTAGGCACAGCCTTCATCGCACTGTCACCATCAACGTCCATTTTACCGGAGCCCGTGGTTTTGTTCCGTTCACCAGCCAATGCACGCAGGATCCATCCAACGCCCTTTTCTCGCATGGCGACCTCGACATCCTTCTTCTCGTCCTCGCTGCTTCTAGCAAGTTTTGTGCACCAAACAATGACATCCCGATTCTTGGTGAGCGTCGCCACAAGGTCAAAGTTCTCATAACCAAATAATTCCGCAAGTGAATTCTCCAGATCACGAAGGTCCATTTCCGAAGACAAGAATTCCAAGGCTTTTGTGGTCAGGTCATTCGACTGAATTGGGTCTGGGTAAGAGGTGGCAACGAGACGTTGAAGCCAGAAACCATCGACTTCGTGTGGTGCAACCTTGTCAGACGCGGCTTTCGGCTTTCTTGATTGGGTTCCTCCGAGAATCATAGCGTCCTGATCTTGATCTTCTTCGTCAGTTGCTTCCTCGTCAATATTGTCCTCGTTTTCACCTTCCTCTTCCTCTTCATCCTCTTCGTCTTCTTCCTTGACTTCATAGCCCTCCTCTTCTTCTTCGTCAGCTTCGTCATCCTCAAACATGACAGCAACGCCTTCTTCCCCTTCTATATCTCTTCCGCGGCCTTCACCACCCTCACCTCCCGCCGCCTCGTCTTCCTCTCCGTAATCGGTGATCTTCTTGGCGAGATTGATATACGTGCTCCATGCTTCGTTTGGTAATGGTCCAACGATTCCCTCTACTTCCTTTTTCTTGTCGAACTCTTTCAAGTCATCGCTCTTTAAGATCTCCAGGACTGTATCCGCAGCTGATCGCACGACATCTTGCGCCTGATCGCCCAATGCGCGATGCACAGCGCCCAGCAGCAGCTCATACACCTCCCTTGTTTCAGCCGTCCGCGGTCTGTAGGTGAGTCCTTCGAGATCCTCAGTCGCTTCAAGGATATCGGTGTATCGCGCCTCGGCACCTCCTCGTCCTTGAGCTCGTGCTCGAATGGCTCTTTCAGCAGCATCGGCGGCGCTGATTTCTTGTTCGGCCCTCTTCTTCTTCTTCTCGAGATCCTTAGGCGCTTCACGAATGACCCGTGTACCCATCTCCTTCACGGATATTTTTCCAACCAGTGATTCTGGAGCGCCAGACGGCTCGTTGTCTCGTCGAGGGCCTCGTTCTGCAATTCAATTTGACATTGTGAAGAATCAGTTTGGTGAAAAGGGATGGTCAAGTTATGAAGCCTAGGCTCACCCTGGTTGACGACGAGACTACTCATCGCCCCATAGTTGAATTCTGACAGATCTCGCTTGGGAGGCATCTTGGTAGTAACGTCGCGATACGATTATTCCTTGAACTGTGACGGGGTGACCGGTGGTCAGTTCCAACAAGCTGTTGGAAAGTTGAGCCCTCCTTTTGAAAAGAAAAGAACGTCGATCCCTTGTCGTAGTAGATTCGCCGTCTCGATGGAGGCAAAGTCTGGTGAACGCTCTACACCGTCGACCGGAGCGGTATAGAGACAAAAAAGGAAAGAGACCCGGGCAACGAAGCTTGTGAAGAGCTCGTCAAGGACACGAACTACAACTATGCATCACAACGAGCACACAGAACAACGCTCAACACTTGTCAAGCACGGTGCGAAGCGGAGACGACGGGCAATGGGCCTGGAGAACCTGGTGCCTCCCGAACACACGCGGACCACAGCCTGTGGCGCAATGCCAATTGAAAGCGGATTGCGTGGCGTTAGCGCAGTGGCGAGCCTTTGTGCGGCAATTCTCAGCTGCAAAAACATACTCCCTTTGTGTAAGACCTTGTGCGGCCCTGCTGATTCGCAGGCAGAACCTGATGCGATCTGTCCATGGGCCTGTCCTCCCATCGATTCGCTGTCCAGGGTTGCCATCTGCAGCCATAACAGAAGGATCACGAGGCGCCAGTCGATTGGGCGGTGAATGGCAAAAGCTGCCTCGCACAATACGCACATTACAGATCCCATTTTCGATCTCTCGCGGAGCCGCGCCTGCTCGAGCGCGTTCATTCTCTGTGCCGAGCTTGATGTCTGACAGGGTCTGTGAAAGGAAAGAATGTTGCCAACCATTCCGGCGATAGCAAACTCCATACTGCTACTGTAGACGAAATGAGGACTGCCGCATCCTAGTGGGCATAGCGTCATTGCTCAACTGCAGTCTGTTTCTAGCGTTTCCCCCAGCACATCGTCAGACGGCAATCATTCACCGGTGATCAGGCATATCCTTCGCTCAGTCAGCCTCAGTCTCCCCGTATGTCCTTCTCGAAGAGGGACAACATCGATCAACTGTATCGATATAGACGAAGAGCCTCTGGCCGAAACCCGTCACCAATTTGCAACCACATAACGATTACTCTCATCGACCAATTAAATTTCCACAAGCGTGCTAGGCATCCCGCTGGTTGACTGACAGGAAACGCTTTACTAGGGTAGGTCACTCAATCGTTTTTGCTTTTCTTTCTCTTTTCTAGATCTTAAGATCTTGAGCTCTCTGCTCGTGATTTGACCTTCCTTTGTCTTTTCATCATATTCAGTGCCTTTTCTTCCACATCGACGATCAGGCATGGATCGGCCTGCGTTGACTGATGCATCAGCGGAGGCGCCGAGACCGCCAGCGGACAACGAAGCTGCGATGCTGCTATTAGGCCTTTACGAACAGCCTTCGCCGCAACAAACACCGCAGAGTTCACAGGGACAACTGCAGGGTTATCAAGCTGAGCGAGCTGAGAGTCATCAATCAGACTTCCGACAGTCATCGCATCTGACGCCAACAGTTCCTGCTTCGCAAAATGGCATCCAGCGGAGTGGTGGTTCACCGTTCGAACACCCAAGACCTGCCCCCAGTGCGTCACCCGTAACTGCGTCTACATCGACCGAGACGGTTTCTCCACCTACGCCTTTACCATCAACGGTGATACCAGGAATGGCTACAAACAGAATGCTTCCCCCTGTTCCGCCATCTGTCGCACAACAGCAAGCACAGGCGCAATCTCAGTCTCAGTCTCAGTCTCAGTCTCAAGTGGATTTCGCTCAAGCAAGGCAAACGGCTGTAAATGGCACAATCTCGGGTTATCGCGTACCTGAGACATACCATTCGAATCAGCAGTCCCAGCTTGCGCGGACGACCAGTGGGTCATATTCACATCAGCCTTTAACTGCCACGTCGTCGAAATCCCCGTCGCTGTCAACGGTCTCACCAAAACAAAGCTTTGCTACCTCGGCCGCAGCCATAGGCCAAAACTATAATCGCGTAGCAGCCCCAACAGGAGGATCGCCGATGCCAGCGTATGCCACTCCCGTGATCTCGACAGGCCAGAACAGAATAAGTCACCTACTCAACAATCCGGCCTCTTCAACGATGCCTCCGTCTCCGGGTCGCAACGGGCACGTACAACCGCTTCCGTATCATACCCATACTTACTCTTCCCAGCCTTACAAACTCGTCAGCACGAATAATACTTACTCATCCTCATCCGCGGCTCAACAACCGTCAACGAAAGCTCAATCAAATACTAGTAGGACGGTGTACACAGGGAAGCAGGACAATGCAACTTCATCAGGAGAAGGCCAGAGTTCGTTGCGGGGCTATGATTCAACAGCAGCTACAAGGATCAACGGAAATACGCCCTCTGTAGCTATGCATTACAGTGTGCCCATGTCGCCATACAATGCGCCAATTATGCAGTCTGCACCATTGGCTGGAACCATGCAGTACGTTTCGGTTCCTGGAAAAGGCATCATGTACGCACCGATGCAAGGGATGGACTATGCGTCTTCTCATCCTCATCAACAACAGTCCCAACAACAACAACAGTCCCAACAACAACAACAATCACAACAGCAACAGCAATTGCACCAGCACCAGCAGCCGCAATCGCAACCGCAACCGCAACCGCAATCGCAACCGCATCCGCAACCACCACCACCACCACCGCACCAGCAAACACAGGCACCGCTCCAACAACAGCCTCGGGAGTCTCAAGCAGGAGTTGAGCAATCAACAAAGCAGCATGTGCCATCTTCAACTCCGTCGACCTCGAGTCAGCATGTCAGCCAAGTTTCTCCTGTTGGTAAAATTTCCTTCAGTTCCAGCCGCAAATTCACTGACATTCGCATGTGATTTTCCATCACTTTAGCTTGTTGTGCCGAAAGCTGTGCAAGCTGGCGCCCCGAAGAAGCGGAAGAGATCTGCGTCAGGTTCGCAAGCCACTAATAGAGGTCTTCAATCCAAGTCTGCAGCGGGTAAGACTTCTTTACATTCCCTGATTGTGAAAATCCATTGACACACATATATCGCTATTTTGTAGCGACTGCGCCTTCCTTGACTTCAAACGCTGGCAGCAACGCTAGACCGGATCTTCCACATTTCATGGGGTTTGACAATCAGCTGTATCGCTGCATCTGCGAAACGACAATCGAACCGGAACGCGGATCTTCCGTCCAGTGTGAACGATGTCTTGCATGGCAACACGCAGGCTGCTTCGGTATCAAGGAAGAGACCCTTGAGGGATTGACCTATTTCTGCCACATTTGCAAAGGAGGAAATTACAATCGGAACGAGGAATACATCGCTTACGTTCGGGACCTAGAAACTCGGTTGATGAGTGGCCAAGTGGTCAGTGGTATCTTGAGCGTCAATCCCACGCTACAGTTGGTGTCGGAAACAGCCGTCACAAGGGATGGAAAAAAGACTAGGGGAAGCGCTCGAGGTCGTCCACGCGCAAGAGAAAATAGTACTCTTTCTGGTACTCGGCCGTCTGTGCCACCAGCTGAAGCAACGACGGAGGGTCCCGGCCCAGATTCTGACACAGTAATCCTGCCGAGCGTGGCGGAGAAGCCATCGTCGTCTAATATCGCCATGCCCAAACCACAGCGGAGGAAAACTGGAACGGCAAGAGGGACCAAGTCCAAAGTCAAGGATAGTATAGCCACTACGCCTGCTGATGGCATGGCCATGCCTCCAGTATCATCACACAGCAATCGCCCTTCAACTGGCAACGCAAGTAGGCCATCGACTCATTCACCCGATCGTGAGCTTCAGCCCACAACCAGAGAGAATACTGCTGTATCCTCTGGGACAGCAGTAATCACGGAGTCAAGTGCGCCTTTGCGGTTGCTAGAATACATACCTCTCAAGGAAAACATCTTACGCGGTCAAGTGGTGAAACGCATCGTGGTCTCGCTTTTGAAGGAATGGGCGGAACCGGCCGTATCCGAACCGCTACCTTCGTCAGAGAAAGCAGTGCGGTCTGTGGAAAACCAACCTCCGAAAGCTTCGGAAGGGGCGACGCCCGAGCTACAAGCGCAAATCGAGCAGGAGACGCGTCAGATGACTCCGAATTCGCTGGAGATCTCACGAGATATTATCGGTCCCCCACTACCACCAGCCATCATTCATTCACGCAGGTTGGAAGACGTCGCTGTGCCTACATATGTCAAAGCTAAGGATAAAGATGAGACTTTCTTCTTTCCACCGGGCCGCGCGTTTCTCAGCGTTCCCGATCCAAAAGACGCTCCGTCGCTAACACCCATTCGACCTTCTGTGGTATATGGTGTACACGTAAGACGAGCGGCATTGCCAGGCGACTTCTTAGGCGAGCTGATAGGGGAAGTCAAGGATTCGGAATCTTATCACCGAGATCCTATCAATCAATATGCGACTCTGGGAATAAATAAACCTTTCACGCGAAGGTTAGGCCCTCCCGTGGATCTCGTAATAGATGGCAGAATATACGGCAACGACATGCGTTTTGTGCGTTCCGGATGTCATCCTAATGCAGTTTTCCGACCGATCGTGCAACATATGGAAGGTAGCAAGAAACCATTGCTTTCCTTCGGCGTATTCGCGTCCACCACTATCGCTGCCGGACAAGAGATCATTCTGGGATGGGAGTGGGATGATGACCACGTCATTCATGCTTTAGCGGCTGATGTTCCTGCGATTTCAAAAGGAAGTCGATTACAACATCGGTTTGCACTCGTAGCCAGCCACTTGCTTGGTAGCTTTCGATCGTGTGCTTGTGATGACGACACCACTTGTGTCTGGATCAGAATGATGCAGCTCTGTGTTGCAGGACAACCTATCCCAGCACTCAATTTCCGACCGAATAAAAAGAGTCGAAAGGCAAAGGATCTTCCGACAGGATACGGGCCGCTTGTCGGAGCTGTAAGAGGCTGGAGACGGAATGAGATCGCAAGGTTCGAGGCGGAGTTGGAAAGAGAGCTGATGGAAAAGCAAAATTTGGATTTCGAGACAGAACAGCTCCAAGGCGAGGAGTCATGTACCATGAGGAGTATCGATGTAGCGGAATACGTCTCTGAAGAGGCTGAAAGCGAAAGTGAAGCAGAGCTAGAGGGTTATGCAGAGGAAGAGTTGATTGATGAGGATGGGTTCGCAAACGGGGATCAACAGGTCCGAGAAGATACTGAAATCGGTCTTGCGGAGAACAATGTAAGTATCAATTCTGCTAAATCCTGTTCTTCTATTCACATGGTCTGCTCTATAACAGATTATGGAGGCCGTGGGTTCGCCTGGATATGTTGGAAAGACGCCTCTACAAACAGCTGATGAGGTACAAACAGCTGATGAGGACACTCATGGTGGCCGGGAGGACGATGACGCAAGGTCCGAGGGCCTTTCACGCTATGAGGGCCCCGAAGAGGATGTCGACATGGACGAAGACAATAATGATTCGGGAATTATCCGGACAGATGTTTCCGTTCAGAAGACTATAGGTGATTCCGAACGGACATTTCAACAAACGGAACCTGCTGGTACCCCGCCACCGGTTGATATGGATGTTCGCCCCTCCGCCGACGCTATGGACGCTTCGCCAGAGGCTGACGTCAGTGGAGTAATAGCGGACGGCAAGCCTCCAGCAGCTCTTCTGGAGCAGCCAGCCGCTTATCGTGGTAGAACTGCTGAAGAGGATTCGCCTCTAACTTCCGCTGATACGAGAGAGACTCCTTCACCTCTGCTACTCTCCGCTGATAACGCCTTCGCGTCCCAGTTGAGTGCTGCTCGTAGCTCTTACGACGAAAGTGTGGATGAAGACGACGGTAATCTCACCGATGTCACCGCCTCGACCATACTGCTTTCTCATCACTCCGACGACGAAGACCATCTCGAATCAGAGGAAGCCCCTGTTCTACTTCCGCAATCCCCATCGGCTGTTCTACAGACGAAAAACGAGGCAATTGAACTAACACCATCACGCCCGACATCGCCTTCGCATGGCAAGTCTGGCAATACGCTGTACCGGAGGAGAAGGGTCTTATCGCCAAGCTCTCCTGTTGACGAAGCAGATCGCAGCACCGTCACGCCATCTGGTGTTGGAGTTGTTTCTCGCTCTCGCAGGACTCCAGAAAGAGCGCCGTCTTCGTCTCTGTCTCCAGTTTTGCCCAGTAATAGTCTAGCGGACATGTTCAATGATGAGGAACCTAGAAACATCCCTCGAGACGAACAATCCACGCCGATCAAGCAGGAGCTTCACCCTTCAGCATTGCGCAAAGCGGACTCACCGGAAAGAGTACTGGAAGCATCCACGTCTCTTTTGGATCAACGAGGTCGGTTTGCAAGCGAGAGTGCTCAAGTATCCACGGCAGCCTCGTTAGATGGAGAGAATCTGACGCTGGTCACCAAGGAGCCCACTTTGATCGAGACGTGCTCGGGCCCGCATGAAACGGTCGGTAGTCAAGCGACGGAGCCCGCTCCAGTTTCGGCTGTGCAACCTGAAGCTCAGTCGGACGTTCAAGCCGAAGTAGAACCAGCACCTCCTCCGAAGAAACGCAGGCTTGATCTCAAAAAGTTCATGACTAGTAAGCGTACCAGTTTGTCAGACACCTCCGTCACTCCTCTCGAAACGGCATCCGCTACAGGTATGACCGCTCCGCCGACCATTCCGAGTCCGCAGACGCCCATCGCAGGGGAAAACCTTCCGGCACCAAACAGCTTCCCTCCCATCGTGGCTGCTCCCCCAACATTGTCGCCTCCCCCGCCACCTTCTATAACAAGCCCGGGTTTGGCGGACATCTCAGATAAATCGAAAATCAGCGAAACGCCTTGGTGGACAGCCACTTCCACATCACGGCCGTCGTTCAACGCTCTGACAGAGACCAGACCGCAGCTGGCCACGCTTTCCGGTGAACCAAAATCCCCGATGGCTCCTGTTTCTGCCACGCCGGATGTCAACCCGTCTGCGCAGCGAACATTGGATGACGAAAAGCGCACCAGCCAACCTGCCCCAGTAGCCACTCCATCTCCATCAGGTTTGACAGTAAGGCCAAGGCCTCTACTGGAAGCTGAACAGAAGGTTGACGAAAAGATTGAAGATGCCACGAAAGCATTTTCGACGGTTCCGCTGGAGCCGCAGAACGGAGCAGCCGGGTCTGCCCCGCTGATCGCTGAACCGCAGCAAGAACCGCCTAAAGCTTTAACATCGCCCTTTGACTGGCATTCTCGATTACCAGCTACCGGCGTCCTTTCACATTGGTCAAAGATCCCGCCTGCACTCGAACAAAAAGACTTGCCCCCTCACGTCGATCCGGATAGTCGCCGAAGCGATCGCTTCGGCTCAATATCTTCTGCCTCTCGATCCCCGCCGAAAAGTAGCTTAATCCTTATGTCGCCTCAGCGTATTCCGCCTGCAGGACCGAGGGCTTCTCTTGTCCCCATCAGGCCTCCCGACATGAAGGATGCTCGTGATTCGATCCGGGGCCGCGAAGGACGTGATGTCGATCGTGACAGGGACGTCCGCGAGAGAGACCGAGAGCGGGAGGTTCCGAGGGGTCCAAGACTGGAGTATCGTGGACGAGGCGGTGCGCCGCGAGGGAGCGCTTTTACACCGCGAGGCACATGGCATGCGGATTCGTATCGTGGTAGGCCACGAGGAACTGGAGAGTTTAGAGGGCGCGGGTTTTTTCCGCGAGGCCGAGGCGCGTTCTTCAACAGTCGAGGTCGTGGGGCGTAATGTATGTAGAATATCGTCGCGGTACGGAGATGGTTGAATCTCTCCCCCCAAACTCTTTAATAACACTACAACCGTTGTATATGGATATACAGGATTCTATTCGTGGCATGTTCAATTATCACATCTGCCGCATCGCATAGCTCATCGCACAGAGAAGCCTCGGGAGCCTGATCGTCGTGAATGAATGATACGATCTCCAAGTCCGCGTAGCAGCAAGCGGAGGCTACGGCCATTACTGAGAACCCACTGCCGCCTCAGCCTTGTTTAATTGAGATGCGGTTTGACGTACCGTTGATTCTCGATAAGAACAAAGAGGAGTAAGAGTTTCTCGAGGAGGTTCGAATCACCTCAAGGAGTATCAGTATCTCGAGAAGGCTATCTGTGCGGTTTTCCGCGATGTCTCAGAGCACGGTAGCGTTCGATCCTTCGACCCATACTCGGAGCTATGCCGGGGAGCATTGAAGTATATGATGACCGATAGGGCTCTGGAGACAGGTGCTAGTGAAGCAGGGACTGGGTATGAGCCAGAGAATATTATCGTCCGAGTTCCGTCAGCATCCCAACCTACATACTAGCTGCAACAACGTCAACCCCCTACCGGCGGCCGGCCCGGGGTTGTTGTTAGGACCTCCACCTCTGCCCGGGTGAGCGACCTCCTCTTAGCGGACACTTTGCATTCCTATACCTTGTCCCTGTCAACCTTTTGCGCGTCCTGCCCTCTCGATCTCGCCCTCCAGTACAATGACTCTGGCCTCTCAGGACTTGAGGTTCCCCTCCATTCGCGGATTCAACATCTGGTACCAGATCGGCAGCGGCGGGTTCTCCAAGTGAGTGGCATGTCTCAATCCTGCAACATTATTGCCAACCCCGACCTTACAGGGTATTCGTAGCCTCCAATGGCCGCTCACCGGGACAAGGCGACCAAGCAGCCGTAAAACTCGTGTTTCTTTCTCCACCCAACAACCCTGCCCTCGGAAACGTCCAAGTCGCCTCGTCAGAGGATGTCAAGTTGTTGAAAAAAGAGGTTCAGGTACACCGGACGATGAAGCACCCATACGTGCTCGAGTTTATCGATAGCTTGCTCGTCGATCATCGCCGATCCGCAGATGTGGCGGAGGTGGATGGCACCGTCGTTTCAGGTCTGTATATGTTGCTGGAACTCGCAGTTGGTGGGGATTTGTTTGATAAGATCGGTACGTCATGGTGGGTTTTTGAGACTCAATTTCCGCATGATTGAATCCCCTTCTCCCCTCTAAAAGCGCCAGACGTGGGCGTCTCAGACCAACTAGGTCAATGGTACTTTTCCCAACTCATCTCTGGCCTCGCAAGTTTCTTCCTGCGCACATTCACCCTGTGCTTGTCTCCGTCATGTTCCGATGCTAACACAAATCCTCTCTCCTTTTCTTCCGTAGTCGTACATCCACTCCAAAGGCATTTGTCACCGCGACCTTAAGCCGGAAAACCTCTTGCTAGGTGCTGATGGTCTGTCGCATTCCATCTTGTCCGAGTCCCCCTTATTCATGGCCTTACGCTGATTGTACTCCCGCTCGCGAATCACAGGAAACCTCAAGATCTCCGATTTTGGACTGTGTGCCGTTTACAAGCACCAAGGAAAAGAACGTCTTCTCTCCGGCAGATGCGGGAGTTTACCGTATGTCGCTCCCGAGGTGGGTCTCTAGCCACGCCCCGGCGCACTCGCTCCGCCCTTCCCCCACCCCGGAGGCGCTCCGATAATAAACACACCACCTCCCTTTCCCCTTTCCCCTTTTCCCTTTTTCCTTCTCCGCCATGCAGCTGAACGCCTCGGGAGGATATCAAGCAGAGCCCGTGGACATGTGGGGCGCAGGGGTAGTTCTCTTCACGCTTCTTGTCGGTAGTACGTCCCCGCATGTTATCCTTTGCGGAGCCTTCGGCCCCTGCTCTGTCACTGTGACGCTTATCTCCACCCTATTTTCTTCCCTCCCGCGGATGGTGTAGATACGCCTTGGGACGAGCCAACGCTATCGAGCCCGGAGTTCGAGGCATACGTGAATGGCGAGCTACTGAAGTACGACCCTTGGACACGGATATCGGCGGAGCCGTTAGGTGTGTACTCTCGGGCGGTCATGCGAAGCGCGCCGGCACACTGACACTTGGTGCTGTCTTGCTTGCTGCTCGTAACCGCTAGAATTACTACTTGGCCTTCTAGCGGTGAATCCAAAAGAACGGCTGACGATACAGCAGGTCTCGAACCATTCGTGGATGTTGACGTTCGTGCTTCTCATGCCTTGTCGTGCCAACCCATGAATGATCGAGGAAGCTAATCTTCACCTGCGGGACGCCAACAGACCGACGCAGATCACTCGAAGCGAGTTGGGCAGGGAGTTGACTCGCGGCTTACGCCAGACGGGGCATATGGATCTTGTAAATCCGCCATTATCACAACCAACGTGAGTCCTCTTCTCGCTTGCCTCCCCGCCTCAAGTGTCTCCCTTTATCTCGCTACCGTACTAATCAATGCTATTCTATAGACGGGCTGCCAATGCCTCTCAGTTCAGGAGCCAGTATGCTGCTAGCCAGATGAGTCAGATGACTTCCCAGTTCATGCGAGCGACAGGAATGGTGGTATGTGCTTTTCTCAGCAACGCCTGTGACTGCCACTGTGGTGCTGATGTTCTGCTTCTTCCCTCTCTTCAGGCGGAGCAGAGTGATGGTACGTTCATCGACCACCGACAGTTGAACAAATTCTCCCTCCACCTGCCCCAGGACGAAGCAGCCAACCGCATTCTCCAATGCGTCGTTCAACTCGTGGACCAACGGAACCTACAGGTCGATCAGACCATCAAACTTCAGGTTCGTGATTCGCGGAAACAATGGATGCGTGGGGAGATCAGGATTCTTGATGGCGCGTATGGCGAGGAATCTACGTTGGTCGAGGTGGTTAAAACGGGTGTAAGTTGTCCCTCTTTCGTATATCTATTGTTCACACAACCAACAATGTTTCTGCACTACCAGGGCGATCCATTAGAATGGCGTCGGTTCTTCTGGAAATTGACGAAAATGGCGGATCTGCATACATATATTGTCAAATAGACATCCGGGCCGAGAAACCCGCTGGTCGTTGACTGTGGGTGCACCACACCAGCAGCACGACAGACATTACTGTATCTACTAGCAATATTAAATTTATTCTGTTTAGTGCCATGCACGGCAGATGATGATGATGACGCATATATTAATACATTGCATGGGTTTGACTTTACTTGGCAGCCTTGATCTTTTCTGTCAGTTCGGGCACGGCCGTGAACAAATCGGCGACGAGACCCGCATCTGCAATCTGGAAAATAGGAGCATCGGCATCCTGTGAGAACCACAGGGGTTAGCATTGCATGTTTGCGCAAAGTACCGGTGGGGATTGCACTTGCCTTGTTGATAGCCACAATGAGCTTGGACTCCTTCATACCAGCCAAGTGCTGGATGGCTCCAGAAATACCGACAGCAACATACAGCTCGGGAGCAACGACCTGAAGACCCTCGGAATGATCAGGATCCGACGAGAGCAAGGGCGCTGAGAGGGAGTGAGCATTGACGCACCTTGCCGGTCTGACCGACTTGCAACGAGTTATCCGCGTATCCTGCATCTACAGCAGCTCGAGATGCACCGATGGCTACCAATTTACCCGCCAACCATTAGCTTTCGTGTTTCAACAACGGCTCTCGGAGACCAAGCAAGATCTTACCAGCGCCCAAGCTATCAGCAAGGGGTTCCATGATCGCGTTGAACTGCTCAGCAGATTTCAGCGCTCGACCGCCGGAAACGACACGCGAGGCAGCTGATAGATCGGGTCTCGACGATGAAGTGAGTTCTTCCGAAATGAATTTGGTGGGACCTAGCGATAGGACGGGCGGAGAGGCATTGCGTCAGAAAAGGCGCGCAGGATGTATCTTGTCTCCCCGCATTCAACTTACCGGTGGTAGCCTCAGTTTTGACCTCCTCGACCTCGGCGCTTGAGTCCCCTAGGCTTGCCTTGTTGAAGGCCGTTGTTCGAACACTGACGACACCGATTCTGTCCTTGTCCTGGCTGGTCTTGATCTGCAGGATAGCGTTTCCTGCGTAGATAGGTCGAGTGTATACGGTAGATTTGGAGGCATCATCGTGCTTGACGGACAAAATGTCCGCCACGTGCGAGACGTTCATGCTTCCCGCCAGACGGGGAAAGATGTTCTTGGCAACAGCAGTGTGCGCGGCGAAAAGATGCGTGATGGGTCCAGAGGACGTTGTGGGAGGAGTCTCCAGGAACGCGGATAGCGCAGGGGCCACAACTAGGTAGGCGATTGAGATTAGCTCAGAGTAGAAGAGGGGAAGGAGGGGAACGGGTTGAACGCACCTTCAGCCATGCCATGAGCGAAACCTTCGCTCTTGGCCGTGAAGACCTTGGCTAGTCCATCAATCTTCTTAACCTCGTCCAAGACAGATGACACTTCGCTCTCGGTTCCCACAACAATGGCACTGACATCTCCGCCGACAGATTTAGCAGCAGTGACTGCGTGCAGTGTCGAGTCGTTCATCTTGCCATCTCTGTGCTCGACGTAAACCAACGAGGAAGCGGGGCGTTTCGCGTTTGCGGCATGGCTGTTTCGGACTAGGCTCCGGGCGGCGGACGTGAGTCGGGCGGAGCGTTGGACAAACATGGTGATAGTGCAGAAGCAAACGGAACGGATATGGAATGGTGACTGCAGTGATATCGCAGCTGCCTGATCATCGGGTCCATGCACATAGCCGGACTCAGCAGCCACACCCGATCGTGTTTTCGCGCCCACAATCGCGGGACAAGAGGCCGCGCGGCAAATGATAGAAGGTGACAGACCTCGAGTGAGCGGCGGCACCGCAATAACCGCGACTGGAGAAGGCAAGATAGGTATGGCATCATCTACAGTATGGTATCACGCTACTTTTCCAACAACGTCTCGCCGCTGCCCGCTTTTAGGTTCTCGTATTCGGCTTCGTGTTGCACACGGCCGTCATTGATGCCCGCATTGCTATACGGCTTCTCCAGCTGGGGCTGAACGTCTTTGAATGCTTCTCGTAGTCTGTCCGACGCAATATTTCTGACCTGTTCCATGAAGAAATTCCAATTGGCTAAGGTTTTATATTGAGGGGGCTTCGGAGCCGCAACATACCTCGGTGAAAACGGTCCGGCTGACCTGAAGTATCGGACCTGCCAACCCGAGCTGCAACACGATGTAGCTACAAGATACCCCAGGATGAGCGACCAGCTGTACGTGCAGCGGAAGGACACGACTTACGCTGAAGAGGCCAATAGCACCAGTAGTAATAGGTACAGGGGATTGAACAAGACGTACATCGCCTCGTTCCAGCCTAGGACAACGAGCACACCGTACATCCAAACCGGTATTTGCGCGACACTCGACACCACGCTTCGCTTCGCTTCAACATAATAGGCATCTGCATCCCGCTTGAATCGGTTCTCGAGATCGAGCTTTTTGGTTTCCGAAAATATGACCAAAGTGGATGGAAAGTCAAAGTCGGCATCTGGGTCAAGGGAGGCATCCACGGAAGCATCCGATGGCAAGGTGAATCCGTTCGAAGGGTCTTTCGGTTCAATTTTGGCGTAAAGTGGGATCAATGCCAGAGTCTGTGGAGAGAAGGTCATGAATGTCGTATCGACAGAACGAGGTCACAATAGCGCAACAGACTCACCTGATCCTTTGCATGACGGAAGACGGTATCGATATCATCCCCTGGACTCCAAACTCTTGGCACACCGGCAGCATCATACCGGAACATCTCTTCAAAGTTGTTCTTTAACTTTGCCAAGATGGCTGGATCCGACATTTGCTCGCCGATTTTGGCTCGGAAATGGTACCAAGCTCTTCGTCGCAAGTTGCTCAAAGACGCGGTGTTCTCCTCCTCGGTGCAGTTGAAGCCTGCAGTAATGCAGCAGGTTAGGTACTGTATGCTATCTGACAAGTCCGCAGTTCGTACTTTTTGCCTTGGAGAGGTAAACCTCTTCGGACTTTTCCAACATCATCCGGAATACCCGGAGAAGGCTGTCCCACATGTCAGCCTGTGGTTTCGCCAAGCCGATTTCAATTGGCTCTGCCAATTGTTTTCGAAGACTCCGCTGTGAAAGCTGTGATGTCAGTGATCCTCCCTATAGCTAGTCATCGGATCTACGACGCACCTCGATAGAATTCACCATCTTCTTTGTCTCGTCCACTCTGCATTGGTCCGCGATAAGCTTGAGGTCATCCCGTAGCAAAGCCAACTCATCGTCGAACTGCCAATCAGTATCCTTTAGCTGTATTTCTGTTCGAACAAAAATTACATATAAATCGTCAGCATCGAATATTATCCAAGCTTACCCCTTCTGTCGCTTGCTTACCTTCAGCATTGTTGATGAAATCCTTTTCTACGCGTTGGCGGATCTGCTTTACGACTGCACCGAAATCATACCCCTCGCCTTTCAATCCGTTCAATAGATCGGTCCTGAAAGTAGTAACGCATCGCTTATGTACATTTTTCAACTGGCCCATGAACAGCGGCGAGAGAGCCGTCTCGATGGCCTTGAGGAGGTCTAGCCGTTTGCGGCTGTATACGCCTTGGTGATATCTTGAAGCATCCTTGTCGAACTTGGCTATGGCGAGTCTGGAATCAGCTTTAAATCCCATAGGAATAGCTGAAAAAATCACACACCAAGCGCTGTTGTTTTCCAATCATTCATCATTCCGCCTAACCCATCCAGAACGGAACCTGATTCGATGGGCCTTCTAACACCTTTTGATGCGTCTTGGAAGGCTTCCAGCACACTAGCCGCGATTTCGTCACATCGGAACTGAGCGAGAAGTTCTTGTTGAGTGGGAAGATCCAGATCCTTGTTGGTCAAGACTTTTTGCTATTCCAGTACAGAAACAACAGTATTAATACGCAATTGAATTGCCAGTAGCAAAATCGCGACTTACCCAGATACCTTCCATGTAGAAAGGTACACCATCCGCTGGAATTCTCTTATGGTATACAGGCTTGAAGACAAAATCGTCCCGATCGCGATCTGTGAACCGCTTTCGCAAGTCCACAACGGCCTCCTCGAATTTTTCGGGCATTAAGATCTTATGAGGAAGGGCGGCAAATGATAGATCGAAGTAGTCTGACAGTTTTGCTGACGCAAGGTGATCGGGCTGGGAACGCATGATGCCGCTTTGTTCAGCATGGCGCAATGTGCGGTCGGACACGAAGCTTACTTTTGACAAACTGGCCCAGATCTTTTCCATGTCTTGCGTTAACGTTGTCGTCAAATTAGCCAGCGGAGTAGACCCAACATGGTCCCGGATGACAAATAACAGCATGGTCTTTTCATGGCTGCTGATATGAAACACATAAACGAGGAACTCAATCACAATGGCAAGCTTGCCTCTTTGCTTACCTGGAAGACAAGCCCTCAGCATGCTGTTCAGCGGAACCGCCGAACAGGCTCAAATTGACTTCGAACACGGTCTTCAGTAGTCCCATGTTAGCCCCTTGATAAAGTCCGATCTGATGCTCCCTAGTCGTAAAGAGCGGGATTAGATTACTCGCCTCTTCGGTGAGCGAAACAGCTTGATCACACACCACAGGTTGATCAACAAGACTTCCGTCGAGGCTAAACTGAACAAGGCGCTCTTTCTCTCGAAATCCTGATCCTCCCCGCGCTCTCTTCCATCCGTACCCTCCACATCCATCACTAGGGTCGAAGAGTAGTTTGACGGGCACATCCAGATACCTGAGGAGGGAGAGAGATAAACAGTCAACCTAGGTAGAGGTCTCGCAGAGGGAGGAGTGCGCTAACCCCTCGTCGTCTGCTGCCTTTTTGTTTCATCCATGACGTCGAAGGTCGTTCCGAACAGTCGGTTAAGCAGAGTACCTGATCGCTGAACGGTCAGTGTTTCTCTGGTAAGTTATTCAGTGCTTGAGAACATACTCTTTCCAGTACTCTGGCTGCCAAATACTGCTACTACATCGTACGCAAAGCCCTTGTCTAGTAATCCCCATTTACTCAAATACTGGGAGAGATTTGTTCTGCGATGGCAATCAGAAAGGGGAATCAGCTCGGTAAGGACTTTCCTAGTTGGGCTTTTCCACGTACGTAAAGTTTTGGTTCTCATCGACCACCTGTAGTCGGGATCCCGCCTTAGCGGAAAGAGCCGTGGAAAGGGAATCAACGTCCTGCTTGAGGCTCTCTTTGTCCAGTCCCGCTGCTTTCAGCCCCTCTCTTGCGGCCTGAAGTACCCTCTCATCCGTCAGTAACTCCTTGAGCTCTGCAGGCGGATTGGCGAGCGCGGCTTTGGCGTTGTCGACTGACATCTCCATGTTGGGAATCCTTGCGGCCTGGAGGTGGGGTGAGGGTGACAAGACAGATTGCACGACGCACCAGCGAGCCTTCCCTTTGTTGCATCGTCGCTGCTAGATGGCTTCAGCCCAACAACATCCAACAGCCGTGCGATGACGAAGGCGGGGCCGTTACCGGCGTCCACGGAATGACGTGTTGTGGGACGGAATAAACAACGCCAGTCCGGCTCTCGATTGCTTTGGATGATCTTCTGCCCCCTGTCCGTCATCTGTCATGTGCTTACCTCCCAGAAATCCTCGATTCGCAGCGCACAGAGAACAATCCACCCTCAGCTCCCAGGTCCAGTCATGTCGAAACTTCGAGGCTTGGAAAAAGACGACGCCGACGTCCGGTATTCCAAAACCTTGGCATATCTATTACGCCATGGTGCTGAGAAGCAGGGTTTGCCTATGAGAAAGGACGGGTATGTGAGGGTAATTGATATTGTGAGTCTCGCGTACTCTTTATAGCGAAACCTAGACCATCATCTAACATGCGCAGTGATAGCTAGAGGAGCCTAATCTGAAATCCTTGTCGTTCTCTCATCTGCATCACCTGGTGGAGAGCAACAACAAGAAACGATTCGTGCTATTCTACGGCTACGACCCTTCTGCAAAACGACCAGAACGACCGAAGAAGAAGCAAGGTCAAAGCAAAAAAGCTTTAAATCTGTCATTGGAACAGGAACAAGAGTTCGGGAGGAGCGCTGAGCCACAGGCTACGCGACAACCAGAAGAGACTGAAGAGCTCCCGCTTGTACCGGTAGAAGCACCCCCGGTTGACCCTTATGTTCCTGAAGCAGTCGTGACGTTACAACAAAAGACAAAGCCGTTACCGAGATCGACGACACTCGGATCCAACGCCTCCGAACCGGAATGGTTCATCCGTGCTGCCCAAGGCCATTCGATACAGACGGTGACGACAGAACATCTGGAACCTATTGCGAATGCAGACGAGGAGGGCTTACAAAAAGTCGGAGAGATGGTTCATGGAAGCAAGGCCGAATTATGGGATTCTATCCGTGCGTTGTGGATGCATTGCTTGCTTCCAAATGCGAAACGCGTACTTATATTAGTCAACACTGTAGGTAACAGAGGACTTTCCAGGGGAACTCGACAACACGTTCATTTGGCCCGAGCGCGCAGTGGCGCCACAAGTGGTAAGTTCCACGATCTATCATGACCTGCTCAAGCCCCATTCCAACGCTTGTCCTGCGACCAGGCCCCCGAGCAAACTCCTCTCTCTACATCTACCTTTCCTTGCCGACACTACTTGCCCAAGATCCACCAATCCCAGTGTTCATCTCAACCAATAATGTCATTTTGACCCCTGGAAATTCAGAAGGGCTCATACCAGCCACTATGTTCCAAAAAGTGGTCCGCTTACGTCGGGAGCCCAATCGAGCAGCTTCCGAACATTCCCAGCAGGAACCTGGGTCCTTTCAAGCGCCGACTCCAGACGTTGAACAGGAAAAGCCGAAGCGAGACCGAAAACACCGCGAGAAGCCTCGCTTTGTAGAGGAAATTATCTGGGAGGGGGGTGCACCTGTTGATCCTCCTCGAGTAGTCGAAGCAGATGTGCGCGAGTAAGTAATGAGGTGGATATGTTCGTACTGCGGACAACGGCACGCTTTGGACGAGTGTGTAATGTGTAAAATCATTCCTTCCGAATGACACAATGCATGATTATTACGAGTGAGGTATACCAGTCGCATTTTCGAATCACCGCAGATGTGCTGAAGTAACAACCAATGGATTGGAGCATTGAACTATCTCACACTATACCTATATGAATACAACTTGGAATTGCAGAACAAGTCCGTACACCGAAAAAAGCCGATCAGTACCGTAACAACGGAATGCTCAGGCATTAATAGCGAAAAGCGAAGGTAAAAGTTGCAAGATGCATCGTCGATGGGTTCGTTATTGCGGGTCTTCGAACTGCTGGGCATGTAGCATTTGTTCGTGAATCTGATCAGTTGTGTAGACCTGAGCCGCTGACGCGTAATAATCGTCCGGATTGCTCGAGAAATGCGGGTCTTCTGTGCTCGGATAGGGCATCATGGAAGGATCAACAGTACTGAATGCGCCAAAAGGATCTGCCGGCTGATGTCCCTGAGCGGCAACCGCAGCAGCAACAGCCTGTTCTTGATCATGCAGAGATGTGGCGGCATTGCCAAAGTGTGCCTCTACCGTATCGAATGCCTGCTCAAGCTGATGTTGCTGCTCCAACTGATGTTGTTGTTCTAGCTCATGAGCTTGCGCTTGAAGCTGCGCAACATCGTCTGCATCGTCCTGCATATGCTGATCTTCATGCTGCATTTGACCGTCAAGCGATTGAGTACCGATTGGGTGAACCTTGGAAGAGCGGCGACTTGTGTTCACGTTCAATCCAGCAGCTTTAAGGGCCCGGTTCTGCCTTTCAGCTTCTGCTGCTGCTTTGGTTTCAGCAACCCACCCGTATCCTTTCTGTTTTCGGTTATAATGGATGGTCGTCAAAACAATGCTTTTCAAAACTTGAACAGTAGACAATTTACCTTTCGTTTTTTACGCTCAGCCTCCCATTGCTCATCGGTCCATTCTGGCATACCCTCATCGGCTGCAAGTTTCTTCACGGCGGGTCCGCGCTTTCTTTTTTCACCAGGCACGGTTTCCAGAGACTTCCTTTTCTGATTTACCGCTTTCGCTCTAGCTACAGCGACGGGAATGGGAGGCAGTTCTGCCCGCTGATCTTGGTCGTGTCCGCTTAACATGAATTGACCATGGCCTGGAGTACCATAAGGAGACACAGGAGAAAGGTGTTGCTGCTGCTGGGTCGCCCGATCATGGAAGGCTTGGAAAGCCGGAAGCGGATAATGTGTATTCGTTTGCAGCGGTAACGCACCAAAGTTACCGAGATTAGCTGTGTAGTCGTGGTAATGGGCGTTGTAAGGATGCTGAGTGTAGGTTCCACTATGCTGTATAGTCTGTTGAGCCGTCGCGTCGTTCCCAAACGCCGAAGGATCGTAGGCCGGGTCTTGTAGCGCTGGAGCGTTCGACTCTGCGTGTCCAGCAGCTTCGGCTTCAGCACCGGTCATCAGTGCAGCATACTCCTGAGGAACATTGTCGGCATGAGTTGATGCTTGCGCAGAAAGATGGGAATCCAGGTAATTGGCCTCTGCAGCGTGCGTGTACGCTCGGTCTTCACCATCTGCCGTGTAATAGCCGGATGCAGTATCATGCGCAGACCCAACATCATTGCTCGGATACATGGCATATCCGGGTAAGCTTGGCAGATCATCTGGTGGAGCTGCTTCAAGATGAGCGTCGAGTCTCGAGTCTGATGGGCCAGATACCAGGTCCATGGAGTCTGGCAACGCAGGAATGTCGTTGTCGAACGAATCATGGTGATGTAAATCCTTCTTCCGCTTTTTGGTTGTGGATCCTGGTTGCTTTGGACGTCGCTTACCTGTTGGAGTCAGTGACGTCGGCGGCAACACGAATTCCTGAGGAGGCAAGCCTTGGGCTTCTCGCTGCCGAGCGAGACGTTGAGCTTTGGCTAATGCCTTCATCGACTCAAGCCATGCCACGCCCCTACAGAGGGAAGAAGAGAGACGTCAGCATAAATCGACGGGGATGTAATGCCATGTCAAACCTACTTTTTCCTTCGTTTACGTTCTTGTTCGAGCAGCTCAGCTTCTTCATCAGTATTCAACTCTCGCTCCTCAGGCGGGCCAATGGCCGCCTCCAATTTGGGACGAATCCTGGTTAATGCCGTTTTGAACCTGCGAGGCGGGCGGGGTCTTCGGTTCCGCTTATGTTTACTGTCAAGTGATTCATTTTCCCCCATGTCGGAACCTAGCATGGGAGTACCGTCTAGTTTGATGATCTCTCTCTCATTGGTATCCATTTCCTCGAGATCCGTTATATCACTAAAGCTGTCGAGATCCGCAGTTTGATCGGCTTGGCCGGTACCTCCTTGTATCATCAACGAAGCATCAATCTCAGGGTTCGCATGGTAATAGGCTGTTGATCCGGAAGACTCGCCAGGAAGGGCGGGGAGATCCTCGGTAGCTCCAAATTCGGGTAGATCTGGAATTGCAATGTCCTCGCTCATACGAAGCTCTTGAGAGAGATCGGAATTATCAGCGAGACCGAGCTCTGCCCGCTTCGCTGCAGCACGTTGCTGCATCTCCATCTTCCATGTCAGCCCTTTCTTCTAACCATAGGTAGTCTAAAGATTAGCATCAAGTTGTGAAAGAAAGTTTGCACAAGCATACTGACCTTGCGTCTTCGCTCACTCTCGATAGACTCCTCGTCGAGCGGAAGCACCCACTTCTTCCGACGCTTCTTTGTGCGCTCGGCTTCTTCCTTCATCCTTTTTCGTTCCTCTCTGTGCTGTTGCCGTTGTTCATGACTCATGTTTTTCTCTTCTTCGGCCTGTTGTTCCAGGTACTCCATATGGTCCAGGTGATCCATGTGCTCCTCCAAGTTTCCCGGCAGGCTCACATGCATACCCTGGTGCATACCCTCGTGATATTGGTAGGCCTGATGATCGTGGGTATTTTCGTAGCCTGCATACTCGACGGGCAGTTCATCGTGATGGCCGTAAGCAGCTGGATCGATATGCATTTGGCTTGCAGCATGCGTTGTCTGGTGATGTTCAATAGGATCCTTGCCTTCTTCGTCGTAATGATCCTCGTTGTTTGCTGCATCGTCCTCCTGCTCGTCCTCCTCGTCGTCACCAGGAGGGCCGTCACCACCATCCCCACCGGGCGGGCCATCGGGAGGTCCGCCACCGCCACCGCCACCACCACCACCACCACCGCCATCATCATCGCCTCCACCTCCTTCACCACCTCCACCGCCATGATCACCCCCATCATTGCCACTACCTTCGCCACCATCGTAGTAGGTGTGATCCTCTCCTTCGCCGTACTCTCCCTCTCCTGGATAGCCTTGCTCTTGATAAGCGTCGTTCCCATATTGCTGATCAGCGTAATCATCATTGCCCTCTTGTTCACGGTGCTCTTCATGGTCGGCCTCCATAGTACCCCTCATCCACGCCAACACACTGCTGCTGCTGCTGTTGCTGTTTGTCGCTACCTGCCTTTCGACAACATCATCTGATACTTCAGTCGAGTATTCAGTCATGTTGTCTTCGCTTCGAGGAGCCAGAGGCAGGTCCTGGTCCTCCAATTGAAAATCCGCATGGTCGTCAAAGCCTTCGTGCCCCCCCGTTGAAGAAGCCACATAAGCTGGAAGACTCGGCGTAACGCTTTGTTTCGACCTCGAAGAAACTCTTGCCGAATTCTCCGGAGTGTCACCCACAGCGGCCTTCTCCATCAACTTGCGTTGCCGCGGTGTAGGCTCGAGGTACGCAGCTTCCGGTGCTCGAATGGGCAAAGGTGGCGATGTGGGGGGAGGGACTACTTTTTCCCCGTTCCGTAGCGCATCGTGAAGCCTTCGGACAGCTTCCTTTTGCTCTTCCAGCCACGCATACCCTTTTTTGCGACGTCTATTTGAAGCCATGTTTATCAGTAAACGTTGCCATTTCACAGGATTCACAAACACATATGATCTCACCTTCTTTCGAGTTCTAATTCAGCGTCGCTCTTCCAGATGAGACCGTACTTTGTCTTCCGTCGATGTTTCTCAATGACCCGTACACCTTTCCCTCGGTTCGATTTCTTTGGCTGCGAGGTTTCCACCGACCGGTCCTCTTCGGCACCATGATCGAGATACTGCTCCGGGTGGGTTTCAGAATAGGCGATTGAATCCTGGTAAGCTGTCGGGTCCTCATACCCTTCTGGTGCAGCGTAGGCTGCTTCCTCGGCATATTGTTCTTCGACATATTCGTTTCCAGCAGGGTTGAGGAGCGTCGCAAGATTGCTAGCAGCTGGAATGTCCACAGCACCTTGCATCTCCGCAGTCAAAAACTGCTCGGGCAATTCATCTACAAGCGTTAGACCAACTGCGGCGTCAAATCCTGCAGCGGACTCGGACTCGTCGACTTCGGCAGCCAAGTTCTTCGTTGCCTTGACCCTGGCTTTTCCTTTCGCGGATCCTGCAGGTGTAACACGTTTATTCGCTACACCTTCAATCTCTTCTTCGGAGAGTGCAGCGGCGTCCCTTTTCGTGCCTCGGCTTCGCGAACCGGAACCGCTGGATGCTCCACCCAATTTGAGCAGAATCCTTTTGGAGGGAGGCGCTTCGGCTTCCGCTTGTTCATCTGAGGCAACTGTCTGAACTGGTGGAGCTCGAAGCTCTGGAGCAATATTGTCATCTGCGTTCCCTTTGCTGGTTTCTGACGGATCCTTTCCCAACCAACCGACACAATTTGGTGCACCGCAAAGGCATCTTTGACGTCGCTGCAGGGCCGCTTCGACAAATTCAGGGCTTGCAGGAGGTCGATCGATAGTGGTGAACGAATCAAAGTTGTAGTTGTACGAGAGCTAGAAGGTACAGCGACAGTCAGATAGACCCCCAAACCATGCGGTCCAGCAAAATACTCACTTCCTCTCCAGCGGGAATGTCACGGAGCGCCCAGAATCCGACTTCGAATTCCTCGGAACCGTTGCCCATGGTCTGGTATTTTCGGACTTCGAGGTTGGGACCGCATGAGTGGTTTATGAACCTGGCTTCATTGCCTCGCAGACCCTGCAATCAGAAGATGAGCATAAAAGCACTTTAGGGGGCAACGTGCAAAGTATACATACAGCATCAATGACCTCATCCGCATCGTACGAGAGGGCATAAAAGTCCTTGCGATTATGGTATTCGTTCCGAATTCGCTTGTAGAACGTACTGTAGGTGTGCACGTTGAGTATTCAGGGGGAAAACAGGAAGACAAGAAATCCAGCTTACGTCATCGGGATAACTTCCCCTCGGTAATCCATTACGAATTCTCCCTCCTTAATGTCTTCTGCTGCTTGGACTCCAAAGCCTCTTGCTCCCGTCTGCAAATAGTCCGACATGAACAACCTTGTCTTCGCGTGTCGTGAACGAAACAGGACCCACCCAGAATATTTTACTCGCCTTCTGTGGCCTGAGTGCCAGTGAACCGTTTGTGCATTTGTCGCCACATGGACATGTTTTACCGCACAGATAGTTCGTAGCACTATCCGGGCAACGCATCGAGTGTCGATATAAATGAATGAACAATACCGATAAATGAGATGATTAAAGACGTACCGATTCAAACAGTTTTCTCCACAGCCCGAATCTGGTTCGCAATGACAAATAGCTTGCCACTCGTTAGGCACGCGCGCTTTTCTCTCAGGGAAGATGTCTTGAGAGAGAACAGCATCGTTAGCATCTACACGCAAACAGGAGGGGAAACAACTCACTCTTTCGTAACTTGATGTATTTTGTTGGAGCTTTTTGGCTATCGAGTTCACCTGCTTGCCATTCAGACATGATGTCCCAGGGGACGATGAACTCGGACTGATCCTCCATTTTGCGGAGACCCCAATGAAGGGGGAGAGGAAGAACTTTGTTTGATACGGCTGGTCCGCGATTGACGGCTTCGCTTTCGATTGCCAAAGCTTTGCTAGCCCTGATAGCCTTGCTCACTCTTCCGCTGCGTTTGGAATTGGGATTGGAGACGGCGTTAGAGTAGAGCCCTTCTGAAAGGAAGAGCTTGGAGGCTTCTTCAGTCGGTGCTGGCGGGGTAGATGCGGTTGGTTCGGGAGGTTGAAGAACCGCTGAGACGACTGATGTCGATACGGGTGATGTCTCCTTTTCCGGAGACGACTCGGGCTTGGGTTGAGACGAGTTCTTGGGCGGTCTTCCTCTTCGTCGAGTGGGGACGCCTTCTTTAACTGTCGGTGTGATAGGGGACGAAGCAATAGCCTTTTTCTTATTGGCAGTGAATGCCCTGGAGACCCTATCGACTGTCTTGGTCTTGAGGCTGTAAAAAGTGTCGGAAAACACCTTGGGCAATGGAAGGTGTCGTCGCGAGGATGCCGCTCCGGGTTTAGCAGACGCGGTGTCCGACGTGGTGGGCTCGATGTTCGCGGAAGCTCTGGTAGTACGTTTCTGGGTCAGGTCACTGCTAGACTTGGCATTAAACGTCGCGGTCGCTCTGCGAACGACTGCTGACATCACGAGTCCCGAGAGTACAAACCTTTGTTTGGGCTATCGGGGCACCCGTTAGCAGGATGTCGAGATGTAGGGGCCGGTGGTGGAGGAGAGGCGCGACCGAGTCGTAGGGGTGGTCGGACGCGTACGGCAGCTATTCCGGTCGTCCGCTTGGAGATGCAGATCGGAGTTGGCTCTTGCGACTTTGTTGACGATATCGCTGCGCCGACTGATGACGAACCGAGGGGCGCAAAGGGGATAGCAATTCGAAGCGCAATCGCGAGCCTATATCAGCGCGCCGCGGGGACCTGTTGATTTTGTCGGCCAGTCACGTGCGCGCGGGGGGCCATCACTCGTCTTGGGCGTGCGCACGGGGAGCAGGCAGGAATTACGTGTCAAAGCCGGGAAGGAGCCTTGGAGCGGCACAGCGGGTCCTCGCCTGTGTCATCAAGACTGGAGCATGTCGCCGTGATGGATGCTCGCACAGACGGAGCAACCGAGTGTCTGCTGTGGCGCAGTGGAATGCTTCACAGCTTGCACTCACATAGGGTTTGTAAAGCCAGTGTAAAGCTCCTTTTGCCACTTTCATATTTTGCGCATCTTTCCTGTTTGTGTGGCTAGTCCATGTCCCCTATCCCATGTGTTCATGACGTATTCGCTCCTCCAAGGTGCTCTGCAGGGAGATGCAGTAGGGGTTTAAAGGATACATAATGCCAACGGAACCTTGAGACAGAAAGCAAAGGCAGTATGAGGTCACACTCGATGACGGCCATGCAAGCCACTCAAAGGAGCTACTCGAGACTAGCAAGGGCAAGAGAGCCTATCTATCAATATATAATGATGTTCACCATTCGTAGATTCTTCTTTAGTCCGGATCGGATTTCATCTCGTTAGTCGCGACTTGGAACACATCATTTCCATAGTTGAAACAACACAAATCAAACAGCTCGACAAACACCCAAGATGTCACTCCGACAAACTGATGACACTAAGTGTAGGTGTCTTCCCATACTATAACCTCTTTCTTGCATTTACCTTGGCTACTGTTCAGTGGCAAACAAACTGCAACCCGATTGTACCAAGTCTACCCTAGAGCAGAACAAACAGCATGTCGAAGGTGCCGTTGATACGTCAGTAAATCTTCCTCCGTGTGATGCGAGTTCTGCCAGCTCAATGGCCGCCTTTCCACAGGCTGCTTCTTACCTCCCCGGTCAACACAAAACAAGCGACCACCTGAGCGACCACAAGCGCGATGCGCCGCTCACACACGACACCGGTAGACAAGGCCCCATCGACTCTCTCGCGGGCGCTGTCCGGCCCAAGTCGTCCGAAACGTTGGGGGACAAAGCCCATTGACACGTGGACAATGCCCTGTCCGTCGTCCAGCCTGAGCACGAGAAAGGTGTCGCTCAGAAGGCCATAGATACGGTTAACCCCAAGAAGTATGGAACTGCGACTGAGCACAGTCAGGTCTCTCATCATGCTACTACAGGTGAAAAGCCGTGAGTGAGGTCTTGCCTTATTCTTCCCTGAAGCTAGCTCTTGTATGTACTTTGATCTTTTCTTCTGTAGTGGGGTACTCTCATCTGTCACCAATGCTGTCAAGAACACGGTCAACGGTATCACCGGACATGGTGTTGCCGACGATGGACATAACACTGCCCCCTAGGCACTGTGCTCACCGATCCGTGCCGAGGGCGATGCCTTTCCGAGTGACCCAAACTTTCGCGATTGAGTAGTGACCGCAGTGTAATTGTAGAAAGAGAATCCAACACAAAGTCAAATCAAAATGTAAATCCATCTTTGCAAAGTAGCGAATTAGTCGTCTGTCTGTGACTGTATTCCAACGTATTCACTCTCTATCTTAAAGTATTCCCCCACCGTAGCAGTTAAGGCACGCCTGCCTAAAAACGTGTGTCCGATGCCTACCGCCTCGACTTTGAGAGGCGAGTCGGATGTGGAAAGCGTAACAATCTATCGGCACGACCCCGTTCCGAAACTGGGACGAGGTATCTATGCCAAAACAAAGGTTGCATGCACGTGCTAGGCCAATACAAGTGAATGTCGGAAACGATACTAAGCCCAATGGGAGTCTCAATCAGCAGCCTTCCGCTTCTTCTTCTTTTTTCGTAGCGATGTTGTGTCCGTATCGGCTCCGACATCGTCGTTTCTCTGTGAATCCACCACCTCGGTCTGGGATCTCTTTCTCTTCTTCCTCTGCTCTGTATCCTCATCATTATCTCCAGACAATGTGGCCTCTTTCTCCTTTTTCTTGTCTTTGCCCTTGCTCTTCCTCCTTCCCTCGCTGCCGTTGGTCGTTGCAGAACTTCGTTCAGCCTTTTCAGCCTGTTTCCTAGCTTTGGCTTCCTTCTTTAATAGTTTTGCCGCCTTTGCTTCTGCTTTTGCCGCCCTTTTCGATGCCTTTTCAGCCTTTCGCAGGGCTTTTGCTTCTGCCGACTCTTTTATGGAGGAGCCACTTGCTGCTTTTTTCGTTTCTTCTCCATCAGATTCGAGCGATTCGGTTGTACTCCGACTCGTGGGTAGTGATGCAGCACCGTTCACTGCTGCCATTAAAGTCGACGAGCCAGCTTCCATTCCGTTCTTGGTTGAAAGCGGAGAAGAAGCGCCAGGGATTTTGCCGATGTCTTCCGCCACAAGAACATCGCCTCGGAAAAACTTGGAATACAGAAGTCGTCGAGCCATCTCCTGCTTGCCTCGCGCGAAGGCTGTCATTGACGATTGTGAGGACTTGGAAGGCACCGGCGGTGATCCTTGAATCTGTAGTACAGAGCGCAGCAAAGTTCAAGGTATTGCTTGGGGAAACAGGGTGATCATAGGAAGGACATACAGGTGAAGCGGCGCCAGAAGCGACTGGCGTAGGCGTTTCTGACGAGACCTTGATGTTTATCGCCGCCGCAGCGAAGATGCTGCGGATAACAAAGGATCAGAGCCTCTCTTGTAGTCTGAGACTCGGAATCCCATGTGCAACTCACTTGTCCCAGAACGGTACAGCCTCATCACGATCCTTGCCAACCCCTGATAACGTCTTTTTCTGCACCACCGCCAGAGGTCTCGTTACATGCCCGTGTTTAAGTGCTTTATGATCAGAGCATTGTTTCAGCATGGCTTAGGATAGACTATGATGGATCGAGACCCAATGGACACGACTTACCAGTTCCTTTCCCTTTCCACCCTCGCGACGTTAGGTATTCTGAAGTATCCATCGGCATAGTGACAGATTGATCTTCTTCCCGTCCCAGTATACTCTGGTGTAGTTGCAAGTGTAAAGCCAACAGTAAGGAGCAGGGTCATACCGTTACCGAACCATTGTGTAACAGGAGAGCCGTCAAACTTTTTGCTATCCGCTACCTCGGCGTTCTCGAGGTTCGGCCATGCAGCCAGCCACGTGCTCTTTGGCTGGGAGCTCGATCACTCGCTCGCGCTCTCTCCTACAGCTGCCCCGACTATAGTTGTTAGGTGACCAATGTCGTTGTCGGACCATTGCAAAATCCGCCATTGTCCTCCGCTTAACATCACTCAAAACAGGGAATGCGGAGATGCAGTTCCCCCTCTTCGCCATAATATTATGGCTGTCCCAGCTCGCTTTCCAGGCACTGGCGATTCAAAAATCCCTGGCCGGTGTCGTGGATTGGCACACACGTCTTATTGGCGTTCCAAGAGAAGACCTAGCTCCGTCATTTCATCGTATACCAGCAATAAATGGCACAAAAATAGATCAGGATGTTATCGTGACTGTGACGGATCACAACGTACTGGCGGTACTGGACCCGGTCGATGGCGATATTAGTGAGTAGAAACGTCATCATGCGTTTCCACTCCTGCTTATACAATGCCTTCCCGTAGTCTGGCGACAGAAGTTTGAAAGCGAGGACGTGGTCGTCGAATTGTCTGTTTCGTACGACGGTATGTAGCCTCTGTAAATGGCCTTGGCGATATCACTCACCCCAAAATGCCCTCTAGCTATCCTGACAGTATCCGGAGCAGCAAGGGATATCATCAGAGCCTTCTCTAGCCAAACAGGCCACCTATTGTGGGAATCTGTCTCAAATGGAGAACGTTCACCTCGGCAACTATACCAGCCTGTAAACCTCGGCACATCGATAGCGTCTCTGGATAACCAGCTGGATATCGGCGATTTCTTTATCCTCACCGATGGTCGAACAGTGCAAAGGCTGGATCGAGAGTCAGGACAGGTAAAATGGACTTGGGAGAGTGATTTGGCGGGGTAAGCATAATGACTATCCGACAGGGTTGTGGCGACGCTGACGCGACAAATATATCAGGTCAACGCTCACCCTTTCCAAGTTGGCAGTTACAACTACAGCGGTCCATGTGATCGGCATGACTTCAAGCTTCGCTTCCCCCACTCTATCGTACATATCCCTCTCTACCGAAGCGGGTACGCCTTTATCAGGAACCAGCGAGGTAGCCCAAATTCCTGGAAGCTCGATTGAAAATCCTAGTAACTTTGTGGTGTTACGCGACATAAGGTACCCGGATTCATCTGTCGCTGTGACATGGATCTCCAAAGGAACTGGAAACCTTCAATCTTACGCACTCTCCGCCGATGGTTCCGGCGAGAAAGCACAAGTGAAGCCTAGATCGGCAGACCTGAAAGGCAATTACGATTCGACTGTCGGTTATACTGGCCTAGCGGATGTCAGACTATCGAACAGGGGCTACTTTCTTGCTCTTTTGCCCAATGACGGTGCTGATCTGATTAAATGGACTCCTGGATCTGAAAATAAGGTTGAGGCGACTTTTCACTTCGAGCAAGGAGATAACGTCTCAAGGACGAACAGCCTCTGGGGTGGATACGAAGGTGCTGATGTGCAGCAGTCATGGATAACCCGGTTGTTCTGGTCGCATAGCCTTCAGGTAAGCATTTCAGAATTCGGATATAGGCACTGTTGCTAAATCAATAGAGGGTATAGCTGGTCAATGTTGAAACTTATAATATCGATCACTCCGAGGGATACGTCCACACAGGAGGGACTTTGCAATACAAAGATCACGATCATGGAGTGATACTTAATGTTAGTGTTTCAATAGGAAACACTGGAGCTCAGTGAAGCCAGCTGATATATACATGTTTGGCCTCAAACAGGCAGCGTTCAGGCTAACTACTCACTATCCGATAATTGACCGTTTTTCGGCAGTGTTGACCACTTCGACAGGCGCCATTCAGCTTTGGAACCAAGAAGAAGCTCTTTGGACCAGAGAAGAAGGACTGACGAACATAAGGGAGACTTGTTTCGTGGAACTACCCGAAAGGAAAGTAGAATACGTCAATGCTGTCTTGCATGATGAAGGCTTCGTGTCGCGGCTCGTCCGGCATACTAGAGAAGCTAAGGTAACTAAGCCTCATCTTCGCTTTTTGGATGAATTGAACGCTAACTTGGCAACACAAACCAAACAGGATCTTCCGGGATACCTTGCGCGGTTCTTACAACGTTTCACGAGCGGCAGTTATGCCCAAGCTCTTTCTTCCACTCCCCTCACACCCGACGCTTTGTACCGTGACCAATTTGGTTTCCAAAAGCTTGTCATTGTCGCTACAGCTTCTGGTAAGCTGTACGCTATCGACTCTGCCCATGGAAACATTGTCTGGACCACGCTATTGGCGCTTAGTATGTCCAGGGTTGGGGAGCTGGACTATGTCGGTATGTGGAACGTGCGTGCTGTCGCTGAGGCAGGTGATCCTGTCATCGCCGTCGTGGCTGTTAGATCTCGCAGAAATGTAGGTGTAACCTCATGGTGTGGTTTCGAAAAGGGCAGAGCGTTTGCTAAAATTCTATATTGTATACCAGGCGATCGAGACCGTGGCATATCATGTTGATGCCTTCACTGGTGAAATCGTCCAGGATGCTTCGGCAGGTATGCCCCTTATGCCTGGAATGGGTGGGAAGGTGCTCTTTACGGGTCGGCCACTTCATGCCTTCCCACTTCCTATCGAGCATTGCAAAACACATATTCGAGCTCTTGCCGTGATCGACCGCTCGGAACAGGTGAGTGGCTCCCGCACACAAAAAAATACCGATATATTGACTCGCGTACACTCAGGTCCACTTCTTCCCATTCTGCAAAAAGATTGAATCCGCCTTCGCAAACATGACATCGCAACTTTATTTCGCGACTATGCAAGATCGACCCGACATCTTGATTGGCTATGCCTTTGCAGCGGCGGCTGAGACTGGCACGTTGACTAAAGTTTACCCGACATGGCAGCTGCCCCTGCAGCCTCACGAGCGCGTGAGCCATCGTACAATTCAGCAAGGAGGACCCATTGCCTCATATGGCCGGGTCTTGGGTGATCGAACAACGTTATACAAGTATCTTAATCCTCACCTGATAGCCTACTCCACAGTTTCGGATGATGGATCCAATCAAGCTAGTGTCAATATCGTCGATTCCGTGTCCGGGTCGATAGTTTATCAGTCCTTGATTGAGAACGTCGATACCGCGAGAGGCGTTCCTGTCATCTTGGCCGAGAACTGGATGGTTTTCACATATACAGAGAAATCTCCGACAGGAAAGAGTGGTTCGGGCTACCGATTAGTATCGGTCGAATTGTTCGAAGGGCTAGAAGACGAGAAAACGCAGAGGTTAGTCGCCATAGATACCCGAGCCTTCTCAGCACATCTTCTTATTTCCTTCTGCTTATCGATAGTCTGTCGACATCCGGTTTTGTTGAGAACAAGGTTCAGGCTGTATCGAGGTCCTTTGTCATGACAAGCGGCGTAAAAGCTTTGACCATGACGACGTCGCGATACGGAATCACGTACAAAGATTTGATTTGTAAGTTGGGTTTACGCTACAGCCAATATGCGGAAACGCTAATCATCTTGTTATATAGACGTTAATGACAAAGATCAGGTGGCTTTCATGCCAAGGAGGTTACTTGATCCCCGTAGACCCGATGTGCCATCTAGCAGAGACAAGGAGGAGATGTTGATTCCTTATGATCCCCTATTGGCTACTGATCCCCGCCGAACTCTCAGTCATATATACGACGTGAGTGATTGTGATTTTCCACTGTTCAAATCTTACTGAAACGCGCTCTCTGCCAGACAAACGGTATTGAAGCAGTCTTGACTTCTCCGGCGCTTCTAGAGTCCACGACTTTGCTCTTCAGTTACGGTCTCGACCTGTTCGGAAGCCGCATCACACCTTCTGGAACATTTGACATCCTGAGTGATGCCTTCAACAAACCACAGTTGCTCCTTACCATAGCGGGTTTGACATTAGGCATTGTGTTTGCCAAGCCCGCAGTAGAAAGGAAGCTTCTTACATCACGATGGTTCTGAGATGTGAGATTTGGTTCACGCGGAGAGTAATTGTAGTAGCGATCGACGAGAGGACATTGAAATAGAGCCTGTGTCCCGAAGGCGATGACTTATGAGCATACCCCACTTCGTCTTCCTCGATTAGGTTAATCAAATTGCAGAAGAATGATTCGAAGGCTGCAGCTTGGCACTGTAACTTTTCAACTGTCGAGCAGCTATCCTTACCCCAACTCCTTAGCTGACTCCTTTATGATCGTCCTCGTGAATTCACGAATTTCGTGAAGGGTAGCGGAAGCTGAATGACGTGCTCGGCTGTAACCGCGACCTCCACCAACCGCCGGCATCTAACAAGAAAAAGACGGCCGCATCTGTTGAAGCAACATTTTGGAATAAACCGTAGAAGATCGGGCATTCGTTCCAGGAAGTAAACCTGGAAACAAGACGTCGTCCAGCGCATCCTCACAACCATATCATCAGGACCTAGTCCATATTCAACTTCTGTCGCCCCCTGAATACGTTCTGTATCGAATCAAAATGGCCAACGCACCTCACGGCGGAGAACTCAAGGTGTGTCGACTAGATAACGTTCACAGCATTATCGACCAGTAATTCTGACTATTTGTGCTGTCGCAATAGGATCTTTACGCTCGAGACCTCCCGGTCCGAGCAAAGCTCATTGAAGAGGCCCGAGGTCTTCAAGATATCATCCTCACTGAGCGACACTTGTGCGATCTGGAATTGATCTGCAATGGTGGTTTCTCCCCCTTGGAAGGATTCATGAACGAGGAGGACTACAAGGGGTATGCCTCTTATCTGATCCAAGTCCTATTCGATTGCTTACTGATATTCGAGATGTACAGTGTCCGAGACAACTTGCGTTTGAAGGACGGCAACCTGTTCTCGATGCCCATCACCCTCGATGTCTCGCAAGAGCAGATCAACGAGCTGGGTCTGGCTAAAGGCACTCGAGTAGCTCTCCGAGACCCCCGAGACGATGCTTGTTTGGCGATCTTGACCGTCGACGACATCTACAAGCCCGACTTCAAGCTTGAAAACGAAAAGGTCTTGGGCGCCGATGACCCTGCCCATCCTGCTGTCTCTTATCAACGAAAGTTCATCAAGGAATTCTACGTCGGTGGTAAGGTCCAGGCTGTCCAGCCTCCTCAGTACTTCGACTACGTCTCGTTAAGGTACACCCCCACCGAGTTGCGAAGCTTCTTCAAGAAGATGGCATGGCGAAAGGT
The DNA here is from genome assembly GCA_013461525.1 of Naganishia randhawae. Classification (NCBI taxonomy): domain Eukaryota; kingdom Fungi; phylum Basidiomycota; class Tremellomycetes; order Filobasidiales; family Filobasidiaceae; genus Naganishia; species Naganishia randhawae. The sequence continues at coordinate 232,205 of JABRPJ010000013.1, forward strand.
TGTCGCTTTCCAGACCCGAAACCCTATGCACCGAGCACACCGAGAATTGACTGTCCGAGCTGCCCGACAGCGACAAGCCAACGTCTTGATCCACCCTGTTGTCGGTTTGACCAAACCCGGAGATGTTGACCACTACACGCGAGTCCGAGCTTATCAAGCTTTGATGCCCAAGTACCCCAACGGTATGGCTCACTTGGCATTATTGCCATTGGCAATGCGAATGGCCGGTCCCCGAGAAGCTGTCTGGCATGCTATTATCCGAAAGAACTACGGATCTACCCACTTTGTAAGCCCTCTTCTTCTTCACCTCGGTCGATCTTGTCTCATGTTTTTTTCTTGCGGGCCATACCAGATTGTCGGTCGAGATCACGCTGGTCCCGGTAAGAACTCCCAGGGTCAAGATTTCTACGGTCCTGTAGGTGTCATTGGACGTCGACCGGTTAAATAGAACCTGACCAGCGAGCCGTTTTCATAGTACGACGCCCAGGAATTGGTTGCGCAGTTCAAGGACGAACTTCACATTGAGATGGTTCCCTTCCAGATGGTCACATACTTGCCCGAAACCGACGAGTACCAGCCGATTGACGAAGTCCCCAAGGGTACTCCTACTGCCAACATTTCTGGTACTGAACTGCGACGCCGATTGATTACCGGTGGTCCCATCCCTGATTGGTTCTCATACGAAGACGTCGTCAAGGTCTTGCGAGAATCTTACCCTCCCCGAAACAAGCAAGGTTTCACCGTTCTTTTGACCGGGCTTCACAACTCTGGCAAGGATACCATTGCTCGAGCATTGTCTGTCACTTTGCAGCAACAGGGCGGCCGAAGTGTCAGTTTGTTGTTAGGAGAAGCCGTCAGGCAGGAATTGGGCTCCATCGGTGATGACGCCACCGCCGAAGACAAGGATGCCAACGTCCAGCGAATCGGTTTCGTTTCTGTAAGTCAATTGTTCAGCCCTGCTCTTACCGACTCTGGACACTTACTAAACCATCTCCTGTCTAATAGGCTGAATTGTCTCGAGCCGGTGCTGCTGTTGTCGCCGCCCCGACCGCACCTTCAGCCCAGTCTCGAAAGGCTTTCAAGGAGCTTGTCAAGTCCACCGGTGGCGGCAACTTCTTCATGGTTCACGTTGCTACGCCCCTCGAGCACTGCGAAAAGACCGACAGGAGCGGTCGATACAAGCGTGCTCGAAACGGTGAGCTCAAGGGCTTCGCTGGTGTCGGTAAGTCGTAATCGTATCGCTTTTACAATCAGACATTGATGGACAAATGCATTTCGCTTTCTTCGTAGACTTGGCTTACGAGCCCCCTAAAGATGCCGATCTGGTTGTTGACTTGACCAAGGACACTGTTCCCGAGATTGTTCACGGTAAGCCTCTCGGAAATCAGTGTTTCGAAAGTTCGTTTGCTTATCCCTTTTTTCGGTCCTAGCCATCATCCTCTTGCTCGAAACCCAGAACCTTGTGTAGATGAGATACTGCATATGCCCAAAAGGCGGTTAAAGCTGCCCAAAATTCTTATACCGCTACCTCATTGTATAGCATCACTTGTATCGAAAGGAACGCGAGGTTATACAGGATTTCATTGTCCTAGTCAGTCTACTCGTAGATTTTGCTCGCCGAGCGCAACAAGCCAACAACAAGATACAAGCTTGCTGTGCGTTTTGACTCGAGCTACCTCTAGAACCAGCTTTTGAACTGTTCCTAGAGAAGCAAAGGGCCCGGCAAATTTCCAGCGATACACTCGACTCGGTAGCCCCCCCTTCCAAGGCACGCAGCCACACGGGCCACAAGTAGCCCTACGTTCAAGCCGAAAATACAGATCATTCTTCTTGCGAAGTGCACAAAGCATTTTTCCCTTGTTCAATCGACGTGAGATTGCGCGCGGCTATAAATTACACGGATTCCCATCGTCATTGCACGAACTGCGCCCATGATTACGGCATTCAGTCACTCCTGCACAAGCTCATCTCCATCATGGTGTCTAGGGACGACGACCGCGATACGCAACGCACAACGGATGCTCCATCCGCTGGCATTTTGTCTTTAACACATCAATTTCTCGCCTGAGCAGAATGTCTAGCTACCTCAAGACGGGTTACCGCGTATTTAAGTTATACTCGCCAGACGCAGCGAAACAGTGAGTTTCCTAATTAGGAGTTGCATTGGCAGAATGCTAACTGTATCGCAATTCACCAGAGCCAAGACACAGCCCAAGCGTTTCGGTGCTTTCCAGGCGACGTATTATTACCCATATCTATGGAGACGGCCTGCAAACGACCAGGAAGCGCAATTGTGAGTAGAACATCGCATGCACACGTATGTTTCGTTGGCAGCACCTTCGAGGTCCGGTTCTCCTACATGATGTTGTTTTAATTAGACTCCGACGGGGGATTGAATGGCATGGCTGGGAAACCAGTACATTGTCATGTCAATCCATCCAAGTGGAAAGAACGATAGTTCAACCTGAAAATGAATGCTGGACCTCGTGGCGTGCTGCGCGATCAATCGATGCTTTGACTATTGCTAACCATGTTTCCTCGTTAGGCTATACAATCATCTACGTACGGTGGCTTTTTGGCTTGACGCTGCCCCTCTTCTGACAGACTTGGGACTGCCATTCAAGGTATGTCTTTTTACTTGCATCGAATGACCTTTATTGATCATTTTTATTGATGCCTTCAGGTTGGTATCGACGATCTTGTATCCCTGATACCCCTATATGGCGATCTGGCTTCAGCGATACTCCAGCTCTACCAAGTCTTCCTGAGCTTTCTGTTCGGAATCGATTACGCAATTTTGGGCTGGATGGTGAGTTTGTTTTCTATAAGGTGGTTGTTACTTAAACTGAAGTTGTCTTGATTCTCGAATAGTTGTTGACCGTCTTGATAGACACAGTGGTTGGCATAGTTCCTGTTGTAGGCGACTACCTGGATTATCTTTTCAAAGCCAACCTGCGCAATCTCGAGACATTGGAGGTAAGTGATGCCGATGCCTCACAGACCTGCATCTCTTTGCTGACATCGCCTTTTCAGGAATGGCTTCTCAATTCACCCCGCGCCGCGCAATATCACCTGTTGCTTATGCCTGCATCTTCTTCGCACAAAGCCGAGTTCATTCCTCCGCCTCCGTCGAAGTCCAGATTTGGCAACTTGTCATGGGGGAAAGGCTCTGCCGAACGAGCTGAAAGCGTAAAGCGGGCTGGCGAAGGACGAACAAGGAGGATGTTGAAAGACGAAGGATACGCTGAGCAGGTACCGGTACCGGTTTGCGCCGCGGATGACGATGGTAGGAAAGAGGTTATGGAAACAGCTGTGGCTCCTGAAGCTAGTGCTTGGCGAAAGAGGAAGAATGCAAGAGCCAACTTGGTTATTCCGTTGCATGAGCCAGCCTTTTAAGTAACATTCGGTAGAACCGTTGTCGTATGTACATCATGCCACATAAGACTTGTGTCATAGGACGTTCGATACTCGTGCGCGCATAAGGTAGCTCAAATGACCTTGAGTAGACGAACGTATCAAAGGCGGGAAGTTTCAAACAGCTTTCGAAACAATCCCGTGCGCGTCAGGCCTTCTTAATTTGTAAGATGCGCCAAACACGTGAATAAGGGCACATTAGTTCATATAGTCTGCTGGATACTGATCGGAACGTAAGAATGATTGGAGTGATGAACATAAACCATGCGATCTGCATCTTCGTCAAGTCTGGCTGCTTGAAACTAGAGGGACTCCCCTAGGTGTGGATCGAAGAGAGACGGGGTAGCAAGACATTCATCATGTCATTTTCAGCCCGCACACGCCGGAGCAACCTGTCGAACAAGGTTCCAAATGTCAAGTTACGCCCCGCACCCGTATTATCCAAATCTTCTTCGAACAACCTCAACCGGTCGTCCAAATATGAGCAAGGCGAAGAGGAGATTGGTCTGATGGACAAGGAGGTCGTTCGGAGATTAAATGAAGCCGACAATCTAGCTGGTGAGCCTTTGCTTCCACGCTGATACTCTGTCAACCACTTAACTGATATCCGCTGAAAGAGCAGACGAGAACTCTGAAGATGTTGAGCTCGAACATGCGCGTCCGTCTCGACCTTTTGAGGGACGAATTATCTGCTTTACCGCTTTGCAGTCAACCGTCAAAGTGGACCTGATAAAGAAGCTTACCGCGATGGGCGTTTCCAAGGTCGAAGGAAATTTGACTCTAGAGACCTCTGCCCTAATTAGCGAGACTTTTGGTAGTGTTAAATACCAGGTAAGGCATTTTGATGCTCATCGTGCTGGAAGGATGAGTAACTTAACCCGGGCATTTACAGGCCGCAATCCAGAATCGTATCCCTGTCTTTACTCCTGAATGGATATACACTATACATTCGCACTGGTTGTCTGGGATGGATATACCTGATATTTTTGTGAGTCAAATCTTGAGCAAGACGTGCTTGATTTGAATCTTACTCATAGTTCAACATAATCTTGCTGTGATTACACGTATACAGTCGAAAATGTACCGTCAGTTTTACCTTCGTCCTTTTGCCGATTTGAAGATCTCGATATCGGGAATCGAGCCTCGTAAGCCAGCCAACGTTGATAACTGCGCGTATATCATATGAGGAAGCTCTGACCATTGTTTCTTGTGGCTTGATTACTAGTCTCCAAACGTACCGAGATGATGGAGAACATTTCCAGCATGGGCGGTATATATTCAAAAACTCTGGACCCAAGTTGCACCCATTTGGTCATCGCTCAACCAGACATGGAGGAAAACGAAAGTGCGGATCTCGATGCCATCAGAACCTCTAAGGTAGACTGGGCACTCCGCAGGAACGCGAAAGCAGAGCAGGCGCGTAGACGTCGACTTCGTGAGATCCAGGCAGGTCGTCTACGCGACGTCAGGGCGGACGAATGTAGTGAGGAAAGAATGATTATGATTGTCTGGGAAGGCTGGTTCTGGGATTGTGAAGATTTCAATGGTCGATTCTCTGAAGACAGGTGGAGATTAGAAAATCACCCAAAACCGCCTAAACGTGATTTCAGTGAACGAGAACGGGGTACGTCTTGCCTTTTATGAACCCGTTTGTTGATCATTCATGCTCATTGTCTGTTTCTGAATGTTGGTAGAACGGTTGGCAAAGGAGGAAGAGAAAAAGAGGCAAGAGCAGGAAGAACGAGAGCGATTGGTGAACAAGATGATGGCGGATGAAGTCAAATCAAATATCAACGTCAAGGCTGAGCCAGCGTACGACGACAACGTATCAAAAGAACTGGACATGCAACGCCTTAAAAACGTTCCAGACACCGAGTTGGAACAAGCAAAGTTGCGCAAACGACCACGATCCTCAACTGCCACGCATGATACAAAGAATGATTCTCGGATGCTTTTGGTGGACGAGCTCATGTCATCGATCGGTGGCAAACTAGAATATGAGCCCGCACCCAAGCCGCTCGAGTCTTCAAATTCCTTAATCACGCCAGAAGCTGCAATCCCTAATGTGCTAACAGCGAAAATAGAAGAGAATACATCACAAGAAGATCGCACTCGGAAACGGGCAAGGTTGGCCCCCGCCATCCCCACACATTCATCGGTAACAAGTGCGGGCTTGGCACCGAGACCAACGGCGCCAGAAAGATTATCCGTGGTACATACTTCAAGAGCTTCAGCATTTCACGAAAGCAATCCCCCGAATACAAAACCAGTTATACTTGCGCAGAAGAGTGCCCAGCCATCAGGCATGGCAAAGCGTCAGGCGGTATCCGATATGGTGCAGGATGTGACGTTAAACCCCAATCTGTTCAAGGATCTTATGTTCAGCCACGACGTACAGGCAGGATATGAGGCAATGGAGGCGGCAATCGTCGGCAGTGGCGGCAAGCTGATTCCATTAGATGACGTACGACTGGGCACCGCGGTAGACTATCTCATAAGCAGAGTGTGAGTACTTCCTATTCCCATCGGTTGAAATTGTCAAGCTGATATTTGAGCCTCATTACAGTGAACGCGTAGCGACAGTCATACCACAACTCAAGTCGAAGACGCAGCGTGTTACAGAGTCCTGGGTAGAGATGTGTTTAACGGAAAATCGATTGATACCTCCCGGAGAGCACGTTGCGTATAGACCTCTCTCTACACCTATGCCAGTTCCAGGTAAGCGTGCAATAATGGTCAGATTCAAGGTTTTGCACTGAGTTATCATGCAAATGGTTCTCCTGATAGGTCTGCTTGGGAAAGCTATTCATCTTTCTGGGTATCAGGAAACATCCGAGCTGTGGATCCTGCGTCGGTTAGTCAGGGCATTTGGTAAGTATAACATACGAGCTTATCTACCGTGTAGCATGTTGACAAACTTTGGCTACGTGTCATTTTTTGAAATACAGGTGCCGAAGTACCGCTTCAGTTGTCTAAAAGAGGAACTACTCATCTAGTATGTAAGGAAGCTGGAAATCCCAAGCACATCAAGGCAGTCCAGTGGGGACTACCAGTCTTACAGCAGGACTGGTTATTTCACGTCGCAAAGACGGGCGATGCTTCAACTGAGGGATTTGAATTGCCCCTGCCTGCCCAGTCGGAAGGGAATGGTGAGTGTGTTGCTTTCTCCCGTGAGACAGTTCAATCTCACGGCTTTTTGCATATATAGGCCTGTCAGATACAAAACTGGCCGATTCCAGACGAGCATTGGGAGCGAACAATACTGCGAACATGTCGATGCTTAAAGAGCAAAACAGTTTCTTCGGAATGAGCGAGGGCTCAGAGGAGAAATCACTAAAGTTTCCGGCTGAAGTGGATAACACGAGCGAAAAGTCATGTGCTCGACCAGGCAAATCAGTCTCCCAGTCAACAACGTCACGTCAATTGGGTCTCATACCGACCGTGGCAGATCTTGTGCCAATGCTTGAAGAACATTCGGCGCAGGTCAAAGCGAAAGCAGAAAGTAATTCACCACAATCCAAGTCCTTGCCTGTGGCTTCTGCCGATGTTCAGGCAGTTTATTCGATTCCCCATAATTCAGCTTTACGGGCTGATACCGGACCATCCGAGAAGCCAGGCGCGACAGATAGTCCAGTGATGAAGGCCGCGGGCACCATTTCGAATATCACAAACGGAAGGTTAAGTTCGACGGCATCTGCCCCTGCGGAGTTGATTGAAAACATGATCAAACAACTAGAACCAGAAAAATTACCTATTGAAGCAGGTGATGATTTCCCTATTCGACGAAGAAGGGCGCAATCGAAACCTATTTCAGTGAGTGTCTCTGCTTTTTCGGTCGCTAGAAAGAAACTGAATGTGGATCGTTCTGCGTTCCAGACATCTACGAAATTGGACAGCGCCTCGCTGGCCAAGATCGTCGAACCCCTCAACGTAATGTTTAAAAGCGGTGCCGGCCCAACTGAAACTCAGCAGCCCCATGAAACGGCAGAGGAGTCATTCCGTGTGCAGTACAGAGACCCGGCGGCGGAAAAGGAAAAGCAAAGACTACTTGCAGGCTTTCGGGATAAAGAGCCTGAAAGGAAATCTCAGCGTGTGACCCGAAGCCGAGCCAAGTGATACACCTTGTCCCTGCATTGACTGTGTTGTTCTTGGCTATATCACGATGCCATCTTGCATATCTCCTTTCCCTGGAAATACACAATAGCGGCCTTGAATACGATCGTTATCTTCGGCTTGTAATAAGCGTGTGGTCTTCTTCAGCACTCTCGTCTTCGGATGTGGCTTCGAAATCTTCTGAGGATTCTCCACCTGATTCTGCCTCCACTGGTGGAGTCATTTCTTCCTCCTCACTCTCCTCATCTTCTTCTTCACTTTCTGATTTGTTCAGGAAGTCATCCAAATTCTTGAACCTGCTCTTTGCCTGCACGGCAGGAATTCGTTGTTGCGCTTCAGTAGAGGCGGGAGATCCTCCAACGCTAGCGAAGACTGGGCTCGGCACACCTTGCGGTGTATTTGCGGGTTGGAAAGATCCTTGACGCGACGTGATGACAGGGCGGATCGGAGTTTCTTCCTAGAGATAGGACCAACCCTTTTCAATATCTGTTGATGCGAGAAGACACAGAGACCACTCACAATCACATCTCTAAGAGAAGTATCCGTGGGATCGTCAGTCCATTCTGCCAGTGCCTCGTAATCTGGCAAAGGCTTTCCAGCTAGGCTTGACAAAGTTCCCATTGCTAGTTCCCGTTGGCGGCGATCCTCTGCCCAAGAGAAAAAGAGTCACTGCCAGCACTTATGCGACATGGAATTCAGGGGCTTACCTCCTCCAACATCGCTTGCGACTGCCTCCTTGGCAGCGAGCAAGACCATCCTGATCTGTTCCCGCCGGAGGACCACTCCCCCTGTGTCACCTTCCTCATTATCCCCTAGCCCGCAACTATCGTTGCCATTCACTGGTGGGGTACTTAATATGCTTCGAAGAAGACCTCTCAGGAATCTAGAACGATCTCGGACGTCCCAATCCTCGTCATAACGCGCAAGATTAAAGACATATGTCGCTATCGCGTGCATCGGCCTTGCTGTAGGGCAGATCACTAAAAGTTTCGCTGCCAGAGTCAGAATTTGCAATTTGGCTAAAGACGGCTGAGTGAGGAGAAAGAAACATCAGTGATGACTGAATGACCGAGCCGAGATCTCCCTTACTTCTCGTGTAAATTCCCTAGCACCAATCCTTAATGTGTCGGGCGCCCAGGGCTGCAAATGTTCGAACGTAGATCCATTTTCCGTTTGGGAATCATCTCGATTGTCCTCGGCGTACTGGCCGGCTAACCAGTATACACATGATCGTGCGTTCCCGTTTGTTATTTCCGGCAATTGTCTTACCAATTTCGCAACTAGTTTGATGGATTCAGATACGCTTTCTGGAGCAGCATCAGGCTGGACGAGTGATTTTAGCACTACGACGGCGTGACCGACCGATGCATCTTTAACCCACACCACGGCGACAAGGCATCAGCTACGGTCCAACGGACTTAGCACAATAAAGCGACAACATACCCCTAGAGCTGTTCAAGAGTTTGATAAGGATACCCAGTGCAAGTTTCCTGGTACTCGATTGGATTCTCGCGCAGTGTCCTACGGCCTTCATAGCGGCCTCGGAAACGTCAGTCTCGGGAAATCGTATGTACTCCTGGGATTACGGGTGAAGGTTTGGGGTTAATACGACACAACCATTGCTTGTGGGGTCGACATACCTGAAACTCGCGGATCAGAATGTCGGCATTGTCAGCAGATAGCAAAGCGTTCAGTATCCTGATCTTTGTGCGTTTCATTCGGATACTGTCCGTGGAATGTAGCAGAAAGGCAGCGTAGGAGCTGGAAAGAAGAGACTGGGCTCGAGAAGTATGGCTCAGCGCTAACGATCACTCAGGAGATATGCGTCATCTTACCGGTCTCTCTTCCGCTATTTGCCTGCAAACTTCCGTTGCTATTGCTCTTACTTCCGTACTTTCCAGCCCATTCATTAATCTGATCAGAGGTCGCACCAGCCTATCTTGCCCTATCTCTTCGTGGAACGCCGGGGCAACAAGGTAAAAGAGTCTGATAGTGCCCAGTACTACCGCTGGGTTACGGGACTGGAAAAGCGGCATCGCGCAGTGTAGGAGCAGTTCTATATCGGGATCGAGCTCGTCCATGTCTTCATCCTGATAGTCAGCACCAGCTTCCTGTTTGCCGTTCGCTGATTTGTCCTGGATATTCGACTTCTCGACTTTCCGAGATTGCGTGTTGCCACTTGATTCCGGGTTCTCAAGCATCGCCCGAGCGTAGCGGATAAGTATATCAAGGGCAATAGCCTGACCCCATTCGTCAGCATCTACCAATAGACGACATATGCGTCTGTAGTGCGTGTGAAGGAAGCTGAGGTTATCCGGGCAAATTGCTTGAAATGCCGTGAGTGACGCGCCCAATGTGACCGGAGAGGGAGATTGAAGAAGAGTCGTAAGAATCGGCAATAAGAGTGGCTGAGTAGACGCGTCCATGCTATTCCAGAGCAACAATCAGCCGAACTGCTGACAACTCCTGCCGAACCAGCAATGGGCTCACTCGTAGACTTTGGGCAGACCTAGAGCTACCGTCTTCCGCACCCATGGATTTCGGTCGACAGCGAGCTTTTTTAGTCCGATCATGAGGATTCCTGTTATCATCCCACCGAAATTTGAATCATTCAGAGACGGTTCCGCAAATTGAGCGGAAAGAGACTTACCCTGTATTACGGGCAGCCGTATCGAAGTCAACACTCGCAAAGACATCGAGCGAATCAACGGCGAGTGGTCCGATAGGTCTTTCTGAAATGTATTAATCGAGAGAAGCAGGAGGTCTGTATTCGTCGATGCACTAGAGAGCAGCGTCAAGCATATTCAGGTTTACGCAGCGGGTAAGAATAGAGGAGATCCTTACTATCGAAGAAGGTAAATGTATACCTATTGCCCAGAAGACGGCATCAGAGAGGAGCCTTTCGCAACAACGATTTCAGGGGGGATACTTGCCAGCTTCCGAATCTCAATCGATGGAGAAGCAACCTGTTTGACTACCTGGGCAAAGAAGCCCGACATGTCTCTGCCTTTGGAAATCATCTGTTCGGAGGAATGGCATATGTGACTGCCGCGAGTTAGTTATGAGATCAAGCTACCGATGTCGGCTATTGACCTACCGCTATCAACCTCTTCATACCTTCCAACCTTGCAGCATCTCCACTCATCCTACTGGTGACAGCGCTTACTCCACTAGTTCCTGTTCCAGCCTTGTCACCACCACCTTCCAGCAACCAGCTGATGTCTTTCAGTTTATCATGGTTATATTCAAAGTAGGCTGCCGAAGAGTTGGAGCTGCCTTGGAAGAGGGGTATATCTCGTGTCGATTCCTGGTAGAAAACGATGATTAGCAAGGATATTCAGTGATCGATTACAATATGCAGCTCTCTGGATTGGGGCGGACTTACCTTGAAATTCTCAGTGATCCGCTGCGTCAGTCGGCTAACATTGGAGTTGATAGCTTGAAGTGCCATTGTACCTGTGATGAGAAGCGCAGCGGCAGTCTTTCAGTAGCTAAATGCGAGTTCAAGCTGAAATGTTTTAAAGAACATTTCGAGGAGTATGAAGGCAGAGACACTCGGTCGAAGGGGCCGTCGCGGAATCAAAAGTGAACACGTCATGTATGCCAGCTTGTATGCTCGCTTGTGATCTCTGGCAACAACTTCACATCAGACGGCCTGGCAAATTGGTGTGGGCGATACAACTATACAGGTCGTCTAGAGTATGCCTCCACTCCCATTGGCCAACACCCTTGTTGATCGTCTTGGCTGCGCCTAGGTAGCGATCACATTAAGACCTAATCTACTACTCCATCAACAACTTTTTGCCTTGCTGAGGATGACGATGGACGGTTGATATACATCCATGCGAGCTATATACGTATGGAAGTACTATCTGACATCTTTCTTTCAATGTTCTTTTCTTATTGAACTGACTTCACTGGGTCTTTCGAAGTTGCATGTACGACTATAGGATGCAAATGGAGCGTTAAAAACGTTTCGGCCTCTCATCAAGTATGTCCCGACTTACCGGAGCCGAACACGTCGAGCGAGTCGATTCTAGTAGTCTCCTCATCCCCTTGGTTGTCTTTAACCAGGATCTATACAAAATGGAAATTCTCATCGTTTAGTAACCTAATGATGTTTGTCAAACAATACGTACACTCAAGCTATTGACGCTCTGGAATTTGACAAATCGAACATCTACACGCTCGCCCTTGACATCCTTCTCGGTCAGCACAATCTCCTGAGTTGGCGTAAGGTTGGAAGCGTCGGAAAAGTCAAGGTTAGGGTGGTTGATAAACAATTGGATCGTCTTGGGAGCCTGTGATGGGGAAATGGCGGAAAAGATCGAGATCGACTTTATCCTAACAGGTTGGTTGAACTGATTTCAGAACGAGGTACAACGCGTCAGTGTCTATCACTTGCTAATACGGAAGTTGTTCTGTCCTCGAAATCGACTCACAGGTAGATGGATCAACAATTCAGGATCAACTTCGCTTTCTAACCACCCACTGCCTTTTCTCCCGGCGTCGGAACCGACGATACTCTTGATTCCGTGACTTGAGGACTCGTTCAAGCAAGTGATATGCGGGTTGTGAAGATGGGGCAACAGCGACTCCTGGAAAATCAGAAGGACGAATGCTAAATGACAGAGTAGACAGTAATAATCGGTACAAAAAGACTTACAACGCCAGGTTCAGTGGATGTTGCTTGTGAGCTGATGGCACCGGCGGAGGAAGATGCACCGGCAGCGGGCACAGGGCCAGCATGTTGGGAAACCATGGAGGAGAGACCAGCAGGATTGGCGCCTTTCATCTAAGAAGGTTAAGTTCCTCAATCAGACGCCCATCTCCGGAAAGACAATAGGAAAAGACATACTTCGCCGACGACTTTGCCTCCTTTGATAACGATAAAGGTAGGCATTGCCCGAACATTATACTTTCCTGCAACTTGGGGTACCTTGTCTACGTCAACTTTCAAGAATTGTACATGGGAGAACTGTGTAACGAAACGAACTTCAGCAAAAGAGAACAGGCATGTGGTTCCGAAGGCAGAAGCCTGCTTTACCTTCTGCGACAGCTGCTGGAAAGTCGGTGCTATCATATGACTGGATGTTGCGATAGAATGCGGGGCGGGGTCAGTCCTTTAGACAACGCTTTGCCGAGGATATGTACCGTACCATGGTCCACACCACACAGCGTGGAAGTCTGTACCGGAGCAGCATCAACAAAATGATGCAGTTTCCTTTGGATGTCGGCACTAACTTACCGACTACGCAAGCCTTGTTCGGAGGCAACGATTTAACGATGCTCTCAAACTCTGAAGGAACAGATGATAAATTTAACGATAAGCGATGAGTGTGATGAAGTGTGAAGAGGAAATCCAGAACATTGGGGAGTAAGAATAAGGCACGAACCAGATGCATTTGAGATTTCTTTGAGGTTTGGTCCGCCCGCCATTGGGGTGTGTTCGTGCGTATCAGACCGTTGTAGTGTGATGCTGTCCAGATGCGAAAGTGTCCGGTCCGTCAATTTCCAGGAAAGGTAGGGGAACGATGGATGAAGACGACACTGCGTGACTGCCATACCATCGCTAGCTGCTTGGACAAAGAAGGCGCTATTACGTAAGACGGCGTTCGGAAACAAAGCACTCCTCTACTGGCATTCGGAGGACGATGATGATGCACTGCATCTGTCACATCAACTACCTCTCACCAGTACTCGTTAGACATTGTGGCAGCTGACAACTGCTAATCTGTTTAACATGACAAGCGGTTGACCGTTACGCCATGCAATCTATCGCAATTCAGCCGCTTCTAGTGGACCCATTTCTTCAACGCGATCTCCTGGATTTCGGCAATTCTGACCCGTATGAGACGTCCCTGGAGAATAGCAAGGTCTCTATCTCTTGCGCAGTAGGATACAGTAAGCCTGCAACAACTTTCCCAGATGATTATAGACAAATTAAGCTCCCTGCGTGCCTGCGGCTGTTGCAGGTAACAACTTGTACGTCGGCTCAAGTGACGGACAGATCTTGTGGTACACCTTGGATTCCAGTACCCGCAGTGCTGTGAGTTCACCTATCTCATTATACTTGATGTAAACCTCACCCTCAACTTCCAATACCAAGGGTTCAACATTTGTCTTGCGCAACAAGCATGTACTTCTGGGACGGAAAGCAGTAGAAAAAATCCTGCTGGCGCCCAAAGTGGGCAAAGCCATTATACTATCGGGTCTGTATTTACCGCCTGGATGACGTGGTGTCCTGTTCTCTAAATCTTCATCGATTCTGCCTTCCTAAAATAGACTCCACGCTGTCTTTCTTGGCCCTTCCTACTCTGGAACCGTTGACGACAAATCCCATTCTTCCAATTAGGAATGTTAGTCATGTTACCCTTGACGACCAAGAAATCGCATGGAAAGCTGGGGAAGAGGAAATGGCTGCAGCTCAAGCGCAAGGCGGTAGTGTACCGGGTACAGGAGTAAGGGGTCTAGATATCGGAATGTGTACTGTCAAGCGGAAAGCGATTGGACTTTATAGGTTGGGGGCAAAGCTGACGTTTTTAAGAGTACGTGCAACTGAAATGCCAAATTGCTTGAGACCCTAACTTCTGCCCAACAGGATGTCCCGGTACCAGAAACTCCAACACAGGCTGTCAGATCGGATGCGACACTGTGCATTTCCGACCCTTCCAAATATTGTATCGTCGATTTGCTCGGTTCTCATCTGCTTGAAATTCTGCCGATATCACAGGCTTCTCCCGATGCTCCAGGTGGTGTGAATCCGGCCATCGCTGTGTTGCCAGGAGAACCCGAGTTTTTGTTCGCCAGTTTTACAGGGGAAGAATCGGGCAGTATGGGGGTTTTTGTCAATAAGGATGGGGATCCTGTCAGAGGTACTATGAATTGGGACAGTCATCCACGATCTATAGGTTCGTTATTCTGGCACTCAGAATGGTTATAACCGCCGGATACTGACGCAGAGTGATGTGTCATGATTCACCAGTCATCGAAGGAGATTCGGTCATTGCTCTTTGTCGCGACAACTCGCTCAGGATCCACTCAATCACGGACATTACGTCAGGTATCGACGAGCCGCCACAACGACTAAGCTTTGCTTCCAATGCTACGGAGCAGAGCTCGGAGTCTCATGCTATCATCTCAGGAATTAGCATCAATCCGTATGGTCTGATGGTACCGAATCCTAAGAGAGACAAATTATTGCAACCAGTACATCGAAAACTCTTATCAGGAGCAGATAGAGAAGGTCGCACAGACGCCGTAAATATCACTGGGAAGGAAACGGTGTATTCGCCGACAAGCGATGAAGGTCGACGGGGAAGTGACGCTTCCATGTTTGCTCCTTCAGCCATGTCGGAGCCTGCTTCAGTGTCGGGCTCAAATCTAGGACTTATGCACAAGTTGCCTGGTTTCTCACCAAGCGTAACAATCAATGAGACTTTGATTTGGACGAACGACACAGTGTGTGTCCTCACGTCTGATCCTTGGGTCGTTAAAGCAGATGCCATTCTCAGCCAAGGAACGCAAGATGCGTCAGACAAGGCAGCGAAGATGGTCGAAGAGGAAAGGAAAAAGGCGAAACGAGGCGAAGTAGATGGAGATCGAGTGCGTCGTGAGCGTTTTCCGTTTCGATAAGGCAACAAGCTGGTCTGACGAAATGCCCCATTAGGCGGGACATACAGCAGAACTCCGATTCCTCTATGCACGATTGGCGTATACACGACTTCGAGCAGCACTCTTCGATGACGCAGGTTCCTTGTTTCAAAAGAGCAAAATTGACCCTAGATTCGTAATATGTCTCTTCCCGAAGTATGTCGGAGATAGCATACACCAGGAACAAGAATTGGCTATTTGGCATGGGCTTGTTCATGACTTGGATGAGACCAGTACAATCGATGAAATAGGCAAGTAGTCTAGTAGTAAAGCCTTATATGCCAGCTGATCTCTCGTCTCCTCGTCAGTGAACAAGAAGATCTCCGAAATATATGGGACGGATGCCATTGCTGGCCAAGAGTCGCCGTCTGCGGAAATCAAGCAAATCAGTGATCAACTACATGATCATGCAAAACGTATGCTTTCGGATTATCTACGCAAGACAAGGCATTCTCGACGGAAGGCAAGCAGCAGCGGCGGTACTAGCGGGAGGGACGCATCGAGGGAGCGATCGGTTGATCAGGTATGACACTCGCATCTTGCCTTGCGTACCGCTGGTATCTGACCGCAAAACATCTCGACACTTCATCGAAGGCTATCGATACGTCCTTATGCAAGCTTCTCGCTGAACAGAATGAATCGGAGGAATTACTCGGAATCCTTCAAGGCAATCATGATTGTCTCCTGGAAGAACTTGAGCTGCACATCGACGCCGGGAAACAACCTGGACTACTAGCTCGGATATTGACAATGGTTGGGAAGCATGTCAGGGTGCTGGAAGTCGTTACATCGTCAGTATTTCGATGTCTGGCGTGCGAATGCTTCCGACAGAAAACTGAAATACTATTCAACCACCCGCATAGTATGGTCGATGAAGGTATCCAGAGTTCCGAGATCCCGGAACCGGCAAGACTAGTCGAGGGCATTCTTCGACAGACACATGATGTGGCCCTTATACGCAAATATGGGTTGTGGCTGGCCAAGCGGGAACCAGAGACAGCTTTACAGGTATACCCTTGGAAATGCATGTATCATATTGCACATTTTCTAATGGCAAGACTCCACCCTTATAGGTACTGACTGGTCAGGGAATGGTTGGCAGCGTAAAATTCGACGACAGGGCTTTATTGTCCGATTTGAAACCCATCAACCAAGAAGCAGCGAACAAATACCTAGAATATGCTGTTGTGAGGAAACGGAGTGCAGTAAGTATCAAGTCGAAAGTCCGGCCATGAGCTATGATCAAACTTACCATCATGAATTTGCCATGCAAGGACAAATCATTACACACTGCACTGCTCGCTCATTACCTAGACCAATGCGAGAGCTTTCTTTCCGATGATGGAGTCGTCTATCACTTCACCGAAATATGTGAGTTTGGTATGACTCTAAAATCTTGCTCTGGCTGACATTCCTTGCACGATAGATGACGAATATGTTGCCACTCGTCCAGGCATCACCTACTGCCAGTACATAGCGGAAACTGCGCACGACTCACCGGCAAAGACTCTTAGGATGAAAACAATACTCTTTCTTCAGGGTTCACCATTCTATGATCTTCTTGCAGCGGAAGAACGTTTGCAAAGCATAGACAAGCTGTTCTACGAGAAGGCCATCATTTATGGTCGGGTTCGTGGAGGAACCGATTCAAGTACGTTGCCGCATGTTATGCTCATTTTGCCATTTCTCTCTAGCTCGGTCGACATGAGAAGGCGTTACAGTTATTGGCTATCCGAATGCGTGATTCAGTATCAGCGGAAACATACTGCTCTCAGGGCGGAGTTGTGGTCCCACCGAAAATCGCTCGAACTATCGGTAGCAAGATGGCCGATCTCGAACCTTGGATTGCACTGGGAGAAATAGGTCGGAGAAGAAAAGGAACCATCGAAGGCGAGCAACGTGAAAACTTGGTAATGGCCTTACTAAAAGTGTATATGGAGGACGGGTAAGATCACAGGTCAATTTCGCAAACGTCGAAGCTGACATGGTTCGTGGTTTCCCAGCTCTCAAGCCAAAAAGCAGACGAGGGATCTCCTTAACGCACAGGCGTTGCATTTGGACACTATACAGGTCAGCTTTTATACCGATATTGTTTGGTTCACTTCGTTGATGATGCCTGTCGAAAAGGTTATCGACATGATTCCGGCCGATTGGTCCGTATCTTCTATGTCCGACTTCTTTACTCGGGCAATGAAACGACAACTGCATGAAAAGGCTACATGGCGGGGTGAGTCAGCGGTTTTACTTACTAGGTTCTCGACAGTATATGAAGAAGGCTTTGTTTTCTGTGACATTCAGTCATCAAGGCGATCTCTGCAGGCCAGAATTCTGCTATTGCGGAAGAGTATGCTCGAACTGTCGGCAGACAACCACCTACAACAGAAGCTGGCCAGGCTGATTCACCTTCAGGATACACTCTGCCAGACGAGGGCTCAATAGCAGTGAACGAGTATGGATCCTTGCATGAGAAATCCCCTCTGGATAAGTCGGGACCAGAAGACAGCTTTGTTGCGCCGAACATCATAGACGGAGAAAAGCGCGAGCAGGGCAAGGACGAAAAGAGCGGCGGTCCACCTCCGATGATTGATTTGACTGAACCGGCTCATGTTATGAACAAACCGTCGAGCTGATCATCAGCTAATCAAAGCCGCGTGATAATTTGGCAGGTACTGCATCATTTAACTAGATGTCTCCCATTGTACAGATTGGGCGGAGCACAGGTGCAAGAGCATATTAAATACAAAAGAATATCCGAAGCACTTCACGCAGCATCTTACACTTATTGTTATACTGTAGTGTGGTCAGTCTTAACGTTATTGAAACCAGTGTGCACGATGTTAGGCTGTACTCTATAAGCTACTCCTTATGTGCAGTACGGAATGCTGGACTTTGTCAACAAACGCGCTGTAGAACATGATCGGACAATCAAGGTAATCCTGAGAAGAGCTAGGCGCTACATATCAGTACCATTCACCTCGCTACAAGAACCTTCTTCCAAGAGTCCTATACCATAATCAGAGCCTTAACCTCAGCACATATACCCTAGGTATGGACACGCCGACTTCACCTTTTTACACCCGCCAATATCTAGACGGCCAAGGTGGTGATTCTGATTCTTTCGAAATGCCGAAAATCGACATGCGGGATCACGACACCTCTGAACTCATAGGAGATCTTTCCCTGACCGATGGCCCTGCTTTCAATGGTGGATATGACGACTCTGATCTGCTGGGAGACGGATCGTACAATCTCGAGAAGTACAAAGGGGGCATCGAAGAGGAGCATCAACCAGTTGAAACGTCGGGATACGTTTACGATGAACGTTCCGAGGGGGATGAAACGGTGATGCACGGCAGTGTGGACGTTCAGCGAGGTGCCAGTAGCATCATAGAGCCACCAAATCCTCCAAAAGTAATCAACAATGACGGCTCGGTCGACACTCGGGACGAGCGATTACGAGCTACGTTATTTGAACTGAAGAAGATGAATGAGGTATTTGAAAATTATGCCAGTGCGCTGGAAGCGACTAGGCATCACAATGAGGTGAGCTCATCGATGAATCGTATTCTTTCAGACGAATCTTACCGACTTTCGCAAACAGCGTTTGGCTGCACGAACAGCGCAAACATCACAACTGCTCGACCAATATGTTTCGCTTTTGAGTCAGACGGAGCATACACAACGACTTATTCTAGATAAGCGGTGGACTGGCCTCAACGATGTATGTGACGCGCCGCTTGGTTCGGTTTCCGAGATCTAATATTGCAATACTACTGCTCCAGGACGTCCAGCTTGCGGAAGAGGAAGAAAGATTGCGGATCGAAGAAGAAGAGCGACGACGGCGTGAAGCAGAGGTCGCTAGACAGCGGGCAGTGGAGCTACTTGCAGAGCATGAAAGAGCACGCGAAGCAAAAGAAAGGTCGGCAGCGGCTGCGGCAATTGCAGTACCAACAGGTGTCAGGTCAGGCATGAGCAGATTGGGTGTTGGGAGGGGAACAAGAGGATCTGCTACTTCGAGCATCCGGGGATCGACACGTGGTAGCAGAAGTAAGTGATGCTTTGAGTCCTGGTCAATAGCATACTGAAGGAGTGCCTTCTTGACTATAATAGCTGGAAGTGCTGGGGGCAGAACGACAAGCTCGACAATACCGAATGCGACTGGCGGAACCGCCTCATCAGTAATACGGAAGCCGTCGGGAACTTTTACGAATGTCAAGAGCAGCGGATACGGTCCGCCTCGGACTAGACAAGGATAGCCATGGCGGATGCCTCACGAGCTACGGGCGATGTGCTCGAATTTTGATTTCGATTCCTTAGGCTTATTCTTTGTCGATCCGGTTTTACGCTGTGTCTGCAAGCAACCGCAGGGCGCGGCCACGTTTATTAGTTTACCTAGCCAAGAATGTACATGTCTGCAATCTGTTCAATATCTACTGCGTAACCCATATCCCATTTATATATACAAAGAGCATGAACGAAGGCGAAACCTTGGTTTTCTGCATGGTTTTATGTCATCAACTTCATATCTCTACGCAGCAGTGGTATTAGCATACTAATTTGGAATGTCCATCAAGGGGGGCAAGGTACTCACAGGTCTACGAACTCTGCGCGGTGGCGAAAGCGTAGGCGTTTTGGAATAGCCTGAACCAGGGGCCTTTGCCATTCCAGTCTTTGCCCTGAGTGGCGGGGAACCAGCTCATGCTTTCTCGAGTGACCACTCTTTCGGGATGAGGCATGATGGCCAAGACTCGACCGTTGGGCGTGGATATGGCGGTGATACCTTCGGGACTTCCGTTCGGGTTTACAGGGTACTTTGTGGCCGGTTGCCCTTTGTAGTCGACGTAATGAGCAGCAACAAGACCATTGGCTTTGAGTTGCTCTTGTTGACCATCGACTGTGAATAATACTCGACCCTCTCCATGAGCGATGGCGATCGGAAGGGATGATCCCTCCATGCCCTTCAATAGCACGTTGTTCGAGGCTTCCTGTGTGATCTTGATTGAAGATACTCGTCCTTCAAATCGACCACTCCTGTTCGCCTTGAACAACGGCCAGTTCTCGGCTCCTGGGATAATGTCCTTGAGCTGACTCAAGAATTGACATCCGTTGCAGACGCCGAGAACGAAAGCATCGTCCCTCTTGAAGAATGCCTCAAACTCGGCCCGAGCTGTCGCATTAAGCAATACGGATTGCGCCCATCCGTTACCTGCACCCAAAACATCCCCGTAAGAGAAGCCTCCACAAGCAGCAAGACCGCTGAAGGATTTGAGAGACACTTTGCCGGAAATGATATCGGACATATGAACGTCTATAGCCTCGAAACCCGCGGCAGTGAATGACCAACCCATCTCGATTTGGCCATTGACACCTTGCTCTCGCAAGATGGCTACCTTGGGTCGGGCAGTAACGGTCGACGGAACATCGGGAAGGAAGCCTGCTTGATAATCGCAGATGAGACCGGTATCTTCATCATCCAAAATGGCATCAAACTCCTCCTTGGCGGCAATGGGATCATCTCGAATAGCTTGCATTCGGTAGGAAGTTTCCGCCCATAATTGTTGGACAGCTCCTCGAGTTGAAGTGTAGATGGCTTCTCCACCGTGGTTGATATTGATTGACTGATCGCTTCGTCCGAGTACTCGACCGACGACATGAATATGCTTCGTGGGGAATCCCGCCTTGATGAACGAGTCGGAAAAGTGCATCAGATCAGCTTCTCGAACCTGGAACACTGCCCCGAGTTCTTCGTTGAACAAGGCAGCGAGCGCGTCTTTGGAATCAGGCAAGGAATCGACCGAGATCTCCACACCGCATCGACCAGCAAACGCCATTTCCGCGACAGTGGTGAATAGACCACCATCGGATCGGTCATGGTAAGCGAGAACGAGTTCTGGATGCAGAGTCTTGAGCGTTCGAATAGCATTATAGAACGCCTTGAGATCTTGCGGGCTCTCCACGTCAGGCGCTTCATGCCCCAACTGTTTGAACGTCTGCGCAAGGGCGGATCCACCGAGCCGCTGCTTGCCGCGTGCCAGGTCGACAAAGACAAGCGAAGTAGATCCTTGGTTGTCCAAAGTCTGCAACTCGGGCGTCCAGGTGCGTTCCACATTGTCGACGGGTGCAAAAGCGGTGATGATGAGCGATAGCGGAGCGGTGACTTGCTTTGCCTGACCGTCCTTGTCCTGCCACTTCATCGACATGGACATGCTATCCTTACCCACGGGAATTCCTACACCCAGAGCAGGGCATAGTTCTTCTCCGATTGCCTTGACAGCTTCATACAGCTTGGCACCTTCCCCTTCATGCGAGGCGGCCGACATCCAATTCGCACTGAGCTTTACCTTGTCAAGGGATTCGATCGAGGCGGCAGCCAAGTTGGTCAACGACTCGGCGACTGCCATTCGTGCCGAAGCACCGGCGCTAAGCAACGCCAATGGGGTTCGTTCACCCATCGACATGGCTTCACCGACGACCACATCGAATCCGTATGACGAGCGGGTGACGGCGACATCCGCCACAGGGACCTGCCACGGGCCGACCATTTGATCACGCGTAACCAGGCCGGAGATCGTTCGATCGCCAATGGTGATCAAGAACGACTTGGAACCCACAGCGGGGAGGCGGAGCACTCGGTTGACAGCTTCCGCCATGAGCGAGGTGACGGATGCTTGTGCATAATGCGGGATATAAGTCATCAGGCTGGAATCAAAGATCGTTCGTGGTGGCTCCACGGTCTCGGCCTTGCGTGTCATTCGTGGTGGTTTTCCAAACAAGACCGACATGGCGACGTCGATTGGTTTTTCACCCAGTAGCCTATCCGTGACGACCAAGCGCTCTTCGGCCGTGGCTGTTCCTACAACGCTGTACGGTGCTCGTTCCCTCTGTGCGAGCGCTTCAAATACGGGCAAATCTTGAGGGGCAACGGCCAAGACGTATCGTTCCTGACTCTCATTGCACCAGATCTCCATCGGGGACATGCCCGGGTCGTCCACTTTGACGTCTCTGATTTCAAAGATGGCGCCCAAGTCGGAATCATGCACGATCTCGGGAAGGGCGTTGGACAGTCCACCAGCGCCGACATCGTGGATGGATTGAATTGGGTTCTTTTCGCCCAGGGCGACACACGCATCAATCACCTGCTGCGCTCGGCGTTCCATCTCGGGGTTTTCACGTTGCACGGACGCAAAGTCGAGGTCGGCACTCGATGCGCCGGACGCCATGGAGCTTGCCGCACCCCCACCAAGGCCGATCAACATGCCCGGTCCACCAAGGACGATCAACTTGGCGTCCACCTGGACCTTGCTCTTCAACGCAAACTGCGGTCGGACGTTGCCTAATCCACCAGCAATCATGATCGGCTTATGATACCCCCTGTACTCCAAGCCGCCGGCTGCCGTCTCCACTTGCTGCAGATACGTCCTCCAGTAGCCTCCCAAAGCGGGCCGGCCAAACTCGTCGTTGAACGCGGCAGCACCGAGCGGAGCTTCCACCATGATATCCAAGGCACTCGCGATGTGTTCTGGCCTGCCCACATCCGTTTCCCACGGCTGAGTGAACCCGGGGATGAGCAAGTCCGACACGGTGTACCCTGCTAGACCGGCTTTCGGTTTCGAGCCCCGACCGACGGCACCTTCGTCCCGGATTTCCCCACCCGAACCGGTGGCAGCACCAGGGTACGGGGAAACGGCGGTCGGATGGTTGTGTGTCTCCACTTTGATCAAGATGGGCATCGGTTCGTCTTTTGCCCCGTACGAATTGTTCGTGGGGTCAACGGCGAAACGGGGCGCCGTATACCCTTGCAATACTGCCGCATTATCGGAATACGCGGAAATCGTGCCACGTGAGCCAATGACTTTCTCGGTATTCCTGATCATTTGGAACAAGCTCTTGTCCATTACTTGCCCGTCGATTGTCCATTCGGCGTTGAAGATCTTGTGTCGACAGTGTTCCGAGTTGACTTGGGCGAACATGAACAGCTCGACGTCTGTTGGGTTTCGGTTCGCGGCCAGGAAGGCATCGATCAAGTACGGAATCTCCTCTTCGGACAAGGCAAGGCCGAGCCGTGTGTTGGCTTCCCGGAGGAGCGCTTGCGGGTCGGACGCCGTGAGGATGGGAATCGTGACGAGCGGGGAAGGGCTGGGAGGAACGGGGGGGAAGATAACGTTGGCGGGGGGCACGTCGGTCAGGACTTGTTGGGTCATTCGATCATGTAGCTGTGCCAACGCGGGTTCCAGATCCCGGAGCGAGAGCGGGGTGGTGGACTGGATGAGATAAAGCTGGCCTCGTTCAAGACGTGCTACGTGTTCGCCGAGCCGACAGATGCGAGCGATGTCGGTCGCTTTGGAAGACCAAGGGGAGATGGTGCCGGCTCGGGGGAGAACATAGACGGCGAGTGTGTGCGATCCGTCGGCCGGGTTGGCTTGGGCCGCTTGAGCGGTTTGGGTGAAGCCTCCACGGGAGACCACCTGGTCTAGCCATGATTTGGTGGAATCCAAGAGAAAGTCGTCCCCGTAGGTCAACAATTTCTCGAGGATGACGCGTTGCTCCGAGTCGGCGGCGGAGAGTTTGTCGAGCGCCGCGGGGGAGGAGGGATGGACGAGGTGGAGGTAGACCGAGTCGACGTTGGTGGCGGCGGGGAGGAGGGACTGCAGCGCGGCGAGCAGGACGGCGCGCTTGGTCGGCGTTGTGGAGGATCGGCCGGGGAGAAGCAGCATCGTGGGCGGCTGGGGTTCTGGGCGCGCGGATCAGCGGATGCGGGAGGGGGAAGATGAAACACACTCACCAGACAGGGCAGGGAAGGCTGTGCGCGGCGTGGCCAGCCAGAAGCAGAGGGAGGCAGGGCAGGACAGCCAAATACGACAAGAGCCTCTCGACTAAATATTTGGATTTGCATCCGCACACGCGGCGTTCACCCGAAAGCAGGTGACAGCGCTGGGGGCGTCGCTCCTGGGCCGGACCCAGAGACGGCAGCGGACGGGCCAGACGGCAGCGAATGGGCCAGACGCCACCGCACAGGGGATATCAGCTTACCCGGCCTGCCATGAGTGCCAATTGGGTAGACTCGGAAGCTCGAAAACGGAGCGTGGCCACGGGGCCACGGGGGCGGTCACTCCCACATAATGACGTGTATTCCCTCGAGAACAATATCAGATTCGTCGATCACTGATTCACCCGGAACGCACCCAGCCAACAAGGCTCCTCGGAGCGGAGGTGATGTCATGCACACCTCCTCCCGTCTCGCAGCCGCACACCCTCGCCCCTCCCCCCGGCCCACGCCCCACAATGAACATCCTCCGCAACATTGCCACCGCCGCGCTCCAGTCGACGGGCGTCACCTTCCCCTTCCAGATAGGCGATCGACTCTCTCTCGGACCGACGGACCTTTTCCCGTCTTTTGACAATCAAGTCATCTGGGATATACGCAGTGCCATGAAAAAGGACGATGGCACGCCGCTGACCCTGTTTGTGTTTGATGTCGCCGCACAGCAGCAGCAGCATCCGGGGGGAAAGGATAGAAAGGCGCAGTTCCAGTTGGCTAAGAACGCGCTCAAGAAGTTGCGCACGATACGGCATCCCAACATGTATGTACGGCTGTGACCATCCAGCGACTGGTTGGTCTTAGCCCCTAGCTGATCACCCACCATACTTTCCCAGCCTCAAATACATAGACTCTGTGGAAACGGAAACCCACATCTACATCGCCACAGAACGGGTAACACCGCTTGGAGCTGTGTTACAGCATTGGGAAGAGGGTAAAGTCGTCAAGGGCGACGCGACCACACGGAAAAAGGGACAGGAAGAATGGCTGGCATGGGGCCTGAAAAGCATTGCCGTTAGTCCAAGCTGTCTTTTCCACTTTGACTGCACACACACGTCCTCACCGTCATTCCACCACAAAGACTGCACTAGCATTCCTCAACGCCCCTCCGCTATCGCAGCACCACTCCCTCCTTCTCCCCTCCTCGATATACATCACCCCGGCACTCGAATGGCGGCTGGCGGGGTTTGACGTGCTGAGCGGCAAAGATGATCCGCAAGGTATTGCCTGGGCTCCCGGGCTCGGCGTTGGCGTGGCGCCAGGAGGGGTGGGAGAACGACTTGCACCAGAGGTCAAGAAGGGAGGGTGGGGCGTGTTGAAAGAGTCAGTATGGTCGAGTTGATAGGACGAGTCTCGCTTGGACTGACGCCTACCTGCGCGGCTTCGTAGCATGGATCCAGCAATCACCGATACATACCTCTTGGCTTTGCTCATACATACGCTCTACAACCCGCGACAACCGCTACCGAGCCTCACAACCGCTCCGACTCCTTCCAATTCGGGTCTCGTGCCCCGCCCTCTATTCCCACTCTACAAACGCATGCTCAACCCAAATCCGCGCACTCGTCTTCCGACGACCTCGCTCATCCCGGAACTCGAGCAGATCGGGTTCTGGCAAGGGAACAATCTCGTCGAACTGGTCGACAGTTTAGCCGGGTTCGAACTGGCTTCGGAGGGGGAAAAACAAGCCCTGCTGCGTCGAATCAAGGAATCCATCCCTTCCCTCCCTTCCCCCTTCCTGACCTCGAAAATCCTGCCGTCACTGCTCCATTCCTTGTCCCTCCCAGCAGCACCGAGCAGCGCCATCCTCCCCCTCGTTCTGGTGATCGGGAAAGACGTCCCGGACGAACGGTACAGGGAGCTCGTGCTCGAGCCCGTGGTCAGGCTTTATGCCAGTCCCGATAGGGGCACTCGGATGGCCCTGTTGGACGGGTTGGTCGAGTATGGGGAGAGACTGGATAAGAGTATGGTGAATGATAAAATTTGGCCACATCTGGTAAGCTGCCGCTCCCTGCGACCAGGAAGGCCGTGTGCTGATGGGTCGGTTCTTGCCCATTCCGTAGATTACAGGATTTGCGGATACGGTGGCGGTGATACGAGAGGCCACGGTGAAAGCGATCCCTATCATCGCACCAAAGGTAACGTCATCAAAAACGCATCTTCATTCGATTGCCGGTTACTGTCGTTTACAACTTTCCTCCCCTGACCACCGTAGCTCTCCGACCGTCTACTGAACAATGACCTTCTCCGGCTTCTCGCAAAAATGCAAATCGACCCGGAACCATCCATTCGTACCAATACATGCATCCTCTTGGGCCGACTAGCACCCCTTTTGGGACCTAATACCAAGAAAAAAGTCCTCGTCGCGGCGTTTGCGAGAAGCTTGAAGGATTCGTTTGTCCATGCGCGAGTGGCAGGGTTGATGGCCTTGATGGCGACAGTCGAGTATTACGACAAGGACGACTTGGCGGGCAAGGTAGTGCCAAATATGAGTTTTACCTTGGTGGATCGGGAAAAGTGGGTCACCTTTTGCAATACGAAACCCTCTGATCTTTGACTGGGGAGCTTACGGAGGATGCCTGATTATAGGTTGGTTCGAGATCAAGCGTTCAAAGCAATGCAGATGTTTATGTCGAGACTGGAGGCAGCAGCTGATGCCATGGTACGTTTCCAAATTTGGTCTTGTAGCAAGATGTGCCTAGTATCCTAACATAGGTCGCCTGCACAGCCTGATACAGCTATCCCTGAAAATGCTGCCAACGGTCAGACGTATGGTCCATCTACCACCACCATGCTCAATGGCAGCCATACTTCAGCTGCAGGAACCAGTCTCGTTAACTCTGCGACGGGTGCTGCAGGCGCTCTAGCTGGATGGGCAATCGCCTCATTGGGCAAGCAATTACCAGTATCTGAGGCTCATTCGAGTATTTCTGCAACGCCGGCACAGGTGCAGCAGCCACTATCCGTTCAGCGCACTTCGAGCGATATTTTCAGATCAACAGCTACCTTTGGTGGATCCAGTACCAGCGATACATCCAGGTCGAATACACCGAACCAAGCTGCACGGTCTTCTACTGCGCACCGAGCGGGGGGCATGCAACTCGGTGGACCTTCTATCGGTGGTCGTCCGAATAAAGGGAGCATGTCGACGTCCCTCGTCGACGAGCTCGCAGGAGAATTTGAAGAGGACGGGGACGAAGTCGCCAACGTCTGGGGATCAGGAGACTTGTTGGACGTCAATGCCGATGAGGATGACTGGAGTCAGTACTCAAGGTCAACGCATGTGAGGCGAAACTATACTTATTTAATAACACAGGTGCATTCGAGGAGGCCCCTGTTCCGCTGGTCTCCGAGCCTAGGCGCCCAACTACCTCAAACCACAGTAAAGTTTCGATGACAACAGGTATGTCTTCTCTGCTAAGCAGAAGTGTAGCGCAGATGCTAACAATTTGACTTCTGTCAGCAGGCGATCCTTGGGCGGATCCTGTACCGTCATTGCCGAACCTGAGTATAACAAAACCCAAACAAACCCCCATCGTTGCGCCGAAGCCCGTCCGTCCGAAACAGCCTATACCAACCGCTATACCACCAGTAGCCCCTTCTCCCTCTGCCGCGTCGGATGAATGGAATACTGCAAAAGAATCGGACTGGCAGAACGGCAATTCGCATCTGGCAGCGGAGGATAAGCCGTCTCCACCGGTAAACGTGAGCTTGGCTGGATTATCGAAAGAAGAAAAGGAAAAAGAGATGGCGAGAAGGAGAGAAGAGCGGAAGGCTGTAAGTCGCATATCGACGGCCCATCAAAGAAGCGACATGGAACTGATCAAGATGTCACACTTTATAGCGAATCGCAGCGATGAAGAAAGCGAAAACTTAGCAACAGAAGAAGGCAGAAGAAGGGAGAACTCTTCCTTCGGACGGGCGATCTAGTTGAATAATGATCAAGTCTGCGTCAGGCATTGGGCTGGATTAGACGTAACGTGTAGAGCACGAACAGTCATTAGGGTGCTACGCCTATTCGCACCGAGTTCCCATGTGGTGGGGTTGCGTGTTGCAGTCTTTGGCAGGTTTCACAAAGCGGGAAACCTCGAACATCATCATGGCCCTGCCACATTGACGTTCTATACCATTCAGTCAATGCATCGCAATTGTCCGTTGCTACAACGGTGTAAACTCTATCGAGAATATGCGAAATATCAAATATCAAACCTCAAACACCTTCATATCCTTGCCACTTTCCTCGCAACTACCACTAAGCTCTTATGCGAGAAGGAGATCCAGAATATCATCGCGGCTGTTGCAGATAATCTTTAGTACGGTGACGACCAGGGATATATACCGAGAGAAATAACGCTTACCTGCCACTAAGGTCATCAGCGCCTTTGCGGGCAACTGAGGTTGTTACTGTACCCCTTTTACTGCCTTCAGCTTCATCCTTCGCGTACAGCGACGTATGATTTGCTCTAGCTCTGTCCACTATTCTTTCCTCCACCGTGTCTAGCGTTGCATAGCTACCGAAGAAAGGTATAAGCCTCCGGCTCTAGCAACGAGGGCCACGATGATGAGTGATCTTACCAATAGACAGTAGTTTCTCTCTTTTGCCCCAATCTGTCTACCCTTCCGATGGCTACCAAATCAAGTGTTAACTTAGCATCTGCTTGGTTTATGACTCCCCCATATTCTTACCTTGGAGCTCAAATCCGCTATTGATCACAGGTTCCAAAAGATGACATACGCTCGCAGCCGTTCTGTTCGGTAAGGCAGTGAATCAGTACAAAACCAATACTGCATAAGCCACCGGTGGCTCACAATGTCAGACCAGAATTCTCCCTCTCACCATGCAACAGGAAAACATGGATGTCGGGATCCTCGGTAAACTCTTGTACGGATTTGTCGTCTTTCTTGTCAGTACGGCTTCTCCAGGAAATGCCATTTGCGTTCAGAGCTGCTTCGACAATACTCAGAGCATCTTTCCAAGAGGAAAAAATGATGTGCTTAACTTCGGGCTCTGTTTTCCGCCAGAACTGCAATTGTCGAATCAATCGATCAAGCTATGAAAATATCAAGCCATCAGCTGCTGCGCGACATTCCGCTCCCCGGAAACTTGCCTTTGATCCCCAGCAGCCCTTGACGGGCAGAGCGAGCACCGCAGGATCCTCTGCGGCGATGTTGTAGTTGTCAGGATTAAGCTGTGAGCCGATCCAGGATGAATCTGCTTCTTCAGCTTTGACCTTGCCCAATTTTCCGGCTTGCGATGTGTAGACGATTTTGTGTATGTCATCGTCCTGCTTAAGAGCACGTCGGCAGGTTGGGCAAACGGGCTTGTTGAACCGGAAGCACAAAGCTCTATAGCATGGTGCACAAAGCTGAATCTCGGGTTTAGACGGTCACACGGCGCAAGCAAGCTCAAGTCGAAGCCTTACTCTATGCAAACAACCCAGTATCACAGCGTTCATCGCCGGTCCGCGTCCCAGCTGCTCCTGACAGATTGGGCACATGTCTTCCGTTGCTTCTATTCGTACGGTTTGAAGCTGAAATTGAGAAATGAGTGATGAAATTGATTCACGCGAATTGCGTAAAGAGATAAAGATGACACTCACGTAACGCCGGCGAGCATTCACTTTGTCGTAAGTGGCTTCCGCTGTTACGATACGTAGACTGATCTTTTCTAATTCTTTTGCAACGTCATCCGTTTCGAGGTCGATTTCTGCGACCGTATCGGAGATCCCTTGTAGCGCTTTGTAATAAGCAATTCGGCGGTTGAAGCAGCTATTCATTACCACGAACTCGTCTGTCAGCCTCTTGATGATCTGGGTCTGGGTTTTGATCACAGCTTTGAGGCGATCTATTTCCATTCGACATATAGCCTCTTCTTCAGGCCTTATAGACGGTCGAGTTCTTATCCCTGTGATACGCAACATTAGGTCCACAGTTGAGATGATAACTCTCTCAGGGAGTCCCACCTAGTCCCAACGTACCATTTAACCCGAAGTAGGCCGCTTTCAATGAAATACCCATTTGTGCGGCATATCTGATGTCGTTACGCTTCTTTACGAGACTGTTTCTGATATTTACTTCCTCGTCTGCGGCGGAAGCTTTAGGGTCTCCCAACGCAATAGCCTCTGCCTCTGCCTGCCTAGCAGTTTCAGCTCTGTCGGCTTGCACGGCTAGAGCGTTTCGTTCCTAATTCGAAAAAGTGCGGGTAAGCTCGACCGTTTTTTCAGTAGTTATTATAGACTGATATACCTCCACCAAGAATTCGGTTCTATCCGCTAAGGCAGATTGATAGACCCACATATACGCCTCCAGGTCGTGTTGCTCCCTAAGGGTCTGTTGATAATCTTTTTCGCCTGATCCGTCCGACTCAACAGGTTCCATCAACGCGTTGATAATTTTTGCTCTTGTATTCCATAGGAATTCCGCATTATCGTTCAGGCAGTCAATTCGCCCATTGAGAGGCTCTTGAACCCGCTGGCCGAGCAAGCCCAGTTGTCTAGGATACTCAATCTCCATCTCTCCAAAATCGTGAACGTCGCTTCGCTGAAGTACGGTGGTCAACCTAGAGCGATGATCATTCGCGGATTTGGCGGAACTGTTCAGAAGTTCAGACCGTAGTCGCGCAGCTGTGGAATACCAGCTGTCCTCCTGTTGCGATCTGTCTTCAATCTCAACATCTTCCGAGCTATAAACATCCCCCAGGCGGAAAGCGATTTCATGTTCAAGGAGCCTGAGAGCATGCCTTCTCAATCCAAGCGCAAGCAGACGATTGGACGGTTCGTCTTCCCCTTCCTGGTCGTCGGTATCGAGATCAGGCGAGCCTTGATCCGCAGGGAGCTGTGCTAGTCTTGTTTCCAAGTCTTTGAGTTGATGAGCGAGATGAAGATATATGCCAACGGATGCTTTCCAGTTTTTCGAGCTCTGGAAAACAAGCAGCATCGCTCGCTTGATCTGTTGGCGACTCATCTCGATGAAGCTAGAGAAAAGGGCGGCTTCCGCATCTTCCTCCATCCGCTGTAATGCATCGAGAATGGGCATGATTCGGTTATCCAAACGCAATCGTACCGCGCGACCACCATTTGCATTCGGATTCGAGCCGAGTAGGCCCACTTGAATGTGTGAAGAGACCATTCGCAATACGTGCAAGACGCTACGTAGCATGGCGGAATCGGTATAGCCACGTTCCGAGCGCTGAATACGATCAATATTGACTTCATATGTCTGTTTGTAATACTGCAGAAAGAATCAACTATTAGCTTGCGATATCACATTCTGACAGTCCTCCCAATAGACTGACCGCCCATTCTATACTGCTGAGCTTGACTGGCACCAGAAATCGATGCTGAGGAGGGATGCTCATCTCCAGCGCGGATAAACGGGACTTTGCATGCCTAATAGCGATATTTCTAAAAATCGCATGGAAACTGTTCGAATACGCTGGCGTGATGATCTTGTTCCATACTTGAGTAGGCATTCTGACTCCGAGGAAAACAAGGGAGGAGGCAAGATCCTTGACCGAGGTCTTCGCTGGGGTCCCTGATATAGCTAAAGAGTAATCCCGCTTGATAGTCCTGATCATGTTTGCGGCTTTACTTGCTGTTGCGATATCCAGTTCTTGAATCTCGTCGATGGCGACCCTGTGCCAGTGACATAACAGCAACGCGCTCAGCGGCCGGACTTTTTCCACGTATGTAGCGCAACTACGACGGGCTCTTTTGACTGGAGGCGGAGCGACAGCCCAGTCCATCTGCACTGTTCCGAAAGTCGTCAGCACAACGTCGGCGTTTTCGACTTCTTGCATCCATGAAGCGACCAATTGTTTGTATGGCACAACTTCGTCAACCTCCACATCCCTTTTCCGTTTGCCTTGCGCATGGGCTTCCATGGGCTGTAGCAGACTTTTCCAACCTTCATACACCATGACCTTCAAGGTTGGAGCATGCTGTTTAAGCTCTTGTCTCCACTGACCGATAAGGGTTTCGGGAGTGACAATAAGCGTCGCCTGATTGATGAAAAGAATTGTGTGAGTAACTCGATGAATACACCGAGGGAAGGAAAGTATCATCGTACCGGCACTCTTGTAACTTCCATCTCCAGGGCTTGATCGTAATTTACCTTGGAAACGATTGAATTGACTTGTGTTCGGTTCAACATGATAAGCGCAATAACCTCCAAAGTCTTTCCCAAGCCTAGCCGATAAAAGCTCAATAAGTCCAGAGTCGCGCTGTGTGATACGATTCCAAGGCACACTGACCCATCTCTTCACAAAGCATACTACCCCGAACAGCGCCCAAGCCAAATTCATCCTTGTCCTCTGCGAAGTCGTCCTGAATGTTATCATCTGCACTTTCGTTTTCTGGCGCCCATTCTGGAAACGCTTCGATGGGGAGGGCCTTTCCTGTCAACCGACTGTAACCAACATGTATAGCGTCCGCGAATTGCCCAATGGTTATCTTCTCC
This sequence comes from Naganishia randhawae, assembly GCA_013461525.1. Taxonomy (NCBI): domain Eukaryota; kingdom Fungi; phylum Basidiomycota; class Tremellomycetes; order Filobasidiales; family Filobasidiaceae; genus Naganishia; species Naganishia randhawae. Next base: position 264,660 of record JABRPJ010000013.1, read on the forward strand.
CACGTTTCGGATCGGTAAGAGAATATCCGTTCGGCATCACTCGCATGTTCGCGCTGCAATAACCAGGCAATCGACCTTTTCTGGAACGGCAGGAGCGGTGTCCCCATTTCCGGAGGTTGAAGTGTATTCATAAATCTTGAGGGTTGGCTTGGTGGCGGTAGAAGCTGGGCGTAAAATTCTTCCAGATCAACCATTTTGGAGGAATCTGATAGGTCATAGGCCTGAGCTGAGAGTTCTGCCGGATACAGGTGCTGCAGTATGGTCCGTCTGTGAGCAATCATGGATGGTTGTAATGGAGTCTGGTACAATTTGGCAGGGAAGGCGAATAACTCCAATTCTATCCCGATCCGTAACGATGTCCATATACCTTGAAATTCGTCTTTGCAACGTGTTCTGTCAGGGAAGAATTGGTCAAAGCCCGAGACTGGTTTGTCTGTCTCCTGCGGATCCATCGGTCGATTGATCAGGTAAAGTTTGATTTCCGTGGAGAATGGCTGTCCATATTGATCTCTGTTTGCTATTGAAGATCCTAAAGCGTTAATCCAACTGTCCACCCCCTTCCCAGCACTCATGGAGCAAGACATGTAGTCCATCATTCGTCGTTCCTCTTGCGAAGGAGGTGTAATGGGATACTTGAACATAGCGACGTCCTGGTGTGGGTCATCGTATACTATACAACCGGGCTGAACTGTTGCTGCGGAACTTTCTGAGTATCGTTTCAAACAAAAGTTTTTGTTGAGATAAAATTTATGGTTGTCGCCCACCTCGCGGTTAACGAGGTCAATCAGGCTTTGTACCCACCCCTGTTCCAGAGAATCCGGTTCAGGGATCGTAGGGGTCCAATCACGACACCATGTTTGATGTAATCGTATTCCTACAGCGACTTCTTGTTGTTCTCGAAGTAGTTGAATCCTAGGCTGCTGCACTTCCGCAATCGGAGCCTCCGATACCGCCGCTAATCCTGCCTTGGCCCTGTCTCGTTCGAGCTTGGCCTGCTTCCTCTGTCGAGCGACGTGAAATTCATCCCGACGTTGTTTTTCATCATGGCGCGCCGACTGCATGTAATAGTCGTATTCTTCGTCGGTTGCATCACGGACCGAAGCTGAATCATTTGCGAGGTCGCATAAAGTCTTAAGGTTGATATCTTCCGCTAGTATTTTGGGGGTGCTATCGAAAGTTTGCAGGGGACTTAGCGCTGCTCCAGCTGATGATGGCGATTGGAGTCCTGTTGAGGTATCATTTGATGTTGCTCTGGTGGGCGACGGTCTCGACGAGCGGGGTGTGTAGCTGGATGAGCTGGGTGTATTTCCCATCTCGCTGTGAGGCAGGGTTTTCAAGCCCAGTTTTGCAGGCTGGATCGGTACGACGGGAGGTTGCTCGAGGGGACTTTGGAGAGCCGGCGAGTCGCGGCGAGTGATGATAGTGCCGCTTCAACGTTCCCCCTTTCATCTTCAACCATTGCACGATTGCTGAACGACTGGAGCAGCGTGTGTCAGCGTACAATTATTTGATTCCGCCTCGAACGCAGAACAAGCCGTACAGTGAACACTGTGTGGTCTAAATCCTAGTTATGCCATGATCGCAGCTCTATATGTTTTGGATGTGTGCTCTGTATCCGCCCCCGTCTAACTCTATCCTGGGCGCAAGTATTCGATACAGTAGCAATATACAACCTCAAAGTATATGGTAGGTCCCAGTTACAACGTATCACTGTCTAATCGCATTTGGTTCTCTTCTGAGTTCCGTCATCCTGTTCACGATCGTCATCTTGATGGTCTTCGATCTGTATGTCATCGACCTTCCTCTTCCCTGCTTTGACAGTCAAGTCGTCACCTTCGTTCGGTTCAGGGAGCGGAGGCTGGCTGACAAGAAACGCTCGCATGTGCGCATCTGACATATCCCCCATGTCATGGCGATCACTCAGCGAATCCCCTGACGGCAGTTCGTGATTGCCAAAAGCCGCTTCCATGTCGATTCCATCCACCATATCGGGGTTGTCCTCTACCGGGACATGGTGAACAGGGTCTTGAATTCCCGACAAAGACACTCGATCGCCTTCTTGACCTGTGTCGCTAGATTCTGTAGAAGACTCTTCCGGATTCCGCTGTTCATGCCATGCTTCATGCTCGACCTCCCCTTGATCTGCCGTGTCCGAGAAGTGCGTATTATATGGATTGATTATTGGTAATCGAGTTGTAAAATCTGAGATATACTGTTGCTCCTCATGATGGCCTGATGAATGGTGAGATGCACCTTGGTGCTCATCGGGCGGAGGCAGCGGGAAATGCGGCGCTATGTTACTAAGATCGTGCGATCGCGCTCCCTGTGAGCCGTGATTCGGGTGACTGCCGAAATTAGGTCCGGTTACCTGATAATACTCGATGTGTGACAAGGCCTGATCCAGAGGCGACGGGAGAAGATCGGAATGAGGTTGCTGATGAACACCGTTGCTTCGCCTTGGATTGTCGTGAACACTTGGGTTCGATGCATAACGGGTCTCCTCACCACGACCTGGATGTGCAAGAGCTGGACCCATCATGGCCAAAACGATTTCCGAATTTGCGGCGCCCAGAGCCTCTTGCTGAATATATAAGCTTTGCGGGTCTCCTGCCGGTTCGACAGTATCCTCGGCTTGCACTTGCACTATCGGGGAGGGTTGCCGATCCTGGGTGGATTGTTGTTGATTGACATGATATTCAAAGCGGGTCGAAGCATGCGGTACTTCGACTTGATCAGTTGGCATAGTTTTCCGCGGTCGACCAGGTCTCCGTTTCCCGTCGAGTCCACCTGGACGAATCGATCCGTCTGGATTGAGTGTCAAGAGCGATTTTGAGCGGTACTTGCTACGCGAACTGGGAGCCGCACCTCGAATCTTAGGCGTTCGACCACGACCTCTGCGACTAGATTCGGCGACCGGGGCCAGCGCTTCAAGATTCGTTAAATCTTCGTAAACATCTTCGCCCGCAACTTGAAGGTCCCTGTTATTCTCCATATGTTGCATAGCCCTGTCGGAATCGGAACCGCCACTGTGTGGTTGTGCGGGGTTGTCGTGGTGATCAAGGTGTGAAGGGCTGAGGCCTGCCGCCGCCAGTCGGTCTGCGTCGGTAGCAGCCTCCACGCGCAGTATACCACTCTCTATGCGCTGCAACAAAAGTTTATTTTGACTACAGTATCTCACAAGTCAACTCAGAGCCAACATAAACAAGCGGAGAGAGACTTACGCAACGCTGTTGTTACTTGGGTTACGCATTGGAACCATTTCGTCCGGGGTACCAGGTGCACCCATGGGCCAGCCGACAATTTTGACCCCATAAATCTGAATAAGACTATCAGGTCTAGTCCATTTCATCTCTGCATCCGCGACATTGCTAGCCTCTCGAATCATCTGCCGCATACTAGAGTTTAACCTGGACTTGACGTCCAATGATCGGGCACCAGTTGGAATCGCAAGTCGACGGCTGGTGACTGCGGGATGCGAAAGTGCCAGGAATTTGGTGAGGTTCGTTCCAGGACCGCCCCGTAAACCTTGCCAGAATGAGGCTGCTGGCGGAGAGTGGGCTAGAACTGGGAACGGGTCGGGAGCAGGGAAAACTGGAGCTGACAGTAGTAGGTAGTTCGTCCCAGTCGAACGATACAGGATGTCGAGCTGCCAGAAGAGAGATTTAAGCCTGATACTACTCATGTAAGGCATGGGCATGTAAGGTTAAGACTCACCTCCTGAACTATATTGCTAATGATATCGCCGATATATCTCTTCTCTGTCTCGGAGAACGTCCGCCCAATCATTGAAGACGCCTTTTCGTCGTCTTTAGTAGTATCCGTGCGGACAAAAGCTGTTCTCCCATTGTCGGCAGATGGCCCTGTTAGCGAGGTCGTTTGCTGGTGATCTAATGGATGTCTGGTCTCGCCCGACCGCCGTCCATTCTGTTCAGATCTAGCTCGTGCTTCATGATGAGATCTCTGATTTGGGTCTAGTGAACTCCAAGCCTCAACTACTGGTGAAGCCCCATCTGGGATACGGAAGCATTATAAGTATTCCAAACCCTAATCGGATATTGCGCATGATACTCACCTACAGCCTTGAGGCCCCGACCTTCCAGCCAATCATCCAAGAACTTCATGAACCCCATACTGGGTATTCTCTTCAAGGAAGCCTGCATAATCCTGCTGGTTTCATCGGTGGCTGCCGTCTTGTCCGACGGGATAGGGTATTGCGTTTGATCATGGTGATCTGATGTCGGTGTCAGAGTAGAACTAGCATGTAATGAGGTGTTCGACCCGCGTGAGTGAAGAGTATCTCTGACCCCGCTGCGGTAGGTCTGTTCCGAAGACGACGTTTCGAAAGCCATATCATCACCCTGGACTTCCAATGCGGCCTGAAAATATGGTGTCAGGCTTGGCTGGCGGGCGAATAGCCGTCCGAAAACCTTACTTGATCCAGAATATCCTCGACCTGTATGTCGTTCCCTGCATGACTGATACCCTCCTTCCTGATCCCCACCTCATCGTGTCCTCCCGCTTCATGTTGTCTGTGTTGACGATTTTTTATTTCGAGATCCCGAGCGACCCGTTGCAGAGCATCCCGAAGTTCGGAGTCAGGTTCGTGGTTATTCCCCGCGCCCGGCAGTGAAGGTCCGCCGATTTGATCATGGTGCAGGGCCGACATTCTGTAAGGTATGTCAGCTCCCTCCCCTTGCTCCCTCGTTTACTTGGTCCGTGTACACACCGCGGGATTCGTGCAGGAAAATAGGAAACCGAGGAAGGAACCCTTCTGATAGGCAGCTGCCAAAACGCGCAGGGCGCTTCTATTTGGCCTTGGTGCGTTGAAGAAGATGGAAGACTACATAAACCGACAAAGGCACTGTGTTGCAGGAAAAGCATGCATCTGATCTAGTCCATGTTTACTGGTACGATGGGACGAAGTCTTCCCAAGCGTCCACGAAGAGGGCCTTGGACAACATGTCGTAAAGCATCACTGCCTATAGATGACTTCCGATTCATGTCGCATTATAAGAATTACAAGCATGCTGCTGAGCACAGGAAATTCATGATAGATTCCTGCTTCTTTAGTATCTTTTCAGAAACGTGGAAAGAGTCGTCCGTTACGAACGTTGTTCGCGGTATGATATACCAAATAAGGACGTATAGTATTTAGATTCTCCGCCGAGGCATTATCATGTGGGGATGATGCAGGCAGCAATGTCCCCCTCCGCTACTACTTGATCAACCAACGCAAGGGGACTTTGCTGTACTTCTGTCTGTGCGGACTCGTCCGGTTGCTCCGCAATTACAGGGGTCCCTTCAAGTTTTTCGGCCACTTTTTCATAGGTACTTCTGATAATCTCGTATTCCTGATGAAATGAAAGGCAGGGAAGGGTGAACTCCAGCTCATTCGATTGACGCAAGTCTCCTACCACTTACCTCGCTGACTTGCGCTTCGACGAATTTCTGTTGCAACGCATCCCAACTGAGAGGTTCGCTTTCGGGCTCAGGAACAGGAAGCTTGGCCTTCTTGCGCTTGCTTCGTCTCCTGCTGCTAGCGGATCGGGGGGACTCGAGTGTTCCGTCGTCGTGGGCGGATTTGGAAGGAAATGAAGGTTCAGAAACGACCCGGGTCTTGGCAAGGAAATCGGCGAATCCAGCAGGAATAGACGTCGACGAGGTTTGCAAATTGTTCACTTGCGCCTGTGGAAGGACAGTGGCGGTATCTGACTGTATTCGAGGAACGTGGGCGTTCCGTATTTTCGAGGATAACGGAGAAGCGGTGGCTCGAACGAAATCGAACTAGAGACACATTCCAGAAAATGGATCAGCTGATGTATTCCAAGCGCAAACATGTAGGGGAATACATGCCTCAAGTGATGCCTCTCGTAAACGCCTCACATCATCCAAGTCCTTGTCCTCGCCAACATCCAACTTGATCGGAGAGGCCGCGTTGCTGGTCTTGGCAAGAGGGGAAGGGTACCCATGGCCGAGTTGCATGTGTTGGGCAATTCTCACGCTCTTTTCCTTCCTGCCACTTCTTGTCTCGATTAACTGCGATCCGTTCATCCCCAAAGGTGCACATTTTCGGGTCGGAGAACCGGGAGACGCCATCGGTTGTTCATCATCAGCAGCCCTAGGGCTTCCTGTCTCTTCATCTACGGAAAACCATTGTTGTCGAGAGGGGCTGTACCTCATTTTCGCTTTCGGGGAGCGGTCAAGTCGGTGAGAAGAAACGTGCGTCGCAGGAGGGTGCATTTCTTCTGACGATTTGTTCTGTACGGTGGATCCAAGGTGATGCAGGGGTGAGGCATGACTTTGTCGCTGGTTTGCTATAATCGGCCTGATGAGGCTAAGATATGCTTGGGATAACGCGAGAGGAGAGATGTTGAGCGGCAGTAAGAGGTCTGCAACGTCAGTAATCGGATTCAAGGTCGGAATTTTCGAGTTGGTCAGCACGGGTGAAAAACGATCCGTTTTGCTCATTTGTTGAGGTGTAGTGAACAAGGGCGAGGCGAAATCAGACATCGTTAACCGATGTTGACTGGCTGGAGCGGTTTGATCACGGACTGGGGTAGCATGTTGGCCGGAGGCCTGTGATAGTAATCGACGTGCTAGAAGCCGAGAGAGCTGATAATCCTGCAGGGGATCCGTTTCTGGCTCACTAGGTGTAGCTACATTGGGTGTTTGCATAGGCTTGCTTGGGGTTCGAATTTCCTCCGCAGGTGCCTCGACAGTCACAATCGGTTTCAAAGCAGTAGACTTTTTGAAATCGAGTGCGCCATCTCCCTTCAACAGCTTCTCGGAAGATGACGTCGATTTAGGCAATATGTTTGCAGACGTAGGTTGAAGAGGCGTTTTCGATCGAGTACTGCCCGCAGCCTTGCTAGAAGTATCGGGAGGCGCATCCTGGAACACCCTGAGCGAAGATCTAGTAGGCCTAGATCGAGTGCTCTGCGTCTTCTTGGGTTTCAAGGGGGATCTAGTCTCTTCATTGTCTGCTTGTTGAGCTCGACTTCGGGTGATGGGTGCGCTGTTCGACATGGCTGAGGAAGCAAGAGATGGAGATACTCTAGTATAAAGCAGCAATCGCGTTAGTGTACGTATTCTCAACACTGAGACTTGCTTGTAGGAGCTTACAAGTTGGCACCAGCAAGGTACGATACGGCGAGCTGAAGGTGTAGAGGCGATCAAGCAGATACCGCACTTGGTTTATATTCGGTGTATCAACCAAGAACAAGGTTGTATGGAGCTTGGTGGAGTAGGAGACTTAATCAACCGTGCTTGTAGCTGTACGTGTATAGTTGTTTGTAGGACGAGCTCTAGTCGTTAGGAAATACGGTTGTTGTTGTTGTTATTCTTTCGCGAACGCTGCACGCACGGTAGGAATAGGCGGTGACGATGAAACAGTCCCTTAGCGCGCTTCCAAGAGAATAGAAGCTGATCGAACATCCAGGGAACATCCCGTCGATTTCTGAGCGCTATGCAGACCGTTGGGAGTGAGATGAAGACGGACTGTAGACAGTTATCTGTAGTCGGAATCGTTCTGATTCGCGTCGGAGAATATCCAAGCAATTCCATCACCTCCGCTCGAGCTTCTTCGCAGAAATGACGCGCTTAAATGGCAGGATGTTCAACAGCATGACATCGCCTTGACGGCATCGTTACCTCGTTGAGACAGAACATCCTCACGATGATTTATGGAAATCTAGTTCGAGGCAAATCAAGGCTAACTCTTCAACAGAGCCATCAACGTAATCTTTAACAGGAGCCGCAACAAATAGCTAGCAAAAATCGCTCATCAAATCCTCAAATCATCAAACCATCAAACGACAATAGCTATGACAATCATCAATCATCACTATGAAACAACGAAAGGAGTATTCTTATCATAGTGTTACCTGTCTTGGAGTGAAAGCAGTAGTATATAACCTACAACTTGAACACACCCCGGTCAAGATCACCATGGCCATTTCCATGCCTGTGACTTCACCAGTATATCGTCATTCCCTTACATCTCACACCAACAGCTTCCTGCTATAAAGCTACGTCTCTATCACCGATTTGATGCAGCCTGGCTCTGGTTACTCCTCTGAGAATCCAGCCATCCGGAGACAATAACGTTCACCGTCCAATTCATATCGGCTGTGTTAATCGCTCCACTGCTCCACTCGACAGTGCCATACGCGCCGTCAAGCGTTGCCCCAAAAGATTGATAGAGAGGCTGCTGTGTCTTCCCGAGTGGGAACAGGGGCAACAAAAGGTGAAGGGGAACTACCATGCGAATATTGGTCTCCATATCGAAGTCACCTATACATATCGACTGATATAGCTTGCAATGCTCTAGATGACAGTGCCGCAATTGCCAACGGACGTTATTGGGCTTATTGCCAAAGAACTTCAATCCCGGTTTCATTTCCGGACCTGCGCCAACCTCAACATGAGCTGTCGCGATGTGTTTGAACAGACTCTGCCGATCTTATGGAAGCTAGTGATTTTCCGCAAGTTGGCTAAAGTAGATGACCCAGGCAAGTGGTCAAGGTTGACCAGATCTTCGGGCGCAAAGTACATAGAGTGAGTCTGCTGGACACATCACGTAGATAAATCACAGTTCTCTGAAGTATGTCCTACTCCTTTCCCGGGACAGGTTTTTGATCGATCTAGACGACGCTGAAACTCAACAGCTACCGCCACATCAAAGATATAACGATCCGCCACCTTACGGCGCTACACCTGGCAAGCGCTGTAAAGCCATACTTTGCGTTCGAAAAGGTATGGTTGGCAAGCAGTTTTACGCGTATTTATGGGGAGGGTACCGTTACGGAGGGAGAGATTTGGATGAATTACTTCTGGCTTTGATCCTGCTCCGGAATTTACCACGCCCACAAGATAGTGCCAATACCGGTACATGGATGAACCACCTTCACCTCATTCCGATGTCGGAACACTTGTCATGCCCTCAGTTGCATCGGATCACGTCACAACATTCTATCATTGGGGAAATCGACTGGATATCGCAAATTCGAGTGGAATTTCGTTCTAACCTGGAAGTGCAACCTGTCGCGTTTTCTGAGCTGCTATTGGAAATCAACAGACTACGGACTCCTTTGCACCACAAAATAGCTCAGCCATTGCGCTTTCTGTTTTACTTGCGAACAGAAGACGGATTGGTCAGAGCTATGGAAGCAGTAAGTCCTATTACCATTGAGTAAGAACAATTAGCTGACATCCCTTTTCTAGCTGGCGACCGTTAGTCGAGAATTCCCTCAATTTGTGATGGACTATAGCGGGTTCAGTCTCAAATACGGCCATTCATTATCGCTGGACAAGACCCGGCAGCTATTTGACATTTTGAGGTCGAACTTTATTCGAGCGTTCTTGCTCACGTCAGAAACAACGTACATCCAATTGATCTGCGAGAATCAGCATTCCGCTCTGACGTGTGTGAGACCTCACAAGCTGCAACTTCAACATCTTGGTTCTTCGTTAAGCCTCATTGACATATTCACGTTCAACGAAGCCGGTGAAGTCGTAGATGCTGAAATCGGGAAGACGACGTACGGCTGAGCTACCGCGCATGGCCCGGAGCAGCTCAACTTATCGCCGCGATCCCGAGCAGGCGTGGTTGGTCCCTTCACTGGCGGATGTCGCATAATGTCATGAATGACAACTCGAGCGCGTTGTGGATGCAGCGGGCAGCCCCTGATTCACCTCGAGCGCGTTGTGGATGCAACGGACAGACCCTGATTCACAAGATGTTTCAGCTTTGGTCGTTGTGGTAATGGGTGAGAGAGCGGAAGCATCGCTGGGGGAAGGCAGTACTTAGAGGTGGATGTACGATAGCATGCCATCAGTTGTAGAGTGGTCCTTCGGACCATTATTCTGCGTTCTACACCTCATAGACGTATGATCTAGTAACAAGTCCGTCCACGGCCTTGTTCATAACACATAATGCGCATTTGGGGGTTACGGAGATCACAATCGTTGAATGGGTGGTAACAGTTGACTTGTTTTGGTCATGCATTGAGCATATTGTTCTGAGGAGTAGTTTGGCAACCAACCATCGTCGTAATACGGGAGGTGCGGAAATCAATCAATTACCTTATGCCATGTTTCTGTAACGCCCCCAGGAGCAGACACGCCACACAGTAGGCAACGTATTTGAGCCTTTACATTCTCATCATCGTAACGGATGGAGTCCCAGCACAGTCCAGGCAAGCAATACTGCTATTGTGCACAGTTTCGATGCAAAGATGTCGCGAAGTGGACCGCTGGGGTAACCTTGTGATCAATCCAGGAGTCCTGGCCAGGACTATCCAGGAGACGAGAGGAAGTTTGTAAGGAGGAAAGTTGTCACCAAGTATGACTCATTATTACGAGACCGCGCGTGGACATGACTAATGAATTGACGAATGTGAAACAAGAGCTGCTTGATAATCGGCTCAATCGCATCAGCTATCCCATCAGGCATTCGGGTGGCGAGTTTCCATTATCCATCAAACTTTGAGTACGCTGCGATTTACAGACACCACCTATTTATTGCGGATACTTTCACCACGAACTCGGTTCGCTTCAACGTTCCTTCAGCTGCGTTGCAATCGCTATCGCCTATCCATCCTCCAAGCATCTTATGCAAGCTTCGAGACGCGCCATTGTCAACACTCTAGATTCCACAATGGCGAAACGCTCAATCCTGTACAGCGCAGACATGTAAGCATCCTTCTTTTCATTATGGTCGGGCACTTACTGGTCCATCTTCATGTAAACCGCAGCTGCCCTTACGCTCATCGAGCAAGAGTCGCACTAAAGGCCAGCGGTGCAGATTTCAAGATAGTTGAAATCGATCTCAAGAACAAGCCAGAGTGGTACCAAACTAAGATTAATCCTGCATCCAAGGTGATTTTCGGGAAAAGGAGTACTGTCGACTTGCACTGATCATCCCCTTCGTCTCTGTACTCGCTAGGTACCTGCCTTGTGGTATGATGCCCCAGAAGACGCGGACCCGTCTTCACCTCCACCGGGAACATTCATCTTACCAGAATCAAGTTTGATCGTCGATTTTGTTCAATCCGTGTATCCGGAAATCCAATGTAAGCCCTTGCTCTGCCTCATCGCTGTGAGTCCTGAAGCTGGCGCTGATATCTACCTATCCTCATCAGTCAAGGATCCCATCAAGCGAGCCAAAGCAGCTTTGATGGCTCACCAATGGGACACAACTGTCAATCCTACGTGGTTTAAATATACCATGTCAGATGGCGGCAAGGGCAAGGAGTTCGAGGACTTCATTCAGGCTGTTCGTAATTTCATTCCGTACATCCCAGATGGCTACGTCGAGAGTCCCGAGTTCGGGGCGGCGGATGCTTTGATTGCTCCATCCCTGGTAGGCACTTTCCAAGTGACCCAACAAACTGTAGTGACTCATACATTGCCCTGTTACCCCTCTCACTCGTCGTCTAGACGCGAATCTTCGAATTCTCCAGAAGAGAGGCATACCCATGGGACATTGAAGGCTCCGGCCAATCTGTGCTTGACGCGCTTTCAGCTTCAGAATTTGACAGGTTGAGGGCATATCAAAACAAGTTGGCCAACTGGAATGCGGTTTCAAGTACCGTCAACTGGGGTGAGTAAAAAGCGAACCATAAAACTGTTTGAACCGAATGGGGATCACTGATGTTTCACCCATAGACCGAAACGAAGAGTACATGAAGAAGTATTTGCCAGAGATGAAGGCAAAATTCAAGAATTAACAAGCCTGACGAGGACATGTACAGTAAGATTACAAGATCGTTTCAAGATACAGTACCACCGCAATACGTTGTCCAATATGAATGTAAATAGCAGTAGTTTCAGAATATTCAGTCATTGAACATTCTCAAAATGATCCAAGTTGACGTCGCTTCTTGAGATGTAAGCTTTGAAGCGGAGCTATAGCTTTACGCTTGCTAGAACTATTGCCCGGTGAAGCGTTGAAAGGTATCCAAGCATGTCCCAGAGGGTTATCGGAGAATCCATCCCCTAAAGGATCACTACCATCGAGCTCTGAGGATGGAAGGTCCAGTTGACTTAGCGGTAAACGTGCCTCTGAATGAACCGAAACACGTTTTGGTAGGACTGGTGTGGTCCTGTCGAGTTCCTCGATATCATCTAGCGGATCGATTGATTCAACAGTATTGGGCGCTACAGTTCTCGCCGGCTGAGTGGGTGTCGCATACACAGAACGTCCGAGGGCATTGTTTGTCTTCTTATGCTTGCTTTTCAGCAAATGTTTCGGCGTGACAGTCGATATAACGAATGGGCTCTGGACAAAAGGGCTGCTGAAACTTGGTGTTTTTGATATCGGACTGCTGCTAATGAGAGATGTGCTTTGTTGCATAATCATGGCGGGTGGGGAGGTAGGCATATAGGCGGTAGGACTCGATCTATCGCCACTGAATGTCGTAGAACTTTCAACGCTCGCGCTGCAACTGCGGCTGCGGTTACTGCCCGCACCGCGGTCGGCTGCATCGGGCGAGCTCGCCAGGTGGATGGATTCAGTTTTTCCCTGAGGTGTCTGATGTACCCAGCAATCGAATGTCGTATCCCAGACATATCCCAGTTTTCCATATGCCTTTCTGGTTTCGACGTCGAGCTCCTCCACTTCGGGCATTTTGATCTCGAGTTCGGATATCCAGTTTGAGATTTCTAGCTGATGTTGTGGGCAGGATTCCTTTCGTTGCAGATGGGCTAGGAACCATCGTGTGATGTGGGGGCATTCGGTTTTCCAATGGTGATCCGGCAGCATTCGACTGCAAAGGAGCGGTAATACTGAGGGGTGTAGAATATTAAAATCGATCCCGGGATTACTGCGGAGGCAACGCAATGATTGCCGTAGCAAAGCTGTTTCACTGGTTATGGTATGTGTTGTGTCAAGCAGAGCGATCGTGAACGCGACGAGGTATACGTTGGGCGAATTATCAATTGGCAGAGAATCCGATAAGAATCCGACATTCATGAGGGAATCATATAATTTGTGCCACGCAAGGGTTTCTTCTGCTACGCTTGCTGAGGTGATGGACTCCGTCCACGAAGAAACCCAACGAGCGGTGTATGAATCAAATTCCTCGACCTGTCTCTGGTTGTCGGTGTTATAGGTAAAGTGAATGCCAGTCGCTACCATCGCCGCCGCTAATTCACAATGGGCGATTCCACTCATTGTAACAGGGTGTATGGTGAGATATTTCTTTCGAGTGGACATGTGGGGAATGAGCACTCGCTCCACTTCGGGTGGTATCTGCGACGGTGAGAGAAGGTGGCCGATGCCGAAAAGGACGAGCGGGGTTGTGCTAGCGTCTCTCGCCATCGTATCTTCCGCTATAATTTGCAGTAGCGGTCGCAGCTGATCAAAAAGCACTCAGGTGACTTAGTGAAATACCCCATACGTCAAGTCATCATGTGTTTCCGCTCACATTGCTTGATGTTCTGTGTTCGCAAAGAATCTCCAGCATATTCCAGAACAAATCGGTTCTAGTCGGGTGATTTGGCAACGAGAGAGCCAAAGATATAGCTTGCTGAATGATAACGGTTCTGTTTAAACAATGTCAGAGAGGTCGAGGAGGTCCAGGACAATTTTTCCTCACGAACCCAGTGACGTATCCCGGTAGCGCATCATACCATTCTTGCAATCGCTCTATCCTCCAACTTTGATCTTGGTATTCGTCCTTCAAGTCCTCTTCGTCTTCGCTATCATACTGGAGCCCACTGTCATCGGATCCTAGTCCAGACTTCTGGCGTTCGTTCACCATCCATTCCGCCTTGACGTAACTTTCCAGGTTGTGACCGACGATGGATGCACATATCGTGGATAGTTTCGATACGACGCGGGGTTTTCGATGACCTGAAGATCCGGCAGACGGTGGTGGTTTCGTGCTATAAGATGACGGCTTGGCGACTTCGCATATTCTGCGAAAGGCACTGAAGACAGATGTGGCCTGCTGATGTATTTTCTGGGCGTGTTTCTTATTTGCCGAGGAGTATCTAGCCAATCCGATATGCGATTTCAGTGACCGAGAGCGCTGCAACGCAATACCTTGTGCCATCCGTTCAGTGTCCCCGGTGAAAACATCATCTTCTGGCAAGGGAGTACTTCCTTGGAACAAAGATGGTAGACGTGTAGATAAAGCTTTGCGGTGACCTTTCCCATAAGTGCGTTTCGTGTCGGGTTTGGGATGACGATCGATCGTGGATGATATACCTTGAGCTATGACAGTATATGCAGAGTGATCTGCGTCCGCTTTGAGAGAACGCTCAAGCTGTCCAAGATGGCTGGTATAAGGACGCAGTAGCCGTAACAGCCGAGAGGTATTGATATCGGGTCCCGCTCGAGGCGTTGTTGGTGAGGACTCCATAATAAAATGGCCTCGTGGTATCAGTCGGTAGCTCGCCAGCCTGTTCCACAAGAAATATGGCGGATATCGTGTGCCTTGTCCTGCCAGTAAATAGATGACAAGAGGGATCTGGGCAGAAACCTGAACAGTTCAGGCACCTTCTACGTTGACGCAGCTGTTGATAGTTGAGACGCTGCTCGCGTTTCACCATCGCATTTGCTTCCGACGGCACTTAACAAACAACGTTGTGAAGTAGCTGGTGCAAGGGGACAACCTCTGGACTCTGTTCATCATTCGTTGCCACTACCGCCTGGCAGGACAACTACAACGGCTTAGCCTCCGTTGACACGTTACCACATTTCTACGGAAAACGACAGCCTCGCTACAAAGAGCTTCGTGAAACCGATCTACATGGCATGCAAGGAAACTCAAGACCCTGCATGCCCACGGCCCATTTCATGAAACGACCCGATGCACAACCTCGTCGAACGACGCTGATTCAAGTGTATTCATAGTGATGCTTATTCAGTTTCTTGTTTATACAACGGGTTTCTGATGCACCACATCGCGGCCAGAGGTAGTCGATCGTCAAGAGGAGATTATACAACGTTTAAGCAAGCTTTCGGTTGGTGTTGTCGCCGGTAACAGCGTCACCAATCTTCTCTGTAAAGATAAAACATGGGGATAGTCAGACAAGGAGTGCCGCAGAAGAGCAGGAGATATGGGGTGTACATACGAGTGGTAGACTTCTCGTGTTGCGGCTGGACAGCGGAGGCGACAGAGTCAAGAGTGCCCTTGACGTAATCGCCAGCCGATTCAACGACGGATTTCTGTGAATCCGGCTTAACGGCGGAGGCAGCCTAGGAGAGTAAGGTTGTCAACACCCAGTACATAGCCATGGACCACGGTCGACTCACCTTGTCACCCAAAGATTGTCGGCCGATGTCAGACATTGTGAGAGATTTGTTTGTAGTTTGTATTGGTGAAGTGAGAAGAAAATGGGAGCAGTAGCTTATAGATGAAGGCGAGATCCCGTTTGCCACTCTGCTCCCAAAGAGTGTCCAATATATATACCATTTCTTGAAGCTTCGTTCATGTACACCGGCGTCTACGTATGCGCGCGATGTGTAGTACAGATATGGTCACCTGACTTAACTCCACGACGTGGAAGCAAGCATGATGTCATGATCGGCAGGGAAATATTGCGGGTGCTTCTCCGGTCTATGGCAAAGCGCGTCCTGATATTCAATAAGTTATTGAACAGCTGACTCTCCCGACCCGGGACTCGTCGGCGGATTGCGGTCGAAGCGCTCAAGGAGCTGCTTGAGGCAGCGGACGGGAACTAAGAGAGCTGCTATGAGCTGAGCTGGACGTAGGAGAACAGCCGAGAAACCTGGCTGGCACAGCCCTAGGCACAAACGCAACTGTAGGTTTAGATGATCTAGCAGATGAGCAGGTGGCTGGCGGATGGATAATTAGATATGGATCAAGGTTCATCCGCGAACTGCTCCGGGTACAGCTCTCCGAGAAAAAGCTGGGGGAAGACCACCGAAGAGCTGGAGACGGGCTTGCGGAGCTACTTGCTGCAGGGGAACTGGCAAGGCGAGACAGCTAGCGGAGCTGCTAACGGAGGCGGAACTGCCTGCAAAGAGCTTTGCACCCAGGCGCTTAACTCTCCACAAGGCCGCTAATCATTAGCCTACCGGCATGCGAACGCTATGTTCTGATGTGCTGTTCCTCTTGTGACGTCATTCGAAGCGGGATCATGATAGAGAGTGGAGGAAAGAGCGTGATCTCCGTCAACTACGTCATTGATATGCCTCGCTTCATTTTGTTCGTGCTCGAGTCTGCGTCTGCCATGCTCCTTGCTGGCATTGCTTTATATGCCGATTGCTTCAGTTGACTCGCGCCAGGAACTGTGACCAGCCATTATCCAAACACATAGCAACACTTCTTTATCCTCAAAATGTCTGAAAACAACTCCGGAGCCATCGACCCTGCCGTACGTCTCGACTGCACCAATTCGTTGCAATGCCTTACTAACGTGCATCGCGCTGTTCTCTTAGACTGGCAGCACCTTGTCCCACCACAACCCCGCCGGCGACACTGCCTTCGAGCACGGCAAGGAGGGAGCTCACAACCGAATTGACAGCAAGGATGAGCGATCTGTATGTACCCGCTGACCACTTCCATGGTCTCGACAATTTGCTAATTCATCTCCGTTAATAGATCGCCAACAACTTGAAGGACGCTGAACGAATTGAGAAGAGGGAGAAGGAAGCTGAGGAGGCGGCCTCCCACAAGCGACCGACCGAAGAGGCTAGGTCGCACGGCAATGTTAGTACAGCTGATCAGCGCTGCTCTAAGGCATTTGCTTACTTGCCTCCTTAACAGGAACCTTCTCGAGGCGCAAAGATCGACGAGCAGCTCGAACTGGAAGAAGAAGCCGAACTCAGGCGAAAGGGCAAGATATAAATTCTGCGGTGACACAAAAGTGAAGGCTTTGCCTCATAATTTGAAATAGCATCATCAACGTGTAATACAACAACAACAGTAGATAGTACCAACTGTATCACATAAATGGGATCATGCATATACGGTCGCTTTCTGTTACTTCGAGTCGTTATCGGGGAATAGCTGGATGAACTGATTGCTGGAACTGAAGGGACGGTACCATCCGCTCACCCTGGCAGACATCGGCACCAGAGCTTTTCCTCTCTTTTTCAATGCTCAAACATCCGAGTTTGGCATAAATTGCGTGTTCTGTCCATATGATGGTGAAGATTGAGGCGAAACGTGAGGATGAAATTCATGAACAGGGCGGGATCCGGTAGTACATGTTCTTGCTCCCCGAATGTATTGAAACCTGTCGCCGAATGCATGTGTGAACGGCCGATCCATGGTTGAGCAACCGTCGACGAACGGCATACACTGGCAAATAGCTTGTCAAATACTGTAGCTAGGTGAATTGCACTTGCTATATTGCAGCAGTTGCTCTAAAGGATACGAATGTCGCGATATTTTTAGCAACGCGATGCAGGCTGAATTGTTAGGAACCCGGCATTAGAATTTTGACGTCACCGTTATTGAACGCAGGAGATTATCTTTTGCAATCACCCATTCTGTAAATCGGGAGGATTGCATGAATCCCATCCCATGCTCGCCTCTGGAAAGGTTTGCAGTATATATAATCTCTTTGAGGGGCTAAGGATGTAATTAGACCAGTGACTGCCCTAAAGCAACTAACCCGTAAGATGTCGGCTCTTCCACCTCCGATCGCACCCTCCCCTGCTGGAGGTGATTCAGTATATCCTCAGCAGATCATCGATCAGTCTTATGCACAACAGCCGCATCACACCTACTCGCCCAACAGCTATCCTCAAAATCAACAAGCTATCCAACAGAGCTCTTACCCTGTTGGAAAAGGGCAACCTCAAAGCCAATATGCGCAAGACCCACAAAAGGGCAGCTATCCAGTAGTTGTGCCGCAGGAAGTTCATATCAGCAACTATCATTCCAAGGACTCGCATCGAGAAAGCAATACCTATCACCCTTCTTTGAGCCCGAAACAAACGACTGAGGCAATGGTGGAAAGTGCGGTAGCCAGGCACCACACACGGGTGGACGTGCTGTTCCTCAAGGCTGTATGGGGAGGTATCTTCCTTTCGTAAGTCAAGCATTCAGATGGGTAGTATCTTTTTGCTCTTTGCCCTTATCCCTTCTCCACCGTCTCTTCAGTTATGGCGGATTTCTCGAAGCTGTGGTTGGTGGATCGCCATCAGCTAACACCAACAACCCAGGTCTCCTGCGACTGGTCGAAGGCCTTGTCTTTCCTGTTGGGTTGACTTTGATTGTGCTAACTGGTATGGAACTCGTAACTTCAAACATGATGATCATTGAGCTGGGAGTGTTCAAACGACGGGTTCCGATATGGGGCATTGCATATAACTGGGTTGTGGTTTGTAAGTTCCAGCTACCATCGTTCGCGACTGAAGGCGCACCGCTGACCGGTTCTGTTCTAGTTTTCGGAAACCTTGCAGGGTCTCTTTTCTTCGCGGCTATCCTCGTTCGATATGCTGGTCTGGTCACCGACCCAATTCGGACTTTCATAACCAACGCAGCTAACAGTCGAGGTGTCCTTCCGTGGCACGAGGTGTTTTTGCGGGGTATCGGATGTAACATCATGGTACGTCCCGTGTCATGCGGCTCGAGTATAAACGTTTCTCCTGACTCCGAAAGCGAAACAGGTCTGTCTTTCGGTATGGACCGCAACTCAAGCTGCGGATGTCATTAGCAAAATCGTTGCGGTGTATCTTGTCCTTTCTGCCTTTGTCGTAATACAGTATGAACACGTTGTCGCAGACATGTTCATTATTCCGATGTACGTTTTGCGTTTCACGGATGTGTGAGAAAAGGGCTGACAATTGAATTTGTATTGTAGGGGCATGATGCTTGGCGCCGGTCCGTCGGTCGGAAAATACATCTGGCTGGATATCATCGGCGCACTGGTCGGCAACATCGTGGGGGCTACGCTTCTGTCAGTGTCGCTGTACTGGATTTACTTGCATGGTGGTCCTGTTCCGGGCAAACTCACCGACAAGGAGAAAGGTCCAGACAGCGATTCTCAGCATACTGTAGCCCCTCACCAGGGTCCAAATGCATGGGGCAATAATAGTCATTTCCAGTAAGGTAATGGACTCTTTCCCTCCGGCCTTCAACATGTCTGTATCCATAGTACCTTGATCATAGATCATAAACTGTAGCTCCGCATTTGTAGCAAAGTAATACAATTGATTATAATCATTAGGACTCGGCCATTCATTCATTTTTTCGAAAGGCATGTCGTTGTATCTGGCTCAGTCACATTGTTGTTTTTAACTCACAACATGGGGGAACGAGCTACCCCTTGAAAACGGCCGAAAAGGCTATGCAGACATGAACCTCCTTCGGAACCCCAGCTGCGTGGAGTATCTCAGACAATATCAATCACCAAGTACATTGCTAGCATATGCCGCATTTAGGAATAACCACTTACAATCCGTTTGCCACCTCCTGAATTACCTGTAAAAATGCGGGCTATGAGGTTCGAAGCAAAGAAGAGGATAGTCAGCGGTGAAATGCAGTCCAGGAGGAGGGGGGAGCACTTACAGATGCCTGCACAGCCTCCCAGTTCGAAATCACATAGTCTTCTACCAAAGAATGCAGATCCTGGAATCTGAAAGATGCCATGAGGAGCGAGCAAGCGCCATGAGGAGTCAAACATGCTAATAGATGATCCCGAGCAAGGCAGGCTAGGTCATCAAGTTGATAGCGATGGGCCAGTGAATAAGTGGCAAAGGCAGATGCCGACGATACCTCTCCAACCGGATGTTCGTGTGGATCGGCAACCGGTAATGGGCGAATATAGGCTTGTGACAATGGGGGATTTGGCGGGCTGAGCTTTATGCCTAATGATGCTTGTTGATGAGCATTGGTAACACAAGGCCCGGCCAATGGTCTGGAGGCACGATTTCCGCTGTTAGGTATCGCAGAAGTACCTCGTTCATCCGTCCCGGCGCGGACGGAGGTTGTTGACCTATTGAAGGGCGTAGGTGCAGCAGCGAGGTATATGGAACGCTGGTGGGGACTGGTCGAGGCGCTTGATCGGCTAGGACTTGCACTTTTCACCGTCACATTATCTTCGTCATCGGTGTTCCATCCTGATTGCCCTTCATAAGAAGGTTCGGCGTCGCTCCACTCCCATTCGTCCCCATCGGCACGGTCAGGGTCAAGCCGCCGTGTAAAACCAGTGTTGAATGTGTATGCTCGCGGTTCCATTGAATCCCTAAAGTCTTGCTCTTGTTTAAAGTCCACCTCCCCTGTGTAGATGTAATGCAGTAGCCAGTACATAGTAACATAATCGACGTCAAAGCACTGGATCGTGTGAACTGCACGATCCAGGGCTGGCGTGAAATTACGCTTTCCGGCCGAGCCTTGTTCCCTCTCCGACGAAAACTTGATGCAGTCGTCCAGGTACTCGCTTCGGTGCTTCAGTATGCCTGAGTGGGCAAAAAGAATGCGTTTGCGATATCGGTTTCGTCTCGGCGCCTGTCGTTCTGGTGAGGAAGCCGAAAGAGATGAACAATCTTCTCTTTCGAGACACAGGAATTTTACATCCCCGGTGTTGGCGTCGTCCAATAATGATTTCAGCCCTAACATCAGATTCCTTTAAAGACAAGTCGATTATTGCGAAACTGAATTGTAAAAAAAAAGAACGCCACGAACCTATCAACTAGCTGTTTACCAGTATTATCAAAATCCAAAGCGTGCGATGCAGGTGCCTGTAGGCGCATTACAAGCGTAAATGCATCCTGTTCCCGGATTATAGGGTTTTCTAAAAGAACGCGAATCGAAGGCAATTGGATCTCTTTGTGTGA
This sequence comes from Naganishia randhawae, assembly GCA_013461525.1. Taxonomy (NCBI): domain Eukaryota; kingdom Fungi; phylum Basidiomycota; class Tremellomycetes; order Filobasidiales; family Filobasidiaceae; genus Naganishia; species Naganishia randhawae. The sequence goes on from JABRPJ010000013.1 coordinate 285,421, forward strand.
GGCTAAGATTCAGCATCTTGCAGTCTGTCTTCGAAGTTCACATCTTCAAGTCTTACCGCAGAAGCTGAAATCATCCGTGAACACATAATTCACCGATGTCTGCCAGACCCAATCATGGTACGCACGCCGTTTTCCCACAGCTTCATCCCGCTGTTTGATACCCAAAAAGATGTTGGCGTCTTGCGGAAATACATCTCTAGCTTTCTTGTAGTCATCTTGACCTCCGGCGGTTGGGGCGATATACACTGAGAAGTGTGCTTCAGATTCTTTGACAGCGGGCGCGCACACTTCTGAAGCGCCGGGGATCCTAGGCCTATCCTCGAAAGTGGCTCGCCAGAGAGCTTGAGCTGAATGCTGGCCGTCAAGAACTGTCGAAGAAGGTCAGTACAGTGATAATTATGGACCACATGGGGCTCAGAGAATCACAGTGGTGCAGGAAAGGACAGGAGCGCACCGACGTCGATCCGAAATCTCGTATTAGCTATCACTTTTCCCAACAACGCAGACCTCTCGTGGATAGGGGTATCATTCGAGTCGGTGACGAGAGAGGAAAGGTCCTGATACGACCATTCAATATGCTGAAGACCGCCTGATATGAGTTCGGCAGGTTGGGTCTTGGATTCTAAAGAAGCTTACGTTAGTGGTCCATTGCTTCAAAGACACCTCGTCGTTATTACCCCGGAGGATATCTGGAGATATGGAGTCCAATCCGGCACTGAGACTCGGAATACTGTTCAGCCCTCTTCTGCCGACCCCAGTCCCGCGTATATCTCCTTGCAAGGGGCTGGTTGGGGTAGCTGATAAAGCCATGGATGCTGCAGAGCGAGGGTTGCGGTGACTTCGGGGCGTCGTGCGCGATCTCTGTTCGGAGGTACGAAGAGGTGTTTCCATCCTAGCAAGGTTCACAAGATGTGGACTATCCCCTAACGCAAGGTCGATGGCAGGAGTGCGGCATCAACCACATGCAATATCGACCAGTGAGAGCGTTGTTGTTTGATCGTGATCACGTTCTTTCCTTCATCCAAGACCCACAACACCGTTATGCGTCTCAACGGCGTTCGCCGCGTGTCTGTCCTGGTGACTGACACGACTCGACGTTTGCGCGCCGTTCTTAGCTGCTTTACCTTTCGAGGTCGTGCAATCTCAACGAAAACAGGAAACATGAATGGGTCAACAGGAGGATCAAAACACCTTCCATCTTCCGAGTTGTATGAAGGCGACCATGGAATGAAGGATAGATGTCATGAATAGCATGCCCAGTTATCAACTAGCTTACACGCGCTGTACTTTCGGCATATATAAAGAGGCAAACAACAGAATCAAGAAAGACGCTTTCATTGTCGTCTCCGATGTTTTCGGGCAATTCTGTGCGAGGTGAAGGAACCCCAACGAAATCATCTTACGTTCATTGGTCTCGTTCATCGCTACCAGCTTCACCCCTAGAGTTCTCGTTAACAGCATCGTCAATTCGGTCCGCTTCCGTTGCGCTGACGTTGCCATTGGGGGAAACGCTTCGACCGCCTCGTCGGCTGCCGACAGGAGATCGAGATCGTTGTCGATCCTCCCGCTCTCGATCATCCCGCGGGTCGCGGTCCCGTCGCGTATAAGGAGATGGGCTTCGTCGTCGTCGTACAGGGGAAGGGCTTCGTCGTCCTCGAGGTGATGGGCTTCGTCGAGCTGACCCGCCTCGTCGATCGTCGTCGCGTCGGTCGTCTCGACGACTGCTCAGGGAAAAGGTGAGAGCGATGTTGAACGGAGGGCAGCGAGGTTGACTCACGGAGCAGAACCACCTCGGCCATCATCGAATCGCCAGTTGGCGCTGGGAGGTCGTTTAGCCCACTGGATGCTGATTCGTCGACCGTCGATCGGTCGACCGTGCCTGAGATCGTATAGGTATTCCTCAGACACAATGTTATGAAAAGGAATCAGGCAGATCACGACTCACATCTCGTAATAGGCGTCTTCGGCATCTCGGGGGTCTCGGAACTCGACGAATGCATATGCTGATAGATCGAAGACGCGGAGCAAGACAGAGCCGATATATCGTGTAAGCGCTTCGATTCGTGCGTCGCGTGACTCGCTGTTTCAAAGTATATCGAACATGCTCGGCCCCGGATGATTCAAAGTTGACGACGACATCAAAAGTCGCAACCACCGACTGCATCTTCTCCCCGCATGCGATGACCTCGTGGTCCCGTACTTGCTCGCCGGAAGGACGTCCTCCATATCCTCTTGGAAGAGGCGGGTCGGCTTCCGAAACCTCGAGGTTCTCGTTCGACTCGATGACGATCTTGTCATATCGATCGACAGGGGAACTTGGGCAGTCGACGTTACTCGACTACGGGGAAGCACACGTGAAATGGATGTAGGTATCGACGTGGCAGCTGCCTGCACAGATAACTCTGCGCGAGTCCATCCTTCCACATTGAGAAATAGTAGAGACAATGCGACTCACGATTGGATTGAGGGGTCTTCAGAGCTGGGATGTCACATCGGACGAGTCGTCCGTAACTGCGTTTTGTATGTAATGAGCATCTTGAAGTCTGCTGAAGACATGGAGAAGACTCACCGCTCGAATTCGAAAGCGAGCTCCTTGGCTCGAAGGTCGTTCGGAAAACCAGAAACATGAAGAACACTGGATGGTTGATAAAAAGAGATCAGACAATTACACAAGCCAATACTACTTTGACAACGTACGTTCGAACAGGGGGGTAACCAGACTGATCAGGGCAGGGTAACAACAGAGAGAAGGGTTAGACGACGGAAGGAGAGATGTAGCGCCCTATGAGCCGGGAACTTGCCATTTTGCTAACGTTGGAGCGGAGTGAGCTTGGGCACAGATGGTTAGGGATTAGGGGAGACGCTTGTTGACTAACAAAGAGCAAACACACCACCCACATCTCCAAATTCGTCACTCGACAACCTGGTTTGTCCCGATCGTCGGTGGCGGACGCGCTCCGGGAACAGGTTTTTCTGGATAGCCCATGCGCTTCTATTTTCTCTCACGCGCTAAGGATCCGCCGGGAGAGCAGCCATTGACAAAGGTGACGGTGTGACGGTGCAAGTTAGTGTCGCCACGGCGTGCCTGTCTTGTCTCTATACCTCCGGAGGCTGTGAATCTGCTTGTCGTGCTGTACCGAGGTCAAAGTCAAGAGTCAAGGGACCGTTGGACGCAAATTCGCAACAAAAGCAACAAGCAAGGATCAAAAACACCATGGACAAGCTTACTCAGGCTCACGACAGCGTTGCCGATGTGACGGAAAAGGTCAAGCAGATTGATATTGATCAATCTCAATTGACCGCTTTGAGCCCGGAGGTTATCAGCAGACAGGCTACTGTGAGTTTGCAAGGTTGGTGCAGATTGTTGAAAATGTCGCTTATGAAATTGGGTACCTGTTTACGTAGATCAACATCGGTAAGATATGTAGTGGGGCTATATGGGAGAAGCATCATTGAGAGCTTGGACTTGGGTTTCTTGTGCATAGGTACTATCGGTCACGTCGCTCACGGTAAATCGACAGTAAGTCTATTTCCTTTTGTCGATATGCGCGAGAACTTGGGAGTTCTTTGCAATCACTTGATTGGCGTTCTGATGTGTCCTTGTCTTCGAATCAGGTCGTGAAAGCTATCTCAGGTGTGCAGACCGTTCGTTTCAAGAACGAGCTGGAGCGAAACATCACCATCAAGCTTGGTTATGCCAACGCCAAAGTCAGTGTCTTCTTTTACGCTTTGTGGCTCGCGAATGCGCTAAATAGACTGTTCTTTTTTTGCAGATCTACAAATGTGACAATGAGGCGTGCCCGAGGCCTGGAAACTACAAGTCGTACCGATCAGATATGGAACCCCACCCTAAGTGCGAACGACCTGGATGTAGCGGTACTATGGTTTTGCAGCGGTATGTCCTTCCGTATGTTCCCATCCGACTAAGGCTCAACTAGCTGTGACCTCACAGACACGTGTCTTTCGTCGATTGTCCCGGACACGATATTTTGATGGCTACCATGTTGACGGGTGCCGCCGTCATGGATGCCGCCTTGCTTTTGATTGCCGGAAACGAATCTTGTCCCCAGCCGCAGACGTCGGAACATTTGGCCGCCGTCGAAATCATGAAATTGAGGAATATTTTGATCCTGCAGAACAAGGTGGATTTGGTACGAGAGAGTGAAGCGTTGCAGCAGCAGAAGGACATTGCGAAATTCATCGAGGGTACGTTGGCTTTTTCTTCGTACCAGTTATGCAGCACGCTCAACTGAAAACCCGACTACAGCTACCGTTGCCAAGGATGCACCCGTCATCCCTATCTCTGCCCAGTTGAAATACAACATTGATGCCGTCAACGAATACATCTGCACGAAAATTCCTGTACCGAAACACGATTTCGAGGCCGATCCCCGATTGATCGTCATTCGATCCTTCGATGTCAACAAGCCAGGTTCCACCGTAGATGAACTCAAGGGTGGTGTTGCCGGTGGAAGTATCTTGAGCGGTGTCTTCAAGGTTGGCCAAGAAGTCGAGATCCGTCCCGGTAAAGTCTTTACGGATCAGACCGGAAAGTTCATTTGTCAGCCCTTGAAGACACGAATCGTCTCCCTGTTTGCGGAAGGAAACGACCTGCAATTCGCCGTTCCTGGTGGCTTGATCGGTGTTGGTACCTTGATTGACCCGATCCTGTGCAAGGGTGACAAGTTGCTGGGTAACGTCATGACCGCCGTGGGCAAGGGTGCGGATATCTATGTCGAACTGGAAATCAGCTGTAAGCACAGTGATCTATACGATGTCTCTGGGAATATTCTGATGTTTTTGAGTTTATTTGCGGTATTACAGTCTTCTTATTGAGACGTCTGTTGGGTGTAAAGGCTCAAGCTGATAAGAAGGCTGCAAAGGTAGGCGGACTGAAGGAATTTCGATTAATTAGGAGCGACATCTGATTCTGTCATGATCGCGTTTTCAGGTCCAAAAATTAACCGCCGGTGAACAACTGTTCGTCAACGTCGGTGCTTCGCAAGTTGGTGGTCGTGTTTTGGCTGTAAAGGGTGATCTTGCCAAGATTGCCCTTACTGCTCCTGCTTGTGCCCAAGCTGGCGACAAAGTTGCGTTGTCCAGACGTATAGACAAGCATTGGCGACTGGTCGGTAAGTATATGGAGGAGATAATTTCAGTATCTTGCATATTTGCTAAATGGCGTTTTCTTTCCTATTCAGGCTGGGGTGAAGTCGTCCGAGGAACGTTGGCTGAAGTTCAAGATGAATAAACCCAGGAACTCAGATCCAGATACCCATGAGGCTCGTCACTTCTTGTATCCGTTCGTAACATAATGACGCTTGCCAGGCGGGTGATGCCTTGGTTCAGCAATGTATCAGTTCTCTCATGGAAATACTCAGAAAAACCGCGGCGGTACTCGAGCCTGATGGCGTTAACCTAAGCCTTCTTTGGCGCAAACCCTTACCGCTCTCCAAAGCGCTGAAATGATAGTCCAGCTTGATCGCTTTTGACCGGCGTACTCTGGCTCAAATGGCACATGGCTGATTCTTGATTGACTTTGTGTGACGTTTGCCTGTCTTATGCTATGCTACTGGCGACGATTACAACTGGGAAGGCTGGTGTATTCTTTAGGCTCCTTTATGCCTTTTTGGATTTGGATTTCCACCATTTACCGACTTTTGCTGCTGCGTAGAGTACGCTTTTGCGCAAGCCTGCGGTCAGGATGCCCTTTAGGCTCTGAGTTGTAGCTGGTCCCTTGATGATGCGCTGTAACTCTGCATTACACAAGACTAGTTGGCGAGATATGGAAGACATCCACAGGCAGAGAACACGCACCTTGATCCATAATCTTGCGTAAATCTGGCTCGGCCACGGCTTTTCTCCAGAACTCCTTCTCTTCTAAACCCTTCTCGTCAGGAGACGAGCCCGGTCTAACAATTTTGGTTCCGAATCTCTCAGCGAAGACACGCTCCAAGCCCTTCTTCAGATTTCTCGGCAGTTTCTTAAGCAACTGTGCTCGGAATCCAGTATCGACATTTTGCTGTTTTTAAACACGCGTGCAATCAGTGGAACGTTATCACGGCATATTGAACGTTATAGACTAACCTTGAGCAACCCTGAGCCATCCGATTTGCCCAGTCCTAAAGCGGCCAAGACAGCTTCATCGCCGGACAGCCCTGAGAGATTTGCCGGTCCTGAAGCGGGTGACACACTGCCAATCTCTTGCAGAAGCTTAAAATAAAGACCTCGGAACCGGTCAACCTGCGGCCGCACAATGTTCTTGACCTTCTGTGGGTTTTCCGCTCCAGGAATGGACATTCGAGGATCACCTATCATCGCACAGCTTCAATATGTGTTACTCAGTTCACGGGCACGCTCTAACATACCCGCATAGCTAATCCCAGCAATCTGCTCCCAAAGCTCGATTTCAGTGAACTCTTCGGGCAACATCAGAAGAGCGACTCGCAGTGCAGAGACGAGATTGATTTGATTCGCCAATAAGACTCTTGCGTCAGGTCGTATTATTCGCACAGGCTTGTGCATTCGCCCTGCAACGTATAACGTGGACCAATCCATCATGTCCTCGCAAATAGCATCAGTGGAAATAACGCCGTATTTGATCAGCTATAAGAAACGATATATTTTCAGTCGATGCATTTCTCTTGGATAGTGACACGATCGATCCGTACTTGACCATCTATGTCTACCATGGTCGCATACCATATACCGGCTCCCCACTCTTGCACCTTGGAAATATAGTCGCTGCCGAGCCATCTTGCAAATGCCGGATAATGCGAAGGGTTGTGCTGCAAGTTTACAGCATGGAAATGAGAAGGGTACGCAGTAGCGAAAATGAAATCAATCATCGGCTTGGGCTGTGGATTGAGAGGCATCAGACGGTGAGTACTCCAGCATCTCCCTTATGACCTGAAGGCAGACTCACTGCGTTTGGATCATAACCGTCCTGTCCAAAGACGCCGCTGCCGTACGCTACGGCCCATCGGACATTCCTGAAGCGGCTGACAATCTTTTCCAGTAACTTGCGCGTTTCATCCGCCACAGGAACCTCTTGGTTGCTACCGAATCTAGCAGGCAGATGTACCGCAGGAACCTCCCTTCTTCTGCCCAGAGGATGAGAAAAATGGGCTCTCTGTCGTCGTAACGGAGATGCAGATTTGGAGGGATCCTTCACGCGAGCGGCAGCTGAAGCTTCCAGTGATGACCTTGAGGTTGATGCCTTCGTCTCTGATGCTGCCTCTTGCTGAAGAAGCCGCACAAACTGGTATGGCGCTCCTTGTTGGGCGAAGGGAGAGAAAGCTCTGCGGCCAACGGGCTAGCATAGTAGACACTAAGCACAGGTGCTGCATGGTAGAGGATGGATAATGGACATACTTTAAGAAACATTACAATGCCTTATTCGATGAATGCAGCGAGCCAGCGGAGATATGGCTCTTTCGTGGACGAGGGCCAGCTATATACGGAGTATTGCCTGGAGGTGTCTTGGAGGTTCATGGATGTTCTCTTCCGGGACTGAAGCCGTGAAGCCGGAAATGCTCGCGTCATCAAGCCTGCGGAGATTTTCAAGTATGTCCGCTGTTCTACCTCGTAACCGTACCTTTCGTCTTTGGTTGCCGGCGCAACCTCACTTTCACAAAAAGGTGTTCAAGGTTTACAAGAAATGTCCATACTGTGAGCTGTCTATGATACAACCCACCAGATCGTCCTTTTGTTTAGTTTTTGGAAAAGATCACCTCCGTATGCATACAGAATAACGATATCCTTAATCGTTAGCACCAGGAATGAATACCACATCCGTGGACTTAACCCATAATCCACATTTCGTTCCAGGCTCCACACGATTCGACATACTTGTGATCCAGGTTGACTCGGGACTGCGGTCGGAGACCATGCTCCTTCTGATGTCCAACGCCAACAGCGGTGTGGGCGAAGGAGTCCTACGGTGAAAAGTTTTGTGCCCCCATATCTGTGGGTCGGGATGGTTATATGTATCCAATGGCCACGCTGGTTGAGATGCTGCACGGCCTGGGAACTGCAAGCTGGATGGTAGGTCTCGGCGTATCTTGTAATATCGAATGCCATTCCAACTGCCGTCGTGCGGCCCATTTGCACAACGCACGTCGCCACCCTCGCCATCAAAAATTTCGCTGACTTTATTGAGACTTGCAATATTGACCTCGACTCCCACCCATTCCCCCAACATTCCATCCACTTGACCAATATATCTGCACACTGCCCTTAAACGTGACCGGGAGCAGCCGAAAGCATTGGGTGTGACCTTGATCTTCATCGATGATAAGTTAAGCGATATAACGCATGGGATACCAATGGAAAGGCTGATACCTTTCGATCGGTCGTATGGTATGCACTCCTCGTCAACCTCCTCTGAAAGCTCAGTTACAGATATCGACGGGATACGTGGCGGCGGATCGAAAGCAGCGGCTGGATGGTACTTGTCGCTTATGCTCGAGTTCCATGTAGTCGATGTCGGAGACGCATCCTTCAGATGGATTCGTTCCGATGCCAGCAGCCTATCTCGCGAAGACGCGGAGCTGTAAGAAGCCTCAGCGATTGGAAATTCTGGTCGGCTGTGGGAGGCCTCCGAAGTGGTCATGAAACGTGCCATACCCACCGAAGGCTTGGATGTACGGCTAGGAGGCTTATCGGAGGGGTAAGCTCCACTGGTCATAGCGGGATAATTTCCTTCGCCATTCGAGGTGCTGTTCCGCTTTTCTACCAGCTTGAGAGGTCGAAGAGGTCTTGGAGAAAGCTCCACGTTAGATGGATTGTTGTTCGGCGTTAGTGGGGAAGAAAGAGACTGTCGCAATGTAGCTTGAGGGATATCGGTAGCTGGTACACTAGACTCAGAGTCTCCCGTTACGACAACCGCCGAAGCTTCTGAAGTAGTTTCACCTTCAGTACAGGATGCAGCAGTTATGGATGTTGCCTTCCTCAAAGACGAAACTAGCTCAGTGCGTCGAGGTGTTGACATAGTGGTACGCTTGCTTGTGATTGATGACCGGGTGCCATTTTCCGCCTGGATGTTTGCAGACTTTGATGCTGAAAGTGTTCCTGCAGTTTTAATGGATGGCAGAGGTGCCGTACCCCTATTTGAAGAAGGTACAGGGGTTCTTGGTAATAAGGAGTTGATTGAAGTCTTCTTCGGTAGCAGACGCGAAGCGTTGACGTCGCGATTGGCTGTTTGCTCCGGCGTATTTGTTGTTGTTTTTCTGGTCCGCAGCGAGGCGGATGAAGCAGAGCTACGAAGGCTGATAGGTGCTCGTGTACCGGGTTTTTGTGTGGCAGGGGGTTTCGATGCATCGGCTGTGATCCGAGCGACGGCCCCGGCGACTCTGCCAGTGACTTCTGCGCGCCCTAGAGCATTCATGGGACCGGTCCCAATTCGGCTGGATAGAGGTGTCCTTATAGAGGTCTTTGTCGTATCGGCCGCAGTCGGCAGCGACGATCTGGAGTCTGTCTTAATTCCGCTTGCAGTTGGAGTAGATATGGAACGGATACGAGCCGAAGCAGATGGCTCAGGATCTGGAGCCTGTTGCGTTGCATGATCATTTGCTTCCTTCATGCGTCTGGACTGAACCGATGCCGCTGAAGCACTCGTTCGCGTCGTTAGATCTTGCTTACAAGTAGCAGAATCTTGCGACACGCCGGATGATGCGGAATTCATCTTTGCACAGACGGGTGCCCGCCGTATTGCTACCGATGCTCTTGAAGACAAAGGGATACTGCTGGTGTTGAGAGCGGTTGACCCGTCGATCAGGTTCCCGGTTTGAGTTCGCGGTTGAGAGCGCAATGACGTAGAGGAAGCTTGAGGACGGGTTCTCGGTACGGACAACCCGCTTGTAGGTTGGGTTTGACATGGTCCTTTGAGTTCGAGCCTTTTCACAGGTGTCCGGCAGCCCGGCCCCGGAAGAGGTGTCTTCTGTTTCTGAGCATTCAAAGGCATTCGAGTGCTTGACACTATGGAAGCTGGCTTGGCCGGCACTGTCGACTTCCGCGCTTCAGGAGTTTTCGGCCTGAGCAGCTCTTGTGCATCAACTTGGAGTTCTGCAGGACGATAACACAATAAGCGGATACGTTCATTTAAAGCGCTAGGAAAGGCAACGGGAACACTCGCCCTGGCTTATCTCCTGTAATATCCCATCTTCGAGGCCATCAAACGAAGCTAGCGGTCTCATCTGTAACCATCTTCGTTTGATCACCGCAAGGACCTCGCGTTTCGTTTGTTCTATAGCATGGCGACCACTGGACTCGTGTAGCAGAAGTTGGCGATGTTCTAAACCGACCGTACCCTTCAGAAGGTTGTTGACGAGTACCTGCAAGACACGAAAATAAGCTATTAATCTCTGGTTAGCCTTAAATAGATCTTACCTGGTATATTTGGGCGGCGTGCTGACAGAAGTCAACTTTACCGACGGATTCTACCAGGTCCTTCAAAATCAGATCCCGCAATGTCCGATCCATTCCGTTGTCGGTCAGAAGATCGATAAACGAAGCGTTAGCGGCTACATCCTGGAATTCGATAACCAGCTTTTTTCGTAAGGCTATACGGATCACGTCAAACATATCACGCAGGATTTCCACCCAATCTCCCTTTTCGGCATCCATCCTTGTCTCTGCATTGGCGATTTTGGAGTAACTTGCTACGATGCAACTGCCGGAAATTTCCAGACAGATCCTATGCAACAAGTCATCCTGCACGTCTTCATCGAGGCTCGCGAGGTCCTTGCCCCAGCATTCTACCCATCCTTGGACGAGATACTCGATGGCATCCTGCTTCAACCGAATTGCCTGTACGTCCGGGGCCTGAGCGAATCGGAGGACTTTGGGAATTCGTTTGAGGCACTTCTTGCAAGCACATCCCGTGAGCTTTTTGCCGTTTCGGAAAACTGGATATATCATCCCGTGGCAATGCTCTTCCCGGATAATCGCATGAAGTTCGTCAACTAGGGAATCGACCTCCAGAAACATTGCAGCCTTGGTTATGGAAAACGCGGTAGGTAGATCAAATGTCTTATTTGAAAAGGACAAAGATCCAGAGTACAGATAGCCAAGGGTGAAATATGTTGCCAGTGGCGTGAAAGGTGGAGATGGTAAAGTGATTTCCGGAATATCGCTTAGGGTCATGCCGCTGCTGGGGTTGATCGCTGCAGGATGGCTTTGAAATGCACCACTATTCAACAGGACTTGATAGAAATACGGTGATCGCGAACACAGGATGAACCTATGTGCCGAAAACACCGTTCCCTCACTCCCCTCCATAGAGACATCGTCAATATCGTGCTCCTGGTATCCGTTGCGGGTTGACGACCGACTGTGATCGACCATCTGTACCGAGGAGAAAGAGGTGTGCCGACGCAGACCTTGCGACGGGGCTTTGAAAGCCGATGGCGGTCCAAGATTGATAAGAGTGGTTGGTGCATTCGGCGAACTGCTCGGCAGGCTTATTCGAATGCGAATATCGGTGTATAACTTGCTTCTCCACATGTATGTTAAGTCCTGTAAAGACTGATATGTCAATTTGGTTTCAGAACAGGGTCTCTGGCCGAATTCTTACCTGTGCCAGCCTCAACTGATCTATTTGTAGCCTTTTCACGCCTACCATATCCAGGCCGTTAACCCCTTTCGCGGAAACCAGTCCCTGTATATCAGCATCCTCTTTCGAAGTATAATCCAGTACATCTTCGCCGCTTCCCATTTGAATGAATTTGAGGGCCGCGGTATCTTGCTGTAAAGGTATCCGCGCGGTGTAGAGCCACTCCACAGCTTGTCTAAGCATTTCCGGGGTACCATGGTGTGATAAGGTAGACACGCCTCGACCACAATGCGACAGCTGATGGAGATCTGTGAATTCGCCATCTTCTACCCATGATCTCGTTATTGGAAGGGGTGAAGAAGAAATGGCAGAGCCCGAAGACCTGGTTCCTCGTGGTTGATGATGCAAGTTCGGTTCCGATGCGCTTGTCGCTGGATAAGGGTCCACGGCGTGAGTTCCGTCGGAGCTCTGGGTGCTTGAGGTTCCTGTCGCGGAGACCGGAAAGTATCGCTCTTTGAAGGCTTTGGAGGCTCGAGCATATATTATCGCTTTGTGCCCGAAAATCACGTCGGCTTCGTCCAGGTGCTTTTCTTCGTGAGGTGGTTTCGGGGTTAATATCGCATCTACATCGTCTGCTGCTATCGCTCCCTTATCGTCTTTTAGAAATTCTGCTTCCTCCCAATCCGCCAAGTCGCTATTGACATGCGCAACCCATTTGACATCCGCAAAACGCTCTTTAGCGTGCTCGTAGATGCCTTGAAGATCACGGGTCCATGTCGCTTTTGACTTTTCTCGCGCTCGTTGTAGGGTCCACTTCGATGGCGGTTCTGGTGATTCTTCTTGGCCAAGAGGTTGCGTCATAGATGTTGGTGATATGGGTCGAACCGAGCGTTCTGACGACGCTATGCGAGGTCCTTGCGCAGCAGCTATCGATATGTCGTTCAGCCCCTATCTGGAGGAAGAACGATCGAGTATTGCTTTGAAATAGAGAGCCTATGTTACATCCCAAGCTAGGGAGATAGGTACGTCTGGCCAGAAGTAGATCGACGAGATCAGCTAATCTGTCTGTCACTTGATGCTATGTCATGGTGTCGCCCTTGTCTGATCTTCTCGTCTAAACCTGAAACACTCAAATCGTAAACAAATCCGCGCTTCAGAACAAAAAGCTCCCTTGGCTGAATGAGCTGCTGGGGAGTTCTCTTGATATGTCTGAACTGGGCTTTAAGCACCGTGCACTCGTAGGACCGTCCTGAAGGGAGAACCAGCAAGGCCCACCCCAAAAATAGTGAGAGCTCCCAAGATGTAGAGGATCAACCTCCAACGAGGCCCCGGGTGCTGTAATCGATTTAAGGTGATCAACGCTCAGCCTGGATGATTCCCCTCAAAGATTAAAATCTGCCAACCAAGTAGGCTCAAGGTTCTGGTGCTGTGTGGCGAATGTCGACGAAAGATAAGCTATGAAGAGCATCGCCGCCTCTTGTGTAACTCGAACTTGCCGCATAGGTATCCCACATAGACGTCCGATGGAGCGCAATGGGATACCCCCAGCTCGATATCGCAAGGCTACCTACTTGTCTACGTACTGGATAGTCTCAACATATAAGAAGTTTGGCAGAACGAACCAATCAATCTTCCGCGAGATGAATTTCGCTTTACACGTATAAGTCCCCCTCTGTTATGTAGCAAACACGCAGATGGGGGAGGAGAGCAAGAGGCTTACTACTGTATGCAGCGCCCTTTCGCCAATTTCGCGAGCTGTTTCACTAGTCCTCAAGTGATATCATGATGCCGATGAGCAACTCTCTCTCTTCACCAATAATCACCAGCTTTCAATCACACGTGTCATGATCACATATGTTGCCTCGCCAGAGCTTTTCCAGGGCCAAAGCGAGAAAGTGCCGCAAGGGTTATCGCAAGCCAGTCAGCGATCTAGATTGCTCCGACCAACAGCTCCGCCAACTCCCCCCTTGTCTCCTTAACTGTCGGTATTTCTCGAGAGATTGCGAGTTCCAGTCGAAATTGCAAGTTCCAGTCACAGTATGCCTTAGGATGCGGTAACGCAGCAGTGATGATCGCTTCGGGAATGCAAAAGCGTGGGAGGCGACGGGACTGTCAGCAGAACAATCCCGAGTCATAGTTCAGCCGTAAGTTCACATATTCAGTTCCAACGAAAAATGTTAGCTCATGCCCCACACTTTGACCATGCCGGATTGACGAACGATTTAGCAGAGTGGCAGTGGTGGTCACTTGCCATTGAGTGGCGCAATATGTGCAAACCGCAGCACAATCGATAACACTGAAACCAGTTTATTGGGGCTTTTGTCGAATCCTTCTTGGTCGCATCTTCGAGAAGCAGGAGCAGCTTGTGCCGATCTCATTCCAGATTCAACAAGTTTGCCGCCATAGATCGTAGGGGGCCTGTCGACACATAGCTACACGAGCACTGAAGATAATGATAATGCTACCGGGCGAAGACGGTCGCAGTGCTAGCTATGGTGCATTGTGAAAACCTTGAGCTAATTCTCCCCGTCGCATGCCTTGCTATACAAATTCTCCGAATCGTCTTGCTAGGCTGAATGATGCTGGCCATATCGAGTAAGCGATCGAAAGACCGCTACCATCACTACACCAATAGTTCGGAGACACATGAAAGTCGTCCTGATAACGCTGCCCTGACGAGCACAGCAGGAGTAGAGACGCTTGGTTCGACGTAGTGTCGTTATCTCATTTATACCCACACTGTACCAGGACATCAGATGATATGATAGAGCAGTAGACCTCCCCATGCGAAGGATGTCCACGTCGGAACATCTGGAAGTCGAGTACGCCTTCGGTTACCTCAATATATCACCGAGAAGATCGATTAGGAAGAAACCACTCGGAAACCATGTTTCAATCCGACGACTACTGCCGATGCGTGTGCAAGGGTGGCAAGCTTATGCGGAGTGATGCTGAGCGGATTATTCAAATCTCACTTGATGGATCGCGGTTCAATCCTGATCGTACGAGGTGCAGCTCGGAATCGATTAGATATACATTGACAACCTACCTATACGTAAAATGATGCAAGCAGCAGATGTGAACTAGAAAGAAGGGAGCGAGGAGTTTGCCGATCACGCGTAACCGAAGTATCGCAGCGGGGAATATAGCAGGATCAGAAGCACGACCCATTTGACCTTCTTCAGCCACTTCTGGCGCTGAATCAGTCGCCGCTCCTGGTCGATAGAGCCCGACCGGGAGAACGTCAAGCGATATCCGAGGAAGAATCTGAAAATTTTATGGCCCCAGATAGGTTTCCTTCCGGCGCCGGGGTATCGTAAAGACATTACCGGCTCCAAGCTATCGTAACAAGAGAAGCACACCGTTAGACATGCCCCCCAGCACGGTCGAATTTGAATACCACTCACTTGAATGGAACATCGATAGTGGATCGTCGATGGGTAAACTCTTCGTAGGCAGCCCTTCCATGACCCGCTCCCCCTTCGAACACAAACATCGGTCAGTGACGCTCAGAGGATCACGATGTTTCGTTTCTGCTAAAATGGGATAGCTTCAACTCACATCCACTCTCTCCGACACCACCAAAGGGAATACCTCGCTGCATGGTTTGGATACTGCAATCGTTCCAGCATGCGCCGCCACTCAGTGTGCGATCCAGGACTATAATAAAGAACCATAGCTCAGTGAAGAAGGAACATCGGCACGGCGTACCAAGATTGCTCACCATATTCAAAGGTGTCTCTCTTCTTGGAATATACGTAGAGAGCCAACGGATTGGGTTTGGCGTTGACATAGGCGATAGCAGCGTCCAAATTCTACAGAAGGAATTAACATAAGTTTGTCTTCCGTGCGCCTAAGGAATATGTAAACTCACCTCTACAGGTATAATGGGGAGAATTGGTCCAAACAACTCTTCATTTACAAGTGGGCTAGACCCATCTTTAGAGTTGAACTCGATCAAGGTCAACCCGATCCTCCTCCTTTCCGGGTCCCTCTGGTTACCGATGACTTCACAGCCACTTTCCTTGGCGGAATCAATCAGACGGATGATCCTGTCATAGGCAGGAGCATGGATCATCTGACTTAATGCTTCCGTTTTCTCCGGTCCATAGGCAGTTCCGGGGGGGTAGAACTCGGTCAACGTATCTCGGAAAGCCGCCATTAGCTTTTCAATCAAATGCTTCGGAACGAGGACGTAGTCGGAATTGGTACACATCTGTCCACTACCCATGGCTTTGATACTACGGTCGCCAAACATATAAATTTCTCAGTACCAACATCTACCGGAGAAGGGATAGAGGCCTTACCTGAGGATCCTGCGGGCCGTCTTGTCGAGGTCCGCATCTTCAGCGATGATCGCAGGCGATTTGCCACCTAATTCAAGGGTACACGAAACGAGGTTCTTGGCCGCCGCGGTAGCAACGATCCGACCGACAGCGGTTGATCCGACAAAGAAGATGTGGCCCCATCTTTTCTCGAGAAGGCTGGTGGAGTGACTGACAGCGCCCAAGCAAACTCGATGAGCCGTCGGATCAAGGTATTTGGCGACGAGTTGCGCCAGAAGCAAGGAGGACGCCTTGGAATGTTCAGATGGCTGTATAGAAGATCGAACAGGTAAGTATACGACGTAACGTGAACACATGTCGCATCTCACTGACCTTGATGACGAACGGACATCCAGCAGCGATAGCACCTGTCATGGGTCCGAGAACGAGAAACCAAGGATAATTCCAAGGGGAGATGATCAGGCCGACTCCTTTCGGTTGCTTCTTGATCCTTGGGTTGTTCAATTTGAACATGGCTGGCGTATCCCGGACTCCCGATTCATCTTTCATCCATTCAGCGAGACGATCCACAGCCAAATCGATTTCGCGAAGAGAGGTCCAGAGCTGTCCGACAAGATGGAACGCGAGTGTGAGCGTAGGAAGTTTGATGAATATATCGAAAGCTCCAAACCTCTCCGAACTCTGTCTCCTCTGTGCGCCTTCCCAGGTCTTGTTTGACACTCTGGCAGATTTCGTGCATGTTGTCTTGAATCATGTACCCCAGCTGTTTGAGGTAATGCATTCTGTATTCGTAGGGCTGACATCGTCTATCGAGATGCACACGGGATACCGATGCATGAACCTGAAGATCCGAGCTGAATATCAGTTCGGTATTTTGCGTAACGTCGAGGCAGAACAAACCTCGTCTAGCTGGTCGACTGGAAAGTCAGCATACACTTCAGGTGCAGTCGTCTTGTCCATTTTGCGCAAGGTGTTTAAGTGCGGGTGAGCTTGCAAAAGGTCAAGCAGGATCAAGTGACCAATTGTAAAGCACGGTAAATTGGGTCTAAGAATGACTCTTCGGTGCTAGATGAGCGGTTATATATAGCTTTATATACCTGTCGGTGAACCTGATGTGGAGAAAGCTACAAGGACGGCTATTCCCCATACTCGGTTATGCAGAACAGCAAGTTGCACAAGCCGGGGTGGTTGCATGCGGGGATCGTCCGACTCTGGTTAATGACTTTTGCGCCTCTGCGCCAGCCCCGCGGATCTATTCTGGGTGGACACCACCTGTTGAACGCCTCTCCTCTTTGATCCTGCATACTACCAGCTCGAATACTCGACAGCCTTCTCTTGCGAAGCAGCGTCGCCATGTCCGAAGGCAACGCCAATAGTCAAGACCCATTCGAAGGAACCAGCTCTCGTCATCGTGAAGATCCAACTTCCAGGACCTCTCGACTTTCGATCGAAGAACGTTCACTCGTAGAAGAACTAGCAAGGGGGAACCAGCGGCGTATCGCAGAAGCACTGGTAAGCGAAAACCAGCGTCCTCAAGCCTCCGCCTTGGATCCGTCTGTCGACGTCAGTAATACCTGGAGGATCGTTTACAACGACAGAGAGAGTCAACCTATACTTCCACCCATTGACGACCTGATGTCGAGGTTGCCGGAAGAGCACACTCGCTCCACGGGATATCGTCGTCCAGACAATTCTAGCGGGCGAAACAACCGTGAAACACATACCACATCCATATTACCACCTCTACCCGATAATAGCGATGAAGCCATGGATATAGAGATGACCAATCAAAGGATGGACGAAACGAATGGCGATCGCACAGCACGTTTCCGAATCACAGATATGTCAAGAGCTAGAGACTTGGAAAGCCTTCTCGGTGGTGAAGATGATGTTTTCGATTTCTCCCGAGCTCGTTTTCCATCGCGACTTCGACATTCAGCTACCGCCAATTCGGAAAATCCTCCTGCCATCAACGCAAGAACTGTGCGAGATGTGGATCCCAGTGAGAGACGATGGCTAGATATGCTCTACACGCGATTGCCAGCTGCATCGGACAATCTATCGCCTCACATCCGAGCTCTTCTGAGTCGTCGCGCTGCGGCTGGCGAAACAGTTGATGTACCTGGGGGTACCGCGCTCTGGAATTTAATGCTTCAAGAGGATGGAAGCGATGAGGGGGAAGATGACGAATCGGATTGGGAAAGAACTTCTTCGCCCGGGGAGATGTCACATAGGGGTACGGCGAGAAATGCTGCAGAACTTCTTGCGGAATTGGCTTCTACAGCTGGAGTGTCACCGCGAGCCGCGGCGCAGTCTCAACTAGAACCGATACCTGCACCGTCCCGTCCTGCGACAAATGCACATCTCCGAGGAACACATGTGCCGACTGTAGTAGGGACCAGCAATCACGTTACGTCTCACACGCGTACAACCGGACGAGATCGAGAACCAGAAGGTCGAGGAGAAAGCGGTTTCCTGGCCGAATCCAGCTCATCAGGCGCTAGCCTTCGACGTCGGAAGAGTATCAAAAGGCGACGAGTCGAAAGTGGAATGAACATCTCTTATCCGTATCCAATTATGACTTCTGCGAACTCTGAATCGATTGCTAGGAGTAATTTGCCCGAATACATGCAGATGATCAATACACCAATACTCGCGATCCCGACTACGTTCAATCCCCTCGACAAGTGCGTTCGGCTGAACATCTCGCCTTCAACTTCGTCCGATGCTGCTTATGGCCCTCTGGTTACAGTCAAGTTTATCGGAACGGGTGCGCGAGGAGATGCCGATGCTGCGGCAGTCAGAACAGATCATCCGATTCCACCAACATGTGGTATATATTACTACGAAGCAACAATAGTCTCTAAAGGACAGGATGGATACATCTCTATCGGATTAAGTAATAGGTTTACTAATCTGTCCCGTCTTGTGGGTTGGGAGCCTGGAAGTTATGCATGGCATATGGATGATGGCTTTGTGTTCGAAGGTAGAGGGGAGGGCACCTCAAAGGGCTGGCCGACAAGTACAACGGGAGATGTCATCGGCTGCGGTGTCGATTTTACTTCTGGAAAGGCGTTCTTTACCAAGAACGGACAGATGGTTGGCTATGCATTCAAGAATATTGGACCAGACGATAAACTTTATCCTTCCATCGGATTGCGCACGCCAGGGTAAGCTTAGCGTCCCGAATAACATCAAAATATCGGCTAATTTTTCATACGCCTCGCGACGCAATACAGTGAAACCGTTCAGTGTAATTTCATGGGTCCTTTCGCGTACGATATTGTTACACATGTCCGCAAGGTAAAGCACGACCTTCTCGACGCTATAATGAAGAAGGATTTGGTAAACATCAAAACAGAAGAAGCCGCGGAAACAGAAGCAAAACCTGAACAATTGTCAACCGTGCGTTCCGAAGGGGCCGCGACTAAGGATACGCTCAAGAAGACGACAGCACTTGGTGCTCGTCCACAGCAAGTCATACGCAACGTCGATGGGGCTCTTGCGCCTGCTGTGTTGTCGTATCTGCAGCACAACGGCTTCTTCGGGAGTGCTTCCGCCATGCGCAAGGACATGAACTCTCGTAAACGGTTATTAGATACCGGAGTCGAGGATCCTAGCGATGCCAAACAGCAAAAGATGGCCAAGACTGAGAAATGGTACCAAATGCAGGAAGATTCATGGCGACAACTGCAAAACATCAAGCTCGATTATACAGAAAACAGGCTTTCGAAAGTGTGGAATACTTTGAGGGATAGCAAGAAATCGGCTGTCGCCTATCCGCATTTTCTGGATTCCTTTGATAGTTTGTGGGCATGTCGGATTCGCACCCGATATTTCCTCAAGATTATGCGTGAACTCCTGAATCGAACGGACGGCGGACCGCAAACGGTTGACCAAATTACTCTGGACCTGCCGGAATTGAACGAGGACCCCGAGTTCAAGCTGTTTCTACTCGGAGATAGCCACAAGTACCTAGGGTCAGGGAAGAACGACGAGCTTGATGCGTCCTCAATACTTCTGGCAATCGGTCATAACCTGCGAGCTGTGCACGGAAATAGTTCTAATCCGCTGGTCAAGCAATCCATCGACAGCGCCTTGTCGTATATGCCGTATGTCAGTGCCGCAGACTTACCTGCAGAGATGTACAAGCACATCTCCAAAACAGCTCTAGTTGAAGAGGCCGAAGAGCTCATCAAAGCCATCAGAGGTAAAATATTGTCTGTAGACTTTGAGCTCAATCAAGCGTTAATCTGTCTTTCCTTCCAGAACATCAAGGCAAGCCCGTCAAAAGCGCCCTGGAGGAGGCGTTCGCGGCCGAAGACAAGACATTGAGAGATCTCGGAATCACTAGCCATTTCGCTCCGGCTACTTTCCTTGGAGTTGAAGATATCGTGCGCGGCCTCAAGTAAACCTTTTGCGATGAGGTAGACCTAGCACAACTAGGATAGAGCAAGTATGAAGTACTTGTCCACTATTCACTGTATCATTACATCTACTACAGCTGTATCAAATCGCCTACACAAGGCCTAGACTCGCCATAGGTAACCATTGTATCTGTGTATCCTGTAGAAAGGTGCCTAGCGTTCTGCATCAGCCTATACATCATTTACGGCTATGAATCATGCAAACGGACTGACGCAAAGTGCGCGGCCAGGTAACCTCTCCTCAAGAGCATGAAATGTGATGAACCTCCCTCATGGGACGATTTCCAGTCCAAGACTACGGGCACTGCCTACAATCGATCGTGAAACCCGCTCTTCGCCCAAGACCTTGAGTTCTTCATCGGCCATCTTAATCTTCGCGATCTCGTATATCTGCTTAACGGAAATTTTTCCGACAAACCCCGTCCCAGCCGCCGCTCCCCCCTTTCCGCCAGCAGCGGGAGTAGCTGGGGCACTTGTTCCTGCTGTAGACCCTGTTGATGAGTTTCTGGTCACCCGAGTCGATAATGGTGGAGGAGTTTGTGAACCCTTTTCGATGCCAGCACAGTGTCTTAGAAGATGTGAAACAGGTGGTGTACGAGTCGTAAAGGAAAACGTTCGATCAGGATTAATGGTGATTGTTGTTGGCGTTGGTGTTGTGGGTTTTAGATGAGCTGTACGTGCATTACTATATAACATGCTGATAGTGAGCATCCTTTACGCTTCTCTGCTTGGGAAGGTGCATTGAATACGTACAATTCTTTGCAGAAATCCATGGCTTTCACTCCTCTAGCTCCGAGCGCTGGACCGACTGGCGGTGACGGCGTTGCTTTGCCTGCAGGCACCAGGATTTTCTGAGGATGATTGACAGTCAAGTTGGGAATTACTATAGCACACGAGGAAACCCTGCTTACAACCGTTTGAGCTACAGCTTGGGCTGGCTTGGACATCTCGTCAGACTTCGTTCACGATGTAATAAGCTATACTTCCGGGGTCGAGGCTGCAAGTGCGGCAAATTGCTGTTCGTCAGGCTAGTGTGGAGACTTCGGGGAGTTTACTGGCACGTGGAAGCAACCCACAACGAATGGACATGAATAGGTGCATGTATGGCAGGAGTACTTGGCTGGTCAAGTCGATCGTCCGCGCTTATCGCTCATGCACAGCGCCTCGTTAATAAATCTCGCGCTTGCGACTGCTCGTGCGTTATTCCGTTTCAGCCCCTCGTGCCCCTTGGCTCTGTCTCCTGTTCAGCACCTCTCAACCTCTCCCGCCTCAACTCCATTCCCCACGGCTGTCACACTTGCGTTTGCTAGGCCCTTTGTTAAGTGTGAATGCTGAACATGTGGGCACTGCGCCTAAAGGCTACATTTTTACTCTTGTGGAAGGGGCAATCGTCGGGCTCGAAAGGAATCGCGTTTCGCCTTCAGGTCTCCCCTGCTGCTTATGCCTTCGAGTCCCTTTGTCCTGTCCCCTTGGGGTTTCTCTGTAACTCACTGATCAGATCCATTTGGATATAGTGCCAAGTCACGCTATAAACCGGTGAGACAACGCGACGTCTGAATTTACTACCAGAATAACGGTCCACCGCTTCCCAAACAATCCTCTAATATCGCAAATACCCTGTCGGATTCATCCATACTCAACTTTCCTTCAAGATGTTCTTATCCGAACTCACACAAACATGGAAACGAAACAGAGCGTGGGGAGACTCTGTGCCTGAAGTGCCCATTCATCACGTGGAGCCGCCCCGTGATAGAATTGCCACCCGGTTCAACGGCAATCATGGGAGCTGGATGGCTCCCTTGGGGCTGATCGCTCTCGTCTTCTGTCTGTTGGCTACTCTGTCAACTCCTCTGTACGAACCAATGACCCTTGTCGAGTTTATTATCGAACCCGGATTTTCCGGCTCTTCTGGAACTTCTCAAAAGGTCAAAGTTGGCCTTTGGGGTCTCTGCTGGGATGGCCCAGATGCGTATGCGTTTACATTTACTCACAGCTTGAAGCCTTCTGATTCGGTTCTTGCCTCTACCTAATCTTCTCCCACACGTAGGGATTGCTCTAAGTTGAGGGGTGTCTTTTCCGGTTTTGGGGGAGCGACTTCATCGCTGCCGGAGCGATTTGCGCCTTTGTAAGTCCTGCTTTTTGTTTCTTTCTTCGACAACTCGGCTATTGAAGTGGTATGCAATGTCGTAATGATGGTTATTTTTTTTTTGCTCGGAGCTCAGAGTGTCTATCTTAGGGGAAATACCACAATCGTTCTTGAATGCTACGGGCGTTTTCCCGATCTTTGGTAAGAAGGCGAGAATAAAACTGACCTACCGCATGAACTCAATTCCTTGTCACCTGATTCCTCCACATGATATCACTAGCCAATACGTACATTTACTTCGGAGCGATTTATGCCTTTTGGTCAACTACCTTTTTCGAGCAGAAGATGAGGAAAACGGCCAAGTGGCAGTGGAACGCCATTGCTTGTTACCATTGGGGTAGGTTTGTGCGACTTTCATCACTGCGAGGTGTTGGTTGCTGATTGCAGACGGCTGTACACAGTTATTGTCTGGTTGAGCGTCTCTCTCGGCCTCATGATCGGTTTCTATCAAAAGGTCAATACCAGTGTGGCCTCGTCAGACGTGAAGCACTTTGTTCACTGCAAAATTGGGTACGTTACTGTGAATTCACCAGATGCACCCTGGCCTCTCAGCATGTGATTCGTGCCTGTGTTTACAATCCGATCCTCACAGCATTTCGATTTGGTTGATGTTGACGTCGCTGATTCGTAAGTCTCTGGCGACACAGAAATTTAGCGGCGGAAGATCACACATTACAACTGACTCGTTGTCTAGTCATGCTTTGGAGTGCAATTAATTGGCACACTTGGCGTTACAACCTCAAGCGAGGCATCTGGCAACCGGCGGCGTGGATGATGTACATAGGAAATCCCGAAGATCAAGAAAGGTATTTGTTACTTAACTATCTGGAGATTGAACTCGGGCGCTGACAACTGATGACTAATAATGGCGCAACTTGTCATGTAGCATTCCCAGCAATCAAGCCATTGAGTCGACAGATGTATCAGCACAGACCTTAAAGGAGACAGAGTGAGTTTACTAACAGCCTCATGTCAATCCCCTTGCAGAACTTGTGCTTATCGCTTTCTCTAGAGCACAATCCGAGAAACGCGACTCTTCCGATTGCGTGCCTACTACCGCTGATGAAGAGAGAAATCTGCCGACGTATACCGTCGCTCCGTCGTCCGGAGAAACTGTCATGTCCGTTAATACTTCCGATCAGTCCACTCCCTACAGTTCTGTAGGCCATGACCACTCTCAGCGGACTCTCGCGTCCAATGTCGACCCGAAGCCCAGGGTCTCTACACAGAGCGTACTTCCTCTCCACGAAGAGCCAGACAAGATCGCTAGAGACTCTTCGATGGCGAGCGTTCAATCACCCGCCATAGGCCCTGATTCCGTCACCACCAACGCATTGTAAAGCAGCAGGTATATTCTGTTCATCGGCCGCCTTACGGGTCGCCTCTTCTCGTTGTACCACAAACCGAACATGTACTCCACCCATTCATTCTTGCTTGCAAGATCATGCACTTCGCACGCCAGCGAGGCCTCTACAATGTGGCTGACAACAGTTACTTATCGTGGTTGCATATAAATCAGGTACAACTATAGGGTATATCACGATTTTTCTGGGCCTTGGAATACAGTTGGTGCGTTCTCCACCATCCACTCGATAGACAACGCTTTCCCTGCCATGTCTGCAAATTCCCTTGCTGGATCAGACGACCGCATCAGTGTAGCTGTAGTCCGGACGAGAGAATGAGAATGTTTTCGAAAAATGCATGCCTTACGATACTCACGTCCGAATACTACTCCCAGATTGCGTGCGTTCATCAGATTTTCTCCGCTATTGTTCTTGACTCTGTTTGCGACAGTGTTAGTTATATGCCTTAAGCTAGCCAAGAAATAATACTTACCTGTGTAAGTGTAGCATCAGATATCCAAGGACGTCGTAATGTTCCTTAGGTAGTCGTTTGATCAAATCCGTCAATGCTTCTGATTTAGCCTCTGCGCCTTTTATACCTGCATGACAGTGCTATTCAAGTATCTGTGAAGTGTATGTTCGCACCCGTCACTTACTAGCTGCGGCCACGAAAGACTCGTGCAAGTCGTACGTCAAGAGGGGATCAGGAAGCTGCCTAAAGTAATTCTTCAGGACAGAGGTGATCGAGTTAATGTCATTGAATCTGTCAGAATCCTGCAGATCAAATGCGTCATATTGGCCTCTCTCGAATAATTGCGTAATTTGTTTGGAGAGACTGCTACCACCGGTCTTTCGATAGACCCCTTCATGATCCATTGCTACGGGCAATACAGTATTAGCGTGGAGTTGACAAATTATGTAGAAGGACTTACCCTGCGCCTCGACTGCCTCGATGCATTTCGTGACAATGATGGGCACAGGATGACCATCTGCTGCTATCTGTTCATTCAGACTTCGACCAAACATCGAGGGAGCTGGATTTTCGAACCGGGAAGCCTGGTATTACTATCTTGATTGCGGAAAAGAAAAGACGAGCACTCACGAGCGTCGCCAGCCGGTTCTTCGCGAATCGAATTTGTGGCATTGCAAGCTGTGCCCAGCTTTTCTATACACTTGGTATGGCAGTAAATGCCGCAAACTAAACATGGACGGGGAGATATCAATAATCAAATACTATACACATTATGCCTTCGAGCTTACCTGCACATCGGTATTCTTGCAACCCCCACATCTTGTCCCCACAATGCTCACACTTGCAGAACCGGAGGATACTGTGGGGCTGGAAAACATGTTCGCGCATTCCAGGATCATGTGATGGCCGACCTTTAATTCGATCAGCGTTAACGGTGAGTGGTTTGCTGATGGATGCCGATGTAGTATGTTGTAATTCAGGACCCTTTGACGACTTGTACCATTTGTTCTTGAAGCGTCGAGCTGTTGGTGCTGTTTCCAAAGGCTCAATCTTCATTGCTTTGATGCCTTTTAGCATGTCGTCAGGTAGTTCATGAAGTGTGGTGGATGTTGTAATGGAAGACATTGAGGGCGAGCCGCTGATATGCTGTCTAGTATTGCGGAGATGCGGTTGGCGGTGATGTCTGTTGATCAGGTCCTGCATCGCTTCTGTTTGTTTTGATAGTCGGGCATTGAGATCTGCCAATTCCTCGTTTTTGGCTGACAAAGCTACAGATTCCTCCAAATATAGATTCCTAGTATCTCTCAGGTCGCCAATTTCTCGCTTGAGGACCTGTTTTTCCACATCTAAGGGCTCCAGTTCACGACGATACTTGTCTTTCAAATTGTTGAGCTTCGAGGTGATAGATCGTGTGAGAGTCGCATGCTGCGCCGCTGGATCAGCTGGTTGCGCTATTACATCGCTGCAGATAAAAGGATAATGAGTTGACGAGCAGGATGCGCATTAACGGAAATGGACCCACTCCTTGGTTCCTACCAGTTCTTCCACTTCGGCTAATGCGATATCGCGTTCGACCTTGAGCTTCGAGACATCCTTTTCCAAACCACTCAGGTTCAGAGCCAGATCATTCGATCTTCGCTTCAAATCTTCCTGACGTCTCTCCTCGTTTACGATCAGCGATAGTCGTGCATGTTGGTCATGGCGCTCGGTTCGTAAACGCGCAATCTCGGCTTCCGCTTCAAGTCTCAAGGCAACCTCCTTTGCATATTCCTCATGAGCAACACCTAAACCCTCCATATAGTGCTGACTTGTACGCTGAAATTGCATCATTGTTAGTCCAAAGTCAAATCATCAATAGGGGAATCATGGAGAGAAACCATACCTTTGCTCCAGTATATTTCTGAGAAAAAATACTGACTTGCTCATTGAGTTCCGTAATCTCTTGAATCGCCTTGCCCAGTAGAGCAATATCGATCTTTGCGATAGTACTGCTTTGCTGTCTAGTTGCCTCGAGCAGGACCTGCAACTGCGGAAGAGCGGCTTCCGCACGTAGTGACGAGGGATCGTTATGGTCGAGGTTTGAAGCAGTGGATTCTTGAGACTCGCTGCCATCTTTATGACCAGAATCTGAAGAATAGAATGGATCACTTATTTCCGAAGACGGAGTCGGTCGAATGTCATTGGCGACCCGGCCCGCTGCATTGCTGTCTAAGGGGAACTTCGGACTTTGCCCAGTATGTGGAGAATAGGCAGGGGAAGTAGGCGAAAGTCGACTTGACCCATCCTTTGTCGACAAGTTGAGCGGATGGATTTTGGAGACTTTCGGAAGCGAACGAGGTGTCGCCGCAAAACCTTCATTCGAAGGAATGGTATGCAATGGCGGTCGCGTGTAGGAATCGTCTGCCTTGATACCCGCTTTCCTCTCTTGCTCATTTAGAATGACTGCAAAATCGGGATCAGAAATCGAGAAATTGAGTGAAGGCAATTCGGGCGCGTCGATTTGGGGAGCATTGCGAGCCGTATCCGATGGCGATCGGGTCACTGGAGTGGGAACCGCTGATGCATTTGGAGTAGCTTCGAAGCGGTGTATACCTGGCGATACCGTCCGATTCGACTCAGTGGATAGGGACGGGTGTCTGTCATTACCAAAGGCAGTCGCGGCGTTCAATGAGTCGGCCAAGGAACTTGACCTCGGAGGCGTATTTGATTTCAGTTCGTCCTGGCTGGCCACAGCAGCCAAATCGCTCCTCGAGTGGTCTCGGTTGCTTCCGGAACTGTACAAGCGATTAGGGATTGGGCTGAGAACGCCATTAGTCATTGGACTAACACCGCGGGCGGTGGTACCATTATGAGACCGGCCTTGTCCATCGTTGAAAGAGGACCGCAGGGGAGACGGCGGTAAAGGTGGTCCTCGGCTTCCTGCTGCCCCTTCCATGTGTTGGTTGACAAAAGTGGGATAGGAAGGCGAATGTGTGAGTTCGGAATTATGATGGTCTTGATAATTAAATACCATAGCAGGATTGATGGATCTCCGCTTTTCAGCTCTGCCAATGGGTAGACCAAGTCCCGATACTGGGCCGACTCCGAGCCCAATCGTCGGATTCGTTGATTGATCCTGAGCCAGAATCGGACTCCGTGGTCTCAGCGTATCGTCCCTAAATTTGGCCCCTAGAGGCGAGCCCGAGTCGCTACCCGGTCTTGGCGATAAGCGGTCCAGGCGACCATCATCGAATACGGATCTACTTCCGGGTGACGGTGAAGGTGTGGGCGAGTAACTGCCGAGATCTGCCTGTTCCTCTTTCCGTCGTTGTCCCTCTAGTCTCGCAGCTGTGCGTTCGTGAACATCTGGAACGGGCGACAATGCGAGAGGCTTTTCGTAAATTTTCGAGTATTGATTTTCTGGATGGGCCATCTCTGCTGAATATTGACTGGAGGGAGAATGTACCCTTGCTGGACCGGCAAGGGGAGATTTGAGACTATGTGATGGAACTGAAGTTTGCCCATACGTAGACGCTGATCTCATTCCATCCTCAGTCGGTATGGTGGAAGGTGAGCGCAGCGGTGGCAGAGATTTGAAAGGTGGAGTAGCCGCGTGGTCAACGGCTGACTTGGCCTTTTCTCTTTCTCTTTCCTCTTTTTTCGCTTTGGCTCTTTGTTTGGCTTCCGCATGACGTCGGCTCCTGGCTACCCGTTCATTATGACAAGACTATATGGAAATTGTGATTTAGCATACGCCTACGTACGAGATTGAGCATATTACGAACCATGCAGTAAATGCCCTGACTTGTCTTTGCAAACACCAACTCTTCAATTTTGTTGGAGCATGCTCGGCACGTGAAACAGTGAGCATGGTAACTCTCATCTCCGGTCATGATAGCTTCCTCGGTGATGGGCAATTTGCATACGTAGCACTGATAAGAGCAGTTGCCGCATACCGGGTCTCCATCCGAAAGCAGGAGAAGGTTGGTATCCGCCGTCACTCGATTATGGCATTTCACACAGCGGAAACAGTCGACGTGCCACAGTGATTTGCTACCAAAGAGTCGTTGGCGTAGTCGTGAGCATTCCCTTCACACATTTGGTATTGCAACGACTTACCCAAACGCAACAACAACACCTCCACTACTCTGGTCAATTACTTTCTTGCATCCGGGACACTCGACGCTTTTCCCCGACATGGATGCAGCTCCAGACGCTATGGTTGTCGTTGTCGCCGCTGAGCTTCGGCGATCCGTCTGAAGGGCCCCATTTTCGGCCGTTGATGGATTGCGAGTTGACAAAACATTGCTAACGAGTGATTTCTTTGGATCTTCCATTTTACGTGGCTGCACTGCGTCGTCTGCGCGATTGGGTACCGTGCTGGGTGTCAACCATCCATCCGCAACGTTTAGTGGTCGGAAGGCATCCGGAGATGTCACGTCTTCCGGTACTATAGGCACGTTTCGGTGGTTCTCCTCGGATGTGGTGGAGCTCGTTGCAGTTTCTGCCATCTCTCTTCCTTTGATTATTGCAAGCTGGCTACTCGGCGTCACCCTGAGTTCCAAGGGATCCCTACAATATTATCCCTGCCCCTGATCGCTACTCGGTATCGTCCTTTCACCTAAACAGTCTCGCTCCTCTAGTAGTGGGTTTGTTTCGTTAACTTGATGAAAGGACAGTTGCGATCTGTCCGTTTTGTCGAGTTGCGTGATGCTGCCAGATGTCGTCGGCAACGAACCACCGGATCTCGATCCCTAGTAGGCTACGGGGCAACACATCAAGAAAGCGAGAGCAAGGCGGTCTATTGGGCTCCTAGTCTCACCAGTATCGTCCTGTAGAACGATCAATAAGTTGGGAACCACCTCAGCGTTGCCTTTGCTTAACCCGCGCGGCATTCACGCGTTTCCAATTACTGCACGCGTTCTGTTCCGCTCGATCTTGGGCTGGCAAAGACTGCAAAAAGATGCCGTGGAAACGACGAGGGTCTTCTCTCGACCTTTTCTGGCAGCCCGTGACGGTACATGTTCAGTATCCGCTCCTATGTCTCCGTACTACAAGCTGTAGCGCAGCAGGAGAAGCTGCAGGGAGCGACGGCGAGAGCCGATGATTTCAATCTACAGTGCAGCTCTGCTCGAGAACACGCAGCGCACAAGCAGGACTTGCACAAGATCTCATTTGCCGTAAATGATTTGCTCGGAACTCTCCATGCTTTCGTTAACCAGGTACCTCACATAGAGAACACATGTATCAAGTATGATGAGCAATGCAGACTACAAGTTGAAATGCGTATGTATGTGCTACCAGAATGACGTAGACTGTGTATCCTGGTTTACTGCATTTCCTGGTCCTGGCTCTGATCCACTATTCACTCTTCCTAGTGAATTGCTCCCTGATCACCGCCCGGGATGCGGCATCCTGCCCTGGTGATATCAGATAAGTTATCGCGTAATACGGGTCCTTCTCATGTCGAACCTTCTACATTTGACGACGATCAGCAAGCCATCCCATCCATTAAGACTAACAAAGAAAGAATAGCACCGCATACGTTCATGATGATCGACCGCTACGACCTTGCCAGTCCTTGCCTTTATTCCGCATCAGCTCCCAATCGCGCAACCGTCCTTCATTCCATTCCTTCCCCACTTTGTTATCGTACTGGTCTTCTGTCTGTAACAGACTGTCACTGCCGAACGTTGAAGACTCTGCTAGGGCTGGTGGAAGGTATTCCTGTGCCACCGCCCGCAATTTAAAAGTTAGCATACTGTCACATACTAATCATGGAAGAGGAAAATATCGACTAACGTTATAGACAGGATGTGCGAAGCCTGGGTTATACGAGTACTCTTTTCCGTATCCTAGCTGCTTCATGAGCGTGGTTGGAGCATTCCTGATCTGCAGAGGTACGCCGGGTAATGGCGCCTCGTTCGCTAATACCACTGCCTGTGAATGAGAATGGATGTCAAAGGAGGGTAACGAGAACCACGAAAATGACAGTTAACGAACCTTGTTATACGCCTCATAAGCTCTTGTAGATTTCTTGGCTTCGCTCAGGTACGCAACACAATGCTATTTCAAGAGTTAACGAGTCTATTCGAACCAAAAACAAACAAAGCAGCGGTAAAGCACTCACCGCTAGATTGATACGACATTCTGGCATCCCGATTACTTGACAAGCCTGATAGCATGCCATAGCCTATTGAACTCACATGGGGAATCGACGTAAGCCAGACTTCAACTTTGAACACGGGAGCGAGCGGCGCACCAGAGGAAGTCCTTGCGGATCAGCAAGGCCAACGTCTTCACTGGCCACGACGACAAGCCTACGAGCCACATACACCGGATCTTCTCCGCCTTCCAGCATTCTGTGGAAAGACGTCATGTCAGCTGACACTATTTTTTCTCTTGCCAGGCGAGCAGGAATTGGAGATACCTCGCGAGCCAGTATAGCGCCGCTGACCCGTCACTTCCCCTGATCGATTTATGCAGAGCGCTGATCATGTCGTACCGCTCTTCTCCTGTCCGATCGTACCCCTTCCTCAAGCCCTTTTTGATAGCGGTCATTAGAACCTGATCGGCATCTGCATCTGCCGAAACGTCTGCATCGTGGTCCAGTGGCATGATGGACGCCTTCCCATTGCCATCCTCTTTCACTCTCGTCCTTGCATTCCGCGTCTCCTCCGCCTCACGTTTCTTGCATACGGACAAAGCCAGTTCGAGGCTGTTCAGCGCTTGGCGGGCATCGCCATCGGAGACGTCGGCGAGGAAGGGGATTAGCGTTGGTGGCAGGCGCGGTATGGGGGGAGGCAAGGCGGACAGCGCGTTCCGGAGGATCTGTTCAAGCTCGGTGACGGAATGTTTCTCGAGGGTGAACACGCTGGAAATAGTGCGCTCTGCAAGTCAGTCAATGTCGAAAAAGTCTTGTGAGGGGTGGGAGGGCGGACTTGCCGACATCTGCTCAGCAACGCGCCATTGACTGAAGAGATAATATTTCAGTCAGTGTTCGGCATGTAACGAAGGGGAGCATAGTTACCTTTGAAGCTAGGGTTCTCGGTGGTAGCGCCAATAAGCGTCACCCATCCATTTTCAACAAATGGCAGAAATAGATCCTGCTGCGGTTTCGTGAATCTGTGGATCTCATCCACGAAAAAAATGGTGCGTCTCGAGGTACCGGAAAAGGTGGGATGATAAAGTCATCCGATTGGTTCCCGAGTACTGAATGGCTCACCTTCCAGTAAGCCGAAGCTGATTTTTCGCCTGCTCGAACACCTTGCGCACGTCCGATGCACCAGAACTGCAACGGTTCCAGGCCAAATATCAGCCAGAAGAACGCAAGGGGCACTAACAGTGTCACTTTGCGCCGCACTCACCTGGTCGCACTAAGTTCCCTGAAGTCCGCCTCGATCTTACTGGCAATCAGCCTTGCCAACGTTGTCTTCCCGCTCCCTGGCGGACCCCAAAAAATCATACTCCCGAGGGACGAAGAGACTTCATGGCTCAGCCTGCCATCTTGTCCTCCCGTGTTATCGGCTGCTGTGGGTTCCTTTTGATGGCTGATTTCTTCCAACATGCTGCCTAACAGTGACCCAGGGCCGACAATAGAAAGCTGTCCGACATAGCTGGACAGCTCCGTGGGACGCATGCGCTCGGCTAAGCTGGACAATGTGATGAGTGATCAGAACGGTGCATAGGTTGCAGAGGAAAGCCCGGATTCGAGTAAATAATAACTTACGGCTGTACTGCTTTCAAGGGGTCAAGCCTTGGTCCCTTATTGCCAACAGAAAACGGCCCAGTAGATTGCGCCGAGTGTCCATGAGCATTGTCATATGCACTAGTCACCACCTTGACCGAGTCGTCAACGGAATTTCTTTGCCGTTTATAAGGCGTGCTGTTCGACGTTAAAGCATTGGCAGTCGACGTCGCCGCAGCCATCTGCGAGAACACTGGTGCCACCTGCGCCTCTGCCTTGCGTTTCCGTTGGTAAAGTGGTTTCGGAGGGGAGCCAGGCGCCCGGCGTTTCACAGGACTGTCGCCCACCTCTATGATCTCGAAATCCGAGGCAGGATCCGGTGACGGGACCAGGCCATGGCCCGCGGAAGGGCTAGGCATGGAGGGGAGTGGCGGGGAGTGAGCGTTGTATCGAGTGGTTCGTTGGGGGTGTGCTACCAGGACATCCTCCCAGCTTCCTCCCTCCTCAACATCCCTCCCGCGGTTCTCAGCGGATGACGTAAGATGCTGCTCACCAAAGTTGTGGCTCTACTTTTCGGCTCTTCTTCTTGCTACTCCAGCTCAAGCACAGTAGCACCCATCCCGTCTGCCCAGCATGTCGCCCACCAAGGCAAAGCATCACCACAAGCATCACCAGAAGCAACAGCGTCCGCCGCCCAGCGACGTCACGGAGACCATGAACGAGATCCAGGATGGGCTGAGAGTCTTGTTCGCCGATAGTGTGAAAAAGGTCAAAGGCGTGGCGGACGGGCAAGTTGGTGTGCATACGAGGACCGAGGAGAGATTCGCTGACCTTCTCCTGCCCATCCGCCCATTCACAGCGTCGAGACTCGGTATATCACTCCTCTCGCAAACACTGTGGGCTCATTTGCATCGGGCAGTCCAGTGATTTTCGTATGTTCAGCCGTCCGCCGCCGTGACGTACTGTGATCTGATACAAGAGCCAATTCCTAGACCTTTTTGGCCTTTTTCAGTGTCTTCAGTGCTATCCCGCTGTTTATAGCACTGTCAGTCCCTGAAGTCTGCCCTCAACCCAGTAGGCGACACCTTGTTCAACCGTTCTCTTTTCTCTCCGATATAGAGGAATCATCACTTTTTTGATCTCCATGCTTTTGGGAGCATTACTGGCTGTCCTTCTCACGGTCAGTATTGGTATATTGATGATCGCAGGTAAGTCCGCTACGTATACCTTCAGTTCCAGACTGTCGACGCGGGTATACTAATATCGCCCACCCTGCACGCTCCACAGGCTTCATCCTGACTCCAATCCTCGCGTTCACGGCCTTTACCTCATTCCTCGCTACCTCCTCCCTCGTCGGCCTGTTCCTAACGACCCGTCTATACTTGTGCATTAAAAAGGCCGGCCTGTCGAACGTTTCTGACGGGATACTGGACTGGATCGAGGAAACTCGGCTCCGCCTCTTCCTCGGACTCGGACTCGCATCCGAAGGCCGCAGTAACGCGTCATACCATGGCCTGCCGGACATACAAGAGGAAACACAGGTCGTTGCGCATGTGGTCTCCTCTACCGCCACTACGTTGAACAGAGAAACCAAGGAACGCCAAGAAGTGGACCACAAGACCCAAGTGCGACACCAAGACCACCCATCGCCGAGCCAAATCGTGCTCGAACTCGTCGAAGTGCATGGCAGGAGCAACAACAACAACGTCCAGTCCGCGCCGCCCACCTCCGATGTATCGTTCTTGCAGGATCGAACCGATATTAACGTCATCCCCGCCGCCGCGCCTTCATTGTCCGTCTCCACAGACCGAGTCCAAGGATGGCCCCCTCGAAGCGCAGATACGGACGACTGGCCACTCCGGAAGGACGCGGAGAGTACGTTGGCGCAAGAAGTTGGAGTAAATTAACCGTCCCCGGAACTATACAGCTTGTCCCTGGATGTTGGTGATGAATCGTTCGCCCCTGCCGAGTGTATTTTTACAGTGTCACAACCTTGTCCACGTTTAGTTCCGCTATAGACCTTCTGTTCTTTTGAAAATTGTATCACGATAGACAAACGGAATGCGTCACATGGTATTGCTTTGGTCAGCTGAGAAAGTGGTACCCGATCTCTGGCAATCGCAATTGGATTAGCACAGCGGAGTAGCAAGAGATGCGTTAGGACTCGTGTGCCCAACTTTTAGCGCCGGCCCATTTGTTGCGGATCACCGGACGAGGGCGCAAGGGCACATTTCCACTGGAGATAGAGCAGTCGGTACCACTACCTCGATCTAATATGCAATGAGATAAGGTAATATACAACACTTCCAAGCGTTTTCCATGCATGCATGCCATGAATGCATGATCGAGTCTACAAGCTACACAAACACGACGTCAGATATATTACGAGAACCAGAGGAAAACACGATTGATGCACCCGGGACTACCCCATCACAACGGTTGGTTATACTACTATGCATCCAAAGAGCGCGAGCGAACGAACGATCGAACTCCAAGGGCGGCCAAGTCTAGATGACTAAAGATTACAATGCAGGAACAGCGGACCGTGAAAAGACATGTGGTTGTTACTTGTTGTTGAGAGTCGGAAACCTTGTGAAGCCAGTGCAGTGTTTTTTTTTTCTATGCGAGTTTACAAAACGAGGTGGCGGGGTGGAGTATATTCCCTCATCGGGTACGGGTACCGCAGTTCATCCGTCCGTCCGCTTCGGTCCAGGGGCGTTTACTATGCAGTTGATTTTCTGGGAGGCGAAACATTGGTGACCGAGTTGCCTGGAGACGAACCGGTGATTCCGGTGGACGCAGGGTTATTGGTGAAAGCAGACGACGACGATGACGACAATGACGGTTGCGGCGTGGAAGCGTTGGGCTGCTGCTGCTGCTGCTGCTGCTGCGATGCAGTCTGTTCTCCCGCATCAAGACCCAAAGCGACCTGCTTGAGGCCCGAGGCGAGCGCATCCAACGCCTCATTATCGTCTGCTCCGCGGTCCGAGTCGTGCGGCACGGGCGCGGGGGGCGTCGCGACTTGTCGAGTCCCAATGGCGCCTACATGGCCGGCGCCCGGCGGCGCGCTCGTATCCCCCTTCATGTGATACATGTTGGGATACGGCTCCAATGGCGTAGAGCGACTTTCCGGAGAGAGCAACGACGTAGGCGAGATGAAACTGGGTGGACTCATGCCGTACATGGGATTACCGTTACCGCTGCTCTTGAATTGCGAAGGGCCGGCGCCGAAGGGCAAGAAAGCGGGAAGAGGCGAGGTGCCGTTGTTCGCGGCTGTCTGTGGGTTGTTGCCGCCGCCGCCATACACAGCGTATGTAGAATCCTGTCCAGGGGGACCACCTTGCACTCCTCCGTAATTGAGGTTTTGGGCAGGACCGACCGAGTATGCGCGACGCGCCGCACCCGTGGTGTTGGTTCCGTTGTGGGTGTTATTGTTGGTGTTGGTATGGTTGAAAGAAGAGGTCGTCGGCGGTGAAGCGTACCGGCCGTACCCGTTGGACGGCGCGCCCGCTTGAGGAGGTCGAGCATCAAAGCCATTACCGGCAGGCAGAACTGCGCCCCTGCCTGCATTCCCGCTCACTCTCCGCCCCGGTAAACCGCCGCCGCCGCCGCCGCCACTGGGCACTCGAGGATCCATAACGGGCGGTAACCTTGCTTGATGGGCATGACGCGGCGACACATTGGCGCTCCACGTCCCACTCGATCCGCGATGAGCGTCCGGCAACGGCACCCCTTGTTTCACGGGTGAAATAGGCGCAGAAGCCGAGCCGAGCGGGCCAGATGGCGCGTGGTGGTGGACACCGCTGCCGCCGCCGCCGCCGCCATCGTGATGACCGGCACCGCCGCCGACGCCAGCTGTCATCCCGCTCATCCGTCGCGCTGCCGGGGGGATACCATACGCGTCGGACGGCGGCGGCGGCCTCGATCCACCCGCGACAACGCCGCCGCCGCCGCCGCCGCCGGTATCGCGTCCACGATCCTGCATCCCGCCCATCCCGCGCAGCCCAAACACGTGTCCACCAGTAGCAATGCCGCCGCCGCCGATGCCCATATGCCCGTCCAGCCCAAGCCCCGCTTGCGCGAGCCACCGCTCCTGCGCAGAGTAATGTCGATCGGCGGCGGATTCAGGCTGTCGCCCGCGTTTTGTTCCAGCATGGGAGAACGAGCGTCTCCCGAAATCATCAGCTTCCGGCGGACCCGTCGTCGTATTCGAGGTCATCATTCCGCCCGTGGGTCCCGCTGCTGCTGCTGCTGCTGCGCCACTGGGAGACGACATGCGGTCGTATGGCGATGGCGCGGCGCCGCCCATATGTGCCTTCCACCCACCGCCACCGCCACCACTGGCGCCGCCGCCGCCGGTCATTCCGAACCCGCCGGAGCGCGAGCCTCCACCGAGACTGCGTGGGGCAGGGGAAGAAGACCGAGGTGCGCGCGCGAGTTCGTCTTCCCGCTCCATACAGAGTTCTGCGAGGGCCAAGACGGCGCGGTCACGTTGATCGCGGTGCTGTGTGAGGATCTACGAGGGCGTGGCGCGAAAAGGTCACACTCTGTCAGCCTGTCTGTCCTCCTTTCTGCCCGGACCGCTCGAGGCGATCAGGCAATGGATATCCTCCCGCTCACCCTGGTGGCACGCATAAACTCTCCTCTAATCTATCGAATCAATGGTAGGACCCACAACTTAGCTCCACAACGCCCGGTAGGGAACAGTACGCGGGGCGAGACTCACGGTATACAGACCATCCTTTGTGACGGTCCTCGCGACATTATAAGGCGTCTCGAACGGATCCTCGATACACAGTCTATTCCTATCCCTTGCGTTCTCGTTGAGCCCACCTACATCGATCTATACGGGGGCGGGAGGGGAGGGGACTCGTTCAGTGGCTGTGATGACCTGCGCGCGAGCCGCGACCTACATCGTTCATCCATCCTTTGCTTTCCTTTGTGAGATGTCCCGCACGGATGGAAATCACGGTATTGTTGTACTGGAAATCATGCGAGTAGTACCTGAAAAAGTCGATCAAGCTGGGACCGACATGAGGATGTTTCAGTGACCACAGAGCAGGGCATGTCTCCACTGGTCCCCGCGAGTGCTCACAGTTCACCGACGCTTTCAAAGTTTGCTGAACTCCATTCTTTCCGTAATGTCTCTGTATCGTCAAAGAACCAGACGTCCCTGCCGTCTATTGTCGTTTCCTCCTACACCGGCCGACGCAAGGGGTGAGCTCGAGCTTTGCGCAGGGGCAAGTCAACGGCGCGGGAGAGCTCACTTTGGACATGGGTCGTAGCGGCGCTATACGTTGCAGATTCGGCAGCACTGGTGGGTTCTTGACGTGTACCAGGAAGAAGATGACCATCAATGTGAATCCGTCTGTGGGGCAGTGGGCGGTCAGTCCAGCCGGTACAAAGCGCGCCAACAAAGCTCGGGCATACGTACACGACGATAATGTACCCCTGTACGGCGAATTGATCTTGCGGCGTTTACTCCAGACTTTGACTGGGCGGTTTCATACACGATGAGCAGGCAGGCAGGGGCGGGCCGGACGACGGCAGGACTCACGGAACAGTACCAAGGTGCGTATCCTCGCGGGATCGATGGTGGCGTACGTGAGCAGCAGCCGCGTGTTCTCGAGTGCGAGTCTGTTTTCGAATCCAATGTCGCAGGCGATCCCTGGAGGCGGGGGCAGTCAGCGCGGGGGGGGGGGGGGCGGTACGTGCGGGGGAAGGCGGGGCGGGGGGACTCACCAAAAGGCAGACCAG